>OZ010747.1:101577428-102177428 GCA_963932245.1 Tachinus rufipes | reverse complement strand
CGAATCGATCAAAACAATCTAGTTACTAATCCAAAAGAAAAGCAGATATTTTAACAAACCAATTCGCATCTAACTCTACTCTTATTCTCTCATTGTTGTCAAAAATATCTTCTTAAATTCATACAAAAATGAAACATTCCCAAATTGTTGGAAAATTGCAAATGTTTAACCTATTTCTAAAAAAGGAGTCTGATTCTTTAAATTATAGACAAATTGCATTATTGTCCAATTTGTCAAAAAAATTTGAAAAGCATATCTTCTATATAGTCACAAATAGAATTCTAATTTCGACAAACAAGGAGAAAATTTTGCAGTAGCTCTAGACATTTTCAAAGCGTTTGATAGGGTATAGCATCATAATTTTGTCAACAAGTTCCATTGATAAAAAAACTGTAAATTTTATCAATAGTTTTCTTGACAATAGAAAAATTATAGTTAGAATTGATGGTTTTAACTCCAAAATCATAAATGCTGGTGTTCCTCAAGGTTCTGCTCTTTTGCAAACTTTATTTTTTTTTATTACATTAATTAACTTTTTCAAATAACTAAATTTATAGTTTTGCAGATGATAGCACCCTTCATACTTTATACATTCCAAAGACCATATTGACAAATATGGCAGAGCATTTTGAAATTTCTAGATTAGAATCTGTAGCATCTATAAACAAAGATCTCAAAACAATATCTGAATGGGGCACTCCAAACATGGTCAATTTTAAATTCAACTTTTTACTATTTCAAAATTTAAATCTATCTCTCTATCTCTATTCGACCGAAACTTTTAAGAGCGATTTCTTTAACAGTACTATCGACAAATAGAATAAACTTCCAAATTTAGTATTTTCAGAGACTTAAGCCACAAATATTTAAAGTCAATGTTCACAGACAGCTTAAATCTAGTCTTCAATGTGATAGTTTCAGCGCTGATTATGTTAATTCCTAAATATCACATTTTGAAATTTGAAATTATCTAATAACATGTTTTTTTTTTTAATTTCAGGTAAGCGAAACTAACTTCAAACCAAATAATTAACTTATTATTGTAAGATGCGTGAGTATACAATTTATTTTTGTTATAAATCCAATTCCAAAAAAAAAAAATCTATGACACATCATCGTTAGATCTTTTTGTCGTTTAAACAAATCACTCTAAAAATCTTATGCGAATCACTAAAAATCCAATTAGCTTTGATGGAGCACAAAGGGAACAAGTCACGACCGTAAAATTAATTGATTTACAGTCGATTAATTTAACAGGATTAGATTGGGGGCCGGGAACGGATTTTTTTCTGATGATTTTTGTGCACTGAGAGTGGGACGGAGCTATTCCTGTTCGCTGTCGCCTTTTCCCACGGGAGCAGCTCCTCAGTCTCAATCGGCGCGTTCGTAAATACAGGAAGACGACCGCGAATGTGCGTTTATTATACAGAGATCAATTCAGAAGGTGTTTCTTTAATTTAATTTAAATTGTCGCTGCATTTAATATTGTGGTGGGTGTGCAACCGTGTGGATTATTCCCGGCCTATTACACATGTAAAAATAAAATGCGAGAGACCCCCAGGCGGATTATTAATGGATTAAGACCAGCTGAATGATAACTTTGGCAATGAGGCTTATATGAGATTGCATTATTATATGCTACACTTGAAATGATTTAATTATGATGATTTATATTAAAATAAATCAATATATTTTATACACTGGCGAGCAAAAAATTGGAATTTTTGGTTTTAACCTTATGTTAGCAAATTGTACTGTATTTTGCACACTAAATTAAAAATTCAATGTTGAATTGTAAAGCATATTTATTGTTTTTATTTTGGAAATATCACAAATTTACAGTTCGAATTTTTGTTTCTAGGACTAATATGGAACAAAAAATATATAAAAAACTTATCACTAATAACGAGTATTACCACCTCTTGCATTAATGACTGCTTGAAGTCGACGAGGAACACTTTGAATTAAATTAAGGATCACATTTTGGTCAATATTATTTCATTTCTGCAATAGCAACTGTCTTAGCTCCTGAACAGTTCTTGGAGCAGGTGTATGCTTTTGAATACGTCGTCCCAACTCATCCCAGACATGTTCTAGGGGATTCATGTCCGTGCTGAGATCTGGCCAATCGAACCGCGAAATTCTCACTTTATTCAGATAATCTCTGACAACTCAGGCTACGTGAGGTCTAGCATAATCTTGCATAAAAATTCCGCGTTTGTCTATAGTTGTCAGTAAGGGAATAACATATTCTTTGAGAATCTTCACAATGTATCTGTGAGCGGTCAGGCAGTAATTCTCTATAAAGACCAACTCTGCGCGTGCTTTGGTAGAAATTCCTGCCCAAACCTTAACCAACCTACCGCCAAATGGAAGATGCTCTTTAATACAAACTAAAGCGTTTCTTTCTCCGCGTCTTTTCTACACTTTCCGATTGTCTGATCCATTGAGGCAAAACCACGATTCATCTGAAAACAGTACCCTGCTCCAGTTCTCATTATTCTATGCCTGGTGATTTCGGGCAAACAATCTTGCCACACGATGTCGACTTTGTAAAGGTGGATTTGTACAAAACAATCCAACAACCCCAAGCCTTCTCCTAACGGTCCATTCACTAACATTTACATCTCTAACTTTATGGAGTTGATTTTGTAGATAAACTGCAGAAGCTGTTCTATTCCGCAAACTTGTGAACACCAAAAATCGGTCATCTCTGTTTGTGGTTACTTTTTTTGCTCGGATCTTGATCTTTTGGTTATCAAGCCAGTATCCAAGTAACGCTGATACACCTTTTGTACAGCACAAAGGCTTTTAGCAACAATCCTTGCAGTTTTACGTTTTCTTCGCTCATCTTCAATCGACGCTATAATTCTTGCCACAACAATTGGGTCTAAAGGCATTTAGTCTTGTATAAATTGATTTGAATTGTGTTAAGTCAATTGAATTGTGGTTATGTCGACTTCAGCGTATCAATTTTATTATAACATTTTCAATTAGTTTAACAAAATTTGTCATTGCAATTTATGGACTATTTTTAAACAACATCATTAATAGCTCAGAATAACTTTTATGTGGTTTTCTCTCAACGAGAACATAAATGTTGTCGTAAATATTTTTATTATCGTGAATTATGTTCAGGATACATAACATAATGGTTATTGTCAATTTTCTCAATATCATGGGACGAAATTAATTGTTTTATGTATATGAACTTGTTAATGAGAAGTAAACTGGAAAACAAAGATTCAAATTTGTTGGATTTATTGGCTCACACTTAAGCTCAGTTTACATTGAGATAGTAAACGGTAGAGTAGGCGAGTGTAATAATTAACTACCTGGCTACTAGCCTGGTGTAAACAACAATGGATTGTAAAAGTATAGTACTAAAGATTGTAGATAGCACATGTGGAATAGTATGTTTTCTAATCGCTTATTTAAACAATCAAAAATTGATTATTTGTTTATTAAAAAATAATATATCCATAGCATGATAACGAGTTAGTAGTTTGGATTAAAGTGACTCACCCACCCACACAAGTGTTAGTTATCAAAATGTTAGATTGCAAACTTTTCTTGTGACAAAATGACTTCTGATGCTTGCAGAGAGGTCAAATATTTAATTTCTTGATAACGAACACTTGGGCGGGTGGGTGGGATACTCTATATCCTGATAACGAGTCAGTAGTTTGGATTGGAGTGACCCACCCACCCACCCAAGTGTTAGTTATCAAAATTTTAGATTACGACTTTTTTTGTGAAAAAATGACTTCTGATGCTTGCTGAGAGGTCAAATATTTAATCTCTTGATAACGAACACTTGGGTGGGTGGGTGGGATACTCCATAGTATAATATCGAGTCAGTTGTTTGGATTGGAATTGCCCATCCATTCACTTAAGTGTTGCTTATAAAGAAGTTAAAGATCATGGTATTCTCTTGTAACAAAATGACTTTTGATGCTTGCAGAGAGGCCAAATATTTAATTTCTTGATGACGAACACTTGGGTGGGTGGGTTGGTTATTCTATAACTTAATAACGAGTCAGTAGTTTGGCTTAGACTGACCCAAATACCCACCCAAGTGTTATTTATCAAAAGGTTATATTACGATCTTCTCTTGTGATTAAATGACTTCTGATGCTAGCAGAGAGGTCAAATATTCAATCTCTTGATGACAAACAATTGGGTGGGTGGGTGGAATACTCTAAAGCATGATAACGTGTCAGTAGTTTGAATTGGAGTGGCCCACCCACCCACCCAAATGTTAGTTATCAAAATGTTGGATCACGATCTTCTCTTGTGACAAAATGACTTCTGATGCTAGCAGAGAGGTTAAATATTTAATCTCTTGATGACGAACACTTGAGTGGGGGATGGGTTGGACACTCCATAACATGATAACTAGTCAGTAGTTTAGATTGGAGTGACCTACTCACTCACCCAAGTGTTAATTATAAAAATGTTGGATCACTGAGCATTTTATGATAGTTCTAAAACATATTATAAAGGCTTAATGACATTTTACGACAACTTGAAAACATTTTATGATAACTTTAGAACTTTTTGTGATAATTTTCGATATTTTAAGGAACATTTTCTGACAGTTCAAGAACATATTGTTAATCTGGGAGTATTTTATGATAGTTTTAGAGCTTATAGTGTTTTAAGAACATTTTAGAATAGTTTTAAGAACATTTTTCGATATCTTTGGAACATATTATAACATTTTTGATATCTTGGGAACATTTTATGACAGTTTAAGAATATTCTATTGTTCTGGGAACATTTTATGATGGTTTGAGAACATTTTGTGATATTTCTGATATCTAAGGAACATATTTTGACAGTTCAAGAACTTATTATTAATTTTGGAGCATTTTATAGTTATTCTAGATCATATAGAGGCTTAAGAACATTTTGCAACAATTTACGGTAACTTTGGAACATTTTGTGACATTTCCGATAAATTAGGAACATTTTTTGACAGTTCAAGAACGTATTATTAACCTGGGAGCATTTCATGGTAATTCCAGAACATATAAAAGCTTAAGAAAATTTTACGACAATTTGAGAACATTTTATGATAACTTTGGAACATTTTGTGATATTTTTGTTATCTTAAGGAACATTTTAAGAACATTTATTAATCTGGGAGCATTTCATAATAGTTCTAGAGTATATAGTGGCACATTTTACGACAACTTGAGAGTATTTTATCTCAACTTTGGAACTTTTTGTGATATTTCTGATATCTTGGGATCATTTTTTGACAGTTTAAGAATATTTTATGAATCTGGGAGCATTTTATGATAGTTCTAGAATATATAAAGGCTTATGGACATTTTACGACATTTTAAGAACATTTTATGATAACTTTGGAACATTTTGTGATATTTTTTGTATTTTAAAGAACATTTTTTGACAGTTTTAACTTTTATTAACTTGAAAGCATTTTGTGATAGTTCTAGAACATATAGAGGCTTAAGCAAACTTCACGACAATTTGAGAACATTTTATTATAACTTTGGAACATTTTGTGATATTTTTGTTATTTTAAAGATCATTTTTTGGAAATTTAGGAACATTTATTAACTTGGAAGCATTTTGTGAAAGTTCTAGAACATATAGAGGCTTAAGAACATTTTACGACAGTTTGAGAACATTTTACGGTAACTTTGGAACATTTTGTAACATTTCTGATAATTTAGGAACATTTTTTGACAGTTTAAGAACATATTATTAACCTGGGAGAATTTTATAATAGTTTTGGAATATATAGTGGCTTAAGAACATTTTACGACAATTTGAGAACATTTTAGGATAACTTTGGAACATTTTGTGATATTTCTGATATTTAAGGAACATTTTCTGACAATTCCAGAACATATTGTTAATCTGGGAGTATTTTATGATAGTTCTAGAACTTATAGTGGCTTAAGAATTTTTTACGATCATTTGAGAACGTTTTATGATAACTTTGGAACATTTTGTGATATTTCTGATATCTAAGGATCATATTTTGACAGTTCAAGAACTTATTATTAATTTGAGAGCATTTTATATTAATTCCAGAACATATAGAGGCTTAAGAACATTTTACGACTATTTGAGAACATTTTGTAATAACTTTTGAACATTTTGTGATATTTTTGTTATCTTCAGGAACATTTTTTGACAGTTCAAGAACATATTTTTAATCTGGGAGCATTTTATAATAGTACTGGATTATATCGTAGTTAAGAACATTTTACTACAATTTGAAAATTCTTTACGTTAACATTGGAACATTTTGTGACATTTCCGATAAGTTCGGAACATTTTTTGACAGTTTAAGATAGATCCAGAACTTATAGAGGCTTATGAACGTTTTACGTCAACTTGAGAACATTTTGTGATATTTCTGATATCTATTGAACATTATTTGACAGTTTAAGAACATATTGTTAACCTGGGAGAATTTTATAATAGTTCTGGAACATATAGAAGCTTAAGAACTTTTTACGACAACTTGACTACATTCTATGATAACTTTGGAACATTTTCTGATTGTTTTGATACCTTAAGGAACATTTTCGGGCATTTCAAGAACATATTATTAACCTGGGAGCATTTTATGATAGATCTAGAACATATAGAGACTTAAGAGCAGTTTGCGACTATTTGAGAACATTTTATAATAACTTTGAAACATTTTGTGATATTTTTGATATCTAAGGTACATTTTCTGACAGTTCACAAGAACATATTGTTACTCTGGGAGCATTTTATGATAGTTTTAGAATATATTTAGACTTAAAAACATTTTACGACAATTTGAGAATATTTTATGATAACTTTAGAACATTTTGTGATATTTTTGATATTTTAAGAAACATTTTTTGACAGTTCAAGAACATATTATTAATCTGGAAGCATTTTATGATAGCTTCAGAACATATAGAATCTTATGAACATTTTTCGTCAACTTGAGAACATTTTATAATAACTTTTGAACATTTTGTGATATTATTGATATCTTAAGGAACATTTTCTGGCAGTTCAAGAACATATTATTAACCTGGGAGCATTTTATGATAGTTCTAGAACATATAGAAGCTTATGAACATTTTACGACAATTTGAGAACATTTTATCATAACTTTGGAACATTTTGTGATATTTTTGATATCTCTAGAACATTTTTTGGCAGTTCAAGAACATATTATTAATCTGGGAGCATTTTATAGTAGTTCTAGAATATATAGTGTCTTAAGAACATTTTTTCGACAGTTTAAGAACATTTTATGATAACTTTGGAACATTTTTGATATCTTGACAACAGTTTTTAGCAGTTTAAGAACATTTTATTAACCTGGGAACGTTTTGTGATAGTTCTAGAACATATAGAGGCTTAAGAACATTTTACGACAATTTGAGAACATTTTTTGATAACTTTGGAACATTTTTTGACATTTTTGATAACTTTGGAACATTTTTTGGCAGTTCAAGAACATATTATTAACCTAGGAACATTTTTTGCTAGTTCTAGAACATAGAAAAGCTTAAGAACATTTTACGACATTTTTGAAACATTTTGTGACATTTCCGATATTTTAAGGAACATTTTTTGGCAGTTCAAGATCATATTTTTAACCTAGGAGCATTTTATGATAGCTCTAGAACATGTAGAGGCTTAATAACATTTTACGACAATTTGAGATCATTTTGTGATAACTTTAGAACATTTTGTGATATTTTTGATATCTAAGGAACATTTTCTGACAGTTTAAAAACATATTATTAATCTGGGAGCATTTTATGATAGTTCTAGAACATATAGATGCATTAAAGTATTTCACGATCATTTGAGAACATTTTATGATAATTTTGGAATATTTTGTGATATTTTTGATATCTTAAGGAACTTTTTTTGGTAGTTTAAGAACATATTAATAATCTAGGAGCATTTTATGATAGCTCTTGAACATATAGAGGCTTAATGATATTTTACGACCATTTGAGAACATTTTCTGATAACTTTGGAACATTTTGTGATCTTTTTGATACCTTAAGGAACGTTTTTTGGCAGTTTAAAAACGTATTGGTAATCTGGGAACATTTTATGATGGTTTTAAAGCATATAGTGTTTTAAGAACATTTTACAATATTCTCAAAACAGTTTATGATAACTTTGAAACATTTTGTATCATTTTTGATGTCTTAGCAACAATTTTTGACAGTTTAAGAACATTATATAAACCTGGGAGCATTTTATAATAGTTCCAGAACATATAGAAGCTTAAGAACATTTTGCGACAACTTAAGAACATTTTGTGATATTTTTGATATCTAAGGACCATTTTTTCTCAAGAACTCAAGAACACATGGTTACTCTGGGAGCATTTTATGATAGTATTAGAATATATTTAGGCTTAAGAACATTTTTTGACAATTTGAGAACATTTTATGATAACTTTGGAACATTTTGTGATATTTTTGATATCTAAGAAACATTTTTTGATAGTTCAAGAACATATTGTTAATTTGGGAGCATTTTATGATAGTTCTGGAATATATACAGGCTTAAGAACCATTTACGACTATTTGAGAAATTTTTTTGATAATTTTGGAACTATTTCTGATATTTTTGATATCTTAAGGAACTTTTTTTGGTAGTTTAAGAACATATTATTAATCTAGGAGCATTTTATGATAGTTCTAGAACATATAGAGGCTTAATGATATTTTACGACCTTTTGAGAACATTTTATGATAACTTTGGAACATTTTGTGATCTTTTTGATATCTTAAGGAACATTTTTTGGCAGTTTAAAAACGTATTGTTAATTTGGGAGCATTTTATGATGGTTTTAAAGCATATAGTGTTTTAAGAACATTTTACAATATTCTCAAAACAGTTTATGATAACTTTGAAACATTTTGTATCATTTTTGATGTCTTAGCAATAATTTTTGACAGTTTAAGAACATTATATTAACCTGGGAGCATTTTATGATAGTTCCAGAACATATAGAAGCTTAAGAACATTTTACGACAACTTAAGAACATTTTGTGATATTTTTGATATCTAAGGAACATTTTTTCTCAAGAACTCAAGAACACATGGTTACTCTGGGAGCATTTTATGATAGTATTAGAATATATTTAGGCTTAAGAACATTTTTTGACAATTTGAGAACATTTTATGATAACTTTGGAACATTTTGTGATATTTTTGATATCTTAAGGAACATTTTTTAGCAGTTCAAGAACATATTATTAATATGGAAGCATTTTATGATAGTTTTAGAACATATAGAGGCTTAAGAACATTTTACGACACTTTGCGAATTTTTTATCATAACTTTAAATTTTTTTGTGATATTTTTGATATCTTGGGAACATTTTTTTGACAGTTTAAGAATATTTTATGAATCTGGGAGCATTTTATGATAGTTCTAGAATATATAAAGGCTTAAGGACAATTTAAGATTATTTTATTATAAATTTGGAACATTTTGTGATATTTTTGATATCTTAAGGAACATTTTTTGGAAGTTCAAGAACATTTGTTAACCTTGAAGCATTTTTGATAGTTCTAGAACATATAGTAGCTTAAGAACATTTTGCGATCATTTGAGAACATTTTATTATAACTTTGGAACATTTTGTGATATTTTTGATATCTTAAGGAACATATTTGGCAGTTCAAGAACATATTATTAATCTAGGAGCATTTTATGAGAGTTCTAGAATGTATAGTGGCTTAAGAACATTTTACGACAGTTTGAGAACATTTTATGAAAACTTTAGAACATTTTGTGATATTTTTTGGCAGTTTAAGAACATATTATTAATCTAGGGGCATTTTATGACAGTTCTAGAACGTATAAAGGCTTATGAACTTTTTACGACAAATTAGGAACATTCTATGATAACTTTGAAACATTTTGTGATTTTTTTGTTATCTCAAAGAACATTTTTTGGAAATTTAAGAACATTTATTTACCTTGAAGCATTTTGTGATAGTTTTAGAACATATAGAGGTATAAGAACATTTTACGACAGTTTGAGAACATTTTATGATAACTTTGGAACATTTTGTGATATTTTTGTTATCTTAAGGAACATTTTTTGGAAGCTTAAGAATATTTTTTAACCTGGAAGCATTTTGTGATAGTTCTAGAGCATATAGATGCTTAAGATCATTTTCGACAACTTGAGAACATTCTATCATAACTTTATAACATTTTGTGATATTTTTGATACTTTACGGAACATTTTTTGACAGTTTAAAAACATTTTTATAATCTGGGAGCATTTTATGATGGTTCTACAATATATGCGACCATTTGAGAACATTTTAGGATAACTTTGGAACATTTTGTGATGTTTCTGATATTTTAGGAACATTTTCTGACAATTCAAAAACATATTGTTAATCTGGGAACATTTTATGATAGTTCAAGAATATATAGAAGCTTAAGAACGTTTTCCGACCATTTGAGAACATTTTATTATAACTTTGGAACATTTTGTGATATTTTTGTTATTTTAAGGAACATTTTGTGTCAGTTCAAGAACATATGATTAACCTGGAAGCACTTTATGATAGTTCTAGAACATATAGAAACTTAAGAACTTTTTACGACAATTTAAGAACGTTTTATGATAACTTTGCAACATTTTGTGATATTTTTGTTATCTTAAGGAACATTTTTTTGCAGTTCAAGAACATTTATTAATTTGAAATCATTTTGTGATAGTTCTAGAACATATAAAGGCTTAAGAAAATTTTACGACAGTTTGAGGACGTTTTATGATAACTTTGGAACATTTTGTGATATTTCTGATATCTAAGGAACATATTTTGACAGTTCAAGAATTTATTATTATTAATTTGGGAGCATTTTATAATCATTCTAGATTATATAGAGTCTTAAGAACATTTTGCGACAATTTGAGAACATTTTACGGTAACTTTGGAATATTTTGTGACATTTCCGATAAATTAGGAACATTTTTTGACAGTTCAAGAACATATAATTAATCTGGAAGCATTTTATGATAGTTCTAGAACATATAGAAGCTTAAGAACATTTTACGACATTTTAAGAACATTTTATGATAACTTTGGAACATTTTGTGATATTTTTGATATTTTAAGGAACATTTTTTGGCAGTTCATGAACATATTATCAATCTGGAAGCATTTTATGATAGTTCTAGAACACATAGAGGTTTAAGAACATTTTACGGTAATTTTGAAACATTTTGTAACATTTCTGATAATTTAAGAACATTTTTTGACAGTTTAAAAACATATTATTAACCAGCGAGAATTTTATAATAGTTCTATAGTTCGTCCGCGTTAAGACTGCAGTGATGGGAGTGGTTTATAAAGTCAGTGTCACACAACTGTAATTGCAACATGTCCTCGTTGGTATTATAATACAGCTAACTTCACTTTGTTTATTAAATTATAATAAAATGATTTTAAATTATTTAAAAGGAGAAACAATATAGTTTATTGCTTCTTAATTAAATATTAATATGTTTATTAGAAATGTATATTACTTATATTAGTCACTTTTAATACTAAAATTTATTAAAAAGAATTCCTAGAATTGCATGACGTTTACTCATATTTAAGTTTTTGAGGTTATACCGTACGTCAGCTACAAAAAATTTTAATTTACAGTTGAAATACATATAATTATTTACAAATGCGTTAACCTAGTCACAATAACGCAAAAAACTGATAAATATTAAATATGAAATGAATTAATAATTTATTCAAAATCAGTCAATCGAATCACAGCGGCCAAGGGTCAAGCATAGACAATTGTTTCGGTTCTACAAACCTCGTCAGTATGCCTTGTACGACCACGGCATCGCATGATAGCGAAGACAATTTTGAATAAATATTTCTGTTCTTATGAACACAATTGATATTATAAATAATCAAACCAGTCTTTCGTTTGATTATTTAAAATATTAAATAGTAAAAATTGGTAACTAAATTTATTCAATTACAAGTAGCTTTGTTTTAATCTGGTAGATATTCTATTGTAAATTGGGTAGGTCTCTAAGCCAATCAGAGCATTGTTTCCGAGTTTCCATAACAACTACTACTGCAGTCTTAACGCGAACAAACTATAGAATATATAGTGGCTTAAGAACATTTTACGACAGTTTGAGAACATTTTAGGATAACTTTTGTAAACTTTTGTGATATTTTTGATAATTTAAAGAACATTTTTTGGAAATTTAGGAACATTTATTAACTTGGAAGCATTTTGTGATAGTTCTAGAACATATAGAAGCTTAAGAACATTTTACGTCCATTCGAGAACATTTTATCATAACTTTGGAATATTTTGTGATATATTGATATCTAAGGAACATTTTTTGACAGTTTATGAACATACTATTAATCTAGGAGCATTTTATTATAGTTCTAAGACATATAAAGGCTTAAGAACATTTATTTTTGTTATCTTAAGGAACATTTTTTGGAAGTTTAAGAACATTTATTAATCTGGGAGCATTTTATAATAGTTCTAGAGTATATAGTGGCTTAAGAACATTTTACGACAACTTGAGAGTATTTTATCTCAACTTTGGAACTTTTAGTGATATTTCTGATATCTTGGGATCATTTTTTGACAGTTTAAGAATATTTTATGAATCTGGGAGCATTTTATGATAGTTCTAGAATATATAAAGGCTTATGGACATTTTACGACATTTTAAGAACATTTTATGATAACTTTGGAACATTTTGTGATATTTTTTGTATTTTAAAGAACATTTTTTGACAGTTTAAGAACATTTATTAACTTGAAAGCATTTTGTGATAGTTCTAAAACAAATAGAGGCTTAAGAAAACTTTACGACAATTTGAGAACATTTTATTATAACTTTGGAACATTTTGTGATATTTTTGTTATTTTAAAGAACATTTTTTGGAAATTTTGGAACATTTATTAACTTGGAAGCATTTTGTGATAGTTCTAGAACATATAGAGGCTTAAGAACATTTTACGACAGTTTGAGAACATTTTACGATAACTTTGGAACATTTTGTGATATTTCTGATATTTAAGGAACATTTTCTGACAATTCAAGAACATATTGTTAATCTGGGAGTATTTTATGATAGTTCCAGTACATATAGAGGCTCAAGAACATTTTACAACAATTTAAGAACATTTTATGATAACTTTGGAATATTTTGTGATATTTGAAGGAACATTTTCTGGCAATTCTTGAACGTATTATTAACCTGGGAGCATTTTATGATAGTTCTAGAACATATAGCGGCTTAAGAACATTTTATGATAACTTTAAAACATTTTGTGACATTTTTGATGTCTTAAGGAACATTTTTTAACACTTCAAGAACATATTGTTAATCTGGGCGAATTTTATGTTAGTTCTAGAATTTATAGAGGCTTAAGAACTTTATACAAAAATTTAAGAACATTTTATGATAACTTTGGAACATTTTGTGATATTTTTGTTATCTTAAGGAACATATTTTGGAAATTAAATAACATTTATCAATCTGGGAGCATTTTATAATAGTTCTAGAACATATAGTAGCTTTAGAACATTTTACGGCAATTTGAGAACATTTTATGATAATTTTTGAACATTTTGTGATATTTTAAGGAACATTTTCTGGCAGTTCAAGAACATATTATTAACCTGGGGGCATTTTATAATAGTTCTAGAACATATTGAGGCTTAAGAACATTTTACGACAATTTGAGAACATTTTATGATAGTTT
This sequence comes from Tachinus rufipes, assembly GCA_963932245.1. NCBI lineage: Eukaryota > Metazoa > Arthropoda > Insecta > Coleoptera > Staphylinidae > Tachinus > Tachinus rufipes. The sequence goes on along the minus strand of OZ010747.1, from coordinate 102,163,657 downwards.
TGGAATATTTTGTGACATTTTTGATATCTTAAGGAACATTTTATGGCAGTTTAAGAATATATTGTTAACCTGGGAGAATTTTATAATAGTTCTGGAATATAAAGTGGCTTAAGAACATTTTACGACAATTTGAGAACATTTTAGGTTAACTTTGGAACATTTTGTGATATTTTTGATATTTTAAAGAACATTTTTTGGAAATTTAGGAACATTTATTAACTTGGAAGCATTTTGTGATAGTTCTAGAACATATAGAAGCTTAAGAACATTTTACGTCTATTCGAGAACATTTTATGATAACTTTGGAATATTTTGTGATATTTTGATATCTAAGGAACATTTTTTGACAGTTCAAGAACATACTATTAATCGGAGCATTTTATTATAGTTTTAAGACATATAAAGGCTTAAGAACATTTTACGACAATTTGTGAAAATTTTATGATAACTTTGGAACATTTTGTGATATTTTTGTTATCTTAAGGAACATTTTTTGGAAGTTTAAGAACATTTATTAATCTGGGAGCATTTTATAATAGTTCTAGAGTATATAGTGGCTTAAGAACATTTTACAACAACTTGAGAATCTTTTATCTCAACTTTGGAATTTTTTGTGATATTTCTGATATTTTGGGAACATTTTTTGACAGTTTAAGAATATTTTATTAATTTGGGAGCATTTTATGATAGTTCTAGAATATATAAAGGCTTATGGACATTTTACGACATATTAAGAACATTTTATGATAACTTTGGAACATTTTGTGATATTTTTGTTATTTTAAAGAACATTTTTTGGAAATTTAGGAACATTTATTAACTTGGAGGCATTTTGTGATAGTTTTAGAACATATAGAGGCTTAAGAACATTTTATGACAATTTGAGAACATTTTACTGTAATTTTGGATCATTTGGTGATGTTTTTGATATCTTACGGAATTTTTTTCTGGCAGTTTAAGAACATATTGTTAATCTGGGAGCATTTTATAATAGTTCTACCATATATAGAAGTTTAAGAACATTTTACAACATTTTGAGAACATTTTAGGATAACTTTGGAACATTTTGTGTCATTTTTGATGTCTTAAGGAACATTTTTTGGAAGTTTAAGAACATTTATTTATCTAGGAGCGTTTTATAATAGTTCCAGAACATATAGAGGTTTAAAATCATTTTACGACCATTTGAGAACATTTTATTATAACTTTGGAACATTTTGTGATATTTTTGTTATCTTAAGGAATGTTTTTTGGCAGTTCAAGAACATTTATTAACTTGAAAGCATTTTGTGATAGTTCTACAACATATAGAGGCTTAAGAACATTTTACAACATTTTAAGAACATTTTATGATAACTTTAGAACATTTTGTGATATTTTAAAGAACATTTTCTGGTAATTTAAGAACATGTTATTAAGATGGGAACATTTTCTGGCAGTTCAAGAACATATTATTAACCTGGGAACATTTTATGATAGTTTTAGAACATATAAAGGCTTGAGAACATTTTAAGACTTATTGAGAACATTTTAAGACTTATTGAGAACATTTTATGATAACTTTGGAAAATTTTGTGATATTTTTGATATCTAAGGAAAATTTTCTGACAGTTTACAAGAACATATTGTTACTCTGGGAGCATTTTATGATATTTCTAGAACATAAAGAGGCTTAAGAACATTTTACGACAATTTGAGAACATTTAATGATAACTTTGGAACAATTTGTGATATTTTTGATATTTTAAGGAACATTTTCTGGCAGTTCAAGAACATATTAATAACTTGGGAGCATTTTGTGATATTTCTAGAACATATAGAGGCTTAAGAACATTTTACGACAATTTGAGAACATTTTATGATAACTTTGGAACATTTTGTGATATTTCTGAAATCCTAAGAAACATTTTTGGGCAGTTCAAAAACAAATTATTAACCTGGAAGCATTTTATAATACTTCTAGAATATATAGAGGCTTAAAAATATTTTACGACAATTTGAGAACATTTAGTAATTTTTTTGAAATCTAAGGAACATTTTCTGACAATTCAAGAACATATTTTAAAGCTCGGAGCAATTTATGATAGTTTTAGAACATATAGAGGCTTAAGAACATTTTGCGACTATTTGAGAACATTTGATTATAATTTTGGAACATTTTTGGATAAATTGATAACTTAAGAACATTTTTTGACAGTTTAAGAACATATTAATAACACGGGAGCATTTTGTGATAGTTTTAGAACATTTTACGATCTTTTGAGAACATTTTATGATAACTTTTTAACATTTTGTGATAATTTTGGTATTTTAGGGAACATTTTCTGGCAGTTCAAGAATATTATTAACCTGGGAACATTTTATGATAGTTTTAGACTATATAGAGGCTTACGGTCATTTGAGAACATTTTATGATTAATTTGGTAACATTTTGTGATATTTCTGATATCTAAGGAGCATTTTTTGACTGTTCAAGAACATGCTATTAATCTGGGAGCATTTTATGATAGTTCTAGAGTATATAAAGAATTAAGAACATTTTACGACAATTTGAGAACATTTTATGATAATATTAGAACATTTCTTCTCTTGTGACAAAATGACTTCTGATGCTCGCAGAGAGGCCAAATATTTAATCTGTAAAGCATGATATTGCGTCAGTAGTTTAGAATGGAATGGCCCACCCACTCACCCAAGCTTTAGTTATCAAAATGTTAGATTGCGACCTTCTCTTATGACAAAATGACTTGTAATGCTCGTAGAAAGTTCAAATATTTAATCTCTTAATGACAAGCATTTGGGTGGGTGGGCGGGACACTCCTTAGCTTGATAACGAGTTAGTAGTTTGGATTGGAGTGATCCACCCACCCGCCCAAGTGTTTGTTATTAAAATGTTAGATCACGACCTTCTTTTGTGATTAAATGACTTATGATGCTCGTAATGACTTCAAATATTTAATCTTTTGATAATGAACACTTGGGTGGGTGGTTGGATTGCTCCATATCACGATAACGAATCAGTAGTTTGGACTGGAGTGACCAACCTACCCACCCAAGTGTTAATTATCAAAAGGTTCTATTGTGACAAAATGATTTCTGATGTTTGCAGAGGGGTTAAATATCTAATTTATTGATAACGAACACTTTGGTGGGTGGGAGGGACAGTTCATAGCGTAATAACAAGTTAGTAGTTTGGACTGGAGTGACCCATTCACCCACCTCAGTGTTTGTTATCAAAATTTTAGATCACGGCCATCTTTTGTGACAAAATGACTTGTAATGCTTGCAGAGAGATCAAATAATTAATTTTTTGTTTACGAACACTTGGGTGGGTGGGTGGGACACTCTATAGCATGATAAACGAGTCAGTAGTTTGGATTGGAGTGGCCCACCCACCCGCTTAAGTGTTAGTTATCAAAATGTTAGATTGCGACCTTTTCTTCTGACAAAATGACTTCTGATGCTCGCGGAAAGGCTTAATATTTAATCTATTGATGACGAACACTTGGGTGGGTGGGTGGGGCACTCTATATAATGATACTGAGTCAGTAGTTTGGTTTGGAGTGCCCCACCCACCCACCCACCCAAGTGTTAGTAATCAAGAAGTTTGATCACGACCACCTCTTGTGACAAATTTACTTCTGATGCTCGCAGAGAGACCAAATTATTAATCTCTTGAGGAGGAACACTTGGGTGGGTGGGTGGGTCACTCTATAGCATGATAACGATTTCCTTCACCTATCTATTGATTTTCTCACAAACTATTCTTCAATCCCTTAAATATAACCACGAAGTTGAAGGTCGTCAATAATGTTACATCACCCCAAAATAGTTCACTGCAAGCTATTACATTACTCCTGCAAATTCACGCATAACTCAAAATTAGATTCAACAACCAACAATGCATGTTTTACCATGCAATTACAATGTTCTTATTCCAACATAGCAATAAATCCGTCAATTTTACAGCAATGTAATTCGTATGTGTGTGCCAACAGTTTAAACACTGGTTATAAAACCAAATTTATTTGTAATTGATATTATTTTTGTCAATTGTACAGATAATCAACAGAAACATAATAACACGACCCAAAAATAAATGTTGGATTAGATTTGAATCAAAATATACATTGCCAGCACAACAAACGTAATAAATTGTATTTGGGCGTGAGCGTAGCGTGTAATTTCCAAAAATATCATTTTAATACAAGTAGTAAATACTATTTATTTTGGATTTAATTTAAATCAACAGTTCACAAATAATTATTGGAAATAGATTTGCATTTATGTAAACATAAAACACACAAACTTGGCTCTCGCTCATTGCAATAAATATTATATTCATAAATAATATTTGCAATTTAATTAAACCACGGCAAGTTTATTTAAACTGACATGATGAGTTCCGTCATAAATCGAAATTGACATAAAACGATCGAATAATATGAATGTAATTACCTAACCGCTACACGGCAAATAAATTCCTAAATATTTATTTATTTTAATATTTTGTTGGCGGCACGTCAAGTTTAAATTTCGTCTATTTTTATATAATCGTCGTAAAAATAGAGCGACCGAGGTTCGATTAAAATTATTGCTCATTCTCTGTAACGGAGGCAGTCAAGGAGGCAGGCAAACAACGGATTAGTGTGCGGAATTTATGATTAATTGGGCCGGATATAGAAGAGCATTGAGCTTTTTAAATAACGTCCGTCGCTAATTAATGCAATTCGGGTGTCCAATTATACTAATTGCTAACGGCTCGCTTTTATTCGGAACTTGACTCACGCGTGAAACTGTTTAAAAAGATTTATTTTGATCCATACGTGGATGTTTTTGTAACAGTTTTTAATCAAAATATAATTCAATCAGAATCGAGCAAATACTATTCTTTACTGTGTACTATATCACGAATATATTTAAAAAATTACACGGCATCATCAGACGGTGATACTAACAAGAATACTTGTTTGTATCACCGTCTGATGATGGCCTTGTAAAGGTTGAAACTAGATAAATTATTCAGGGTGTTCAAAAAAGAATGTAAAATATTTAAGGGGTGGTAGTACGAACTATAACAAACAAAAAAGTCTTACTAAACATGGATTGTCATAGCAACGGTTTCGTAGATATGGAAAAATAAATAATGTTCCATATCTCTGAAACCGTTGCTATGACAACTCATGTTTATTAAGACTTTCTTGTTTGTTATAGTTCCTACTAACACCCCTTCAATATTTTACATTCTTTTTTGAACACCCTGTATAGAAAAAATAAACCAAACTACAAGTTATCATTCAGCTACTTAGCATCAGTGCATAAAAACTTCAAAGCGATCACTGAATATAATAAATTGACTATTTCAGAAGGCTTCTGAATGGCGGTAGTGCGAAATTACGTGTTTATTAATATTCCCGAAGGTGGAGAGGCACGACATGCTTGATCTAATGTACATTTTTTAATAGCACCGCGCTCACATCATTTGCCAAGTGTTAAAAAACCCAATCCGAGTGCTCCATTTATTACTTTCTCATTAATTTTTTTATAATTTACAATGTGCTGCGCCTGCTGTAGTAAGTGTTGTTCCTGTTCGGACGCGGAACACATAGTGCCGCCCATCAATCTCAGCAATCAAACCGATATATTCAAATATAAAGTAAGTGATTTGTGTGTTAATTATGTTTGCAGTTTTTTTTTTCTTTGGCGATGCCAATTGGAACGTGTCAGTCAACAATAATGGTTAATGCTATTTGGATTAGTAATGTTTGTAAAAATAGATTGTAGTGGAATGCACGTGCTTTAAAGCACCTGCTCTTAAGGCCACAATAATTTTATGTAAATAATAACACATCTGGTTATGTAAAACAAAGATTTGTTTGAAATTATTGAATTGATTTATTATTTGGCACCGCAAATGGGTACTATAAATCAATTATTTGTTTTCAAATCTTGATTTCAAAAAGTACTAAAAAATATAAACGTTTAAAGCATGATTTATATTAATATTGAAAAATGCAGGAAATTATATATTGAAAAAGCAAACACTTAATAGTAGATAATACGCACATGTTAGCCTAGTTTTTATTCAATTTATGTTTGGGAAACATTTCAATCATTCGATAACTAAGTGCATATCTTTGCGGTGCAGACAAATGAATTTTTAAACAAATTCCACTTAAATATTTACGCATAAATCATAATACATTTAGTAAGAGATAAAATAAATATTTTATGATTTATGTACACTTTAAGATAGTTGTGAAAATATTATGTTCTTCTCCGATTTCCGATTATTTGGGACATAAAATCCGCATTAGATTTATCATCCTCTTTTCTGATTTCAAGACTTCTAACGATTGCAAAAAGGAAAAACTATCAATTTTTTGATTGGATGAACGCCTCAGTTTAAACTACTATCTGGTAATCATGATCTGGAGTGAATTACCCACTCACCTAAGTGTTGGTCATCTATTTTTGTTAATTTTTGGGCGGACAGGTGGATAAGAGATTTTATTCATTACTTCCTCTTCTAACATAGAGACTTCTAACGCTTGCAAAGAAAAGCCATTTTTACTTTTTTGATAACGAATTCTTGGGTGGGTGGCTGGACACTCCAGTTTAATCTACTCTTTGGTTATTATGATCTGGAGTGAAGCATTCAGCCGACTATGTGTTGGTCATCAAGAGATTGAATAACACTTTTTTTCTTCTTGGGCACAGAAATTTCTTTATGCTTGCAAAAAGAAAAAAACTTTCAATTTTTTGTTAACAAACTTTTGGGCTTCAGTTCCAACTTGATGATAATCATGATCTAGAAAGAACCACACACTTGCCCAAGTGTTAGTCATTAAAACATTAAATATCATCTTTTTCTTCTTTGATTAAAGGATTTCTAATATTTGCACACATTTTGAAGTGAGAGGGAACCCTCAGACATGATTACTATTGAGTAGTTTGAACTGGAGTATGTTCACCTATCCAAGTCAGTCATCAAGAGATTAGATATCACTTCTTTCTCTTGTGTGGTGACTACTGACGTATGCAGAGATAAAAAATATTTTTTTAGTTTGGAGGTTAAATTGATTATTTAGATAGTACCAATCAGTGGGTTCATATGTACAATTGTCTTTTATAAACGATTTATTAAAAAGAAAAAAATTGTTTGTTTGAAATTTTTTTGAGAAAATTGACTTTGAAACAACTTTTTATTAAATGAAAAAAATAATATAAAGAAGGCTAGTTTAGATAACAGTTTAAATAATAGTTTAGGTAACAGTTTAAATAATAGTTTAGGTAACAGTTTAAGTAATAGTTTAGATATTAGTTTAGATAATAGTCTAGATAACAGTTTAGGTAATAGTTTAGATATCAGTTTAGTCATTCAAAAGTAGCTGTTAAATGTCAAAAACTTATCAAAACAGTTTTAATAAAAGTTTAAATTACTATTATTGGAATATACTAGTAAGAGGTTATTAGATTAGGATACTAATAACAGTTTAATAATTTAAATTTGGACTTTCAAAAACGGTAGTTGGTAATTAAGAATTTTGGATCACAAACACTTAGGCGGGTGGGCGGGAACTAAAATTAAAACTATTGATCATCAATCATTGAACTCAGTGCTCCACTCACCCACCCAAGTGTTTGTGATTAAGATTTTGGATCACCAACACTTGGGCGGGTGGGCGGGAATTTAACTCGAAATTACTGACGCAAAACTATTGAACTGAATGCCCCGCCCACCTACCCAAGTGATGGTGATCAAAATATGTGATTATGATATATGATTGGGTGGGCGGGAATTAAAGTTGAAACTGCTGAAGCAAAGTTATTGAAGTGAATGCCCCGCCCACCCACCCAAGTGTTGGTGATCAAAAAGATTTGATTACAAACACTTGGGCGGGAACTAAAGTCGAAACTACTGACGCAAAGTTATTGAATTGAGTGCTCTGCCCACCCACCCAAGTGTTGGTGATTAAGAAATTTGATCACAAACACTAACTAACAAGTTATTAAATTAAGTGCCTCGCCTACTCACCCAAGTGATGATGATTAAGAAATTTGATCACAAACACTTGGGCGGGTGGGCGGAAACTAAAGTTGAAACTACTGACTCAAAATTATTGAACTGAGTGCCCCACCCACCGGCTCAAGTGTTGGTGATTAAGAAATTTAATCACAAACATTTTAGCGGGAACTTAAGTTGAAATTACTGACGCAAAGTTATTAAATTGAGTGCCCCGCCTACCCACCCAAGTGTTGGTGATTAAGAAATTTGATTACAAACACTTGGGCGGGTGGGCGGGAACTAAAGTTGAAATTACTGACTCAAAATTATTGAACTGAGTGCCCCACTCACCGGCCCAAGTGTTGGTGAATAAGAAATTTGATCACAAACATTTTGGAACTAAAGTTGAAACTACTGACTCAAAATCATTGAACTAAGTGCTTCGCCCACCCACTCAAGTGTTGGTGATTAAGAAATTTGATCACAAATACTTGGGTGGGTGGGCGGGAACTTAAGTCGAAACTACTGACTCAAAAGCATTGAACTAAGTGCTTCGCCCACCCACTCAAGTGTTGGTGATTAAGAAATTTGATCACAAACACTTGGGTGGGTGGGCGAGAATTAAAGTCGAAACTACTGACGCAAAATTATTGAATTGAGTGCCCCACTCATCCACCCAAATGTTGTTGATTAAGAAATTTGATTACAAACAATTGGGCGGGTGGGAGGGAACTAAAGTCAAAACTACTAACGCAAAATCATCACAAACACTTGGGTGGGTGGACGGCAAATAAAGTAGCTACTGTCAATCAATGAACTGAGTACTACACTCACCCACTCAAGTGATGGTGATTAAGATTTTGGATCACCAAAACTGGGGTGGATGGGTGGGTATTAAAGTTGAAACTATTAACGGGTAATTATTGAAATTAGTGCCCCGTCCACCTACCAAAGTTAGTTATTAAGAAATTGGATCACACACACTTGGGCGGTTGGATGGGAACTAAAGTCGAAACTACTGTCTTGCAATCAATGAACTAAATTGCCCGTCTACTCACTTAAGTGTTGGTGATCAAGAAATTGGATTGTAGACATTTAGGTGGGTGGGCGGGAACTAAAGTTGAAACTACTAAAGCGCAATCAATAAACTGAGTTGGTGATTAAGAATTTGGATTTCAAACACTTGAGTGGGTGGACGGGAACTAAATTTGAAACTACCGATGAGCAATTAATGAACTGAGTACACCAACCACTCACCCAAGTGTTGGTGATCTAGAAATTTGATCACAAACACTTGGGCGGGTGGGCGGGAACTAAAGTTGAAACTATTGACTCAAAATCATTGAACTGAGTGCTCCGCCCACCCACCGAAGTGGTAGAGGTCAATGAATTGGATCACAAACAATTAGGCGGGAACTAAAATTGAAACTACCGATGAGCAATCAATGAACTGAATACCCCACACACCCACCTAAGTGTTGGTGATCAAAAAATTTGTACACAAACACTTGGGCAGGAACTGGAGTTGAAACTACTGACTCAAAATCATTGAACTGAGTGCCCCACTCACCTACCCAAGTGTTGGTGATTAAGAGATTTAATCACAAACACTGGGGCGGGAACTAAAGTTGAAACTATTGACGCAATATCATTGAACTGAATGCCCCGCCCACTCACCTAAGTGTTGGTGATTAAGAAATTTGATCACAAACACTTGAGTGGGTGGGCGGGAACTAAAGTTGAAACTATTGACGCACAATCACTGAACTGTGTACCCTGCCCACCCACCTAAGTTTTGGTGATCTAGAGTTTGCATCACAAACACTTGGGCGGGTGAGCGGGAATTTAATTCGAAACTACTGACGCAAAATTATTGAACTGAGTGCTTCGCCATCCTACCCAAGTGTTGGCGATTAAGAATTGGATTACAAACACTTGGGCGGGTAGGCGGGAACTAAAGTCGAAACTTCTGACTCAAAATCAGTGAACTGAGTGTTCCGCTCACCCTCTCAAGTGTTAGTTATCAAAAAATTGAATCAGAAACACTTGGGCGGATGGGCGGGAACTAAAGTCGAAACTACTGACTCTAAATCATTGAACTGACTGCCTCGCCTACCTACTGAAGTGTTTGTGATTAAGAAATTTGATCACAACTGACTCAAAATCATTAAACTGAGTGCTCCATCCATCCACCCAAGCGTTAGTTATCAAGAAATTGGACCAAGAAGCTTAGGTGGGTGGGCGGGAACTAAAATCAAAATTAATGATGCGCAGTCAATGAACTGAGTACTCCACTCGCTCACCTAAATGTTAGTGGTCAAGGAATTTGATCACAAACTTTTGGGCGACTGGGTGGGTACTAAAGTCAAATCTGTTTTGCAATCAATAAATTCAGAGCCCCACCTACCCACCCAAATGTTAGTTATTACAAGATTGCATTACAAACATTTGGGCGGGTGGGCGGGAACTAAAGTTGAGACTGCTGAAGCAAAATTATTGAAATGAATGCTCCGCCCACCTATCCAAGTGTTGGTGATCAAAAAGATTTGATTACAAACACTTGGGCGGGTGGGCGGGAACTAAAGTTATAAGAACCGACGCGCAATTAATGAACTGAGTACTCCACCCATCCACCCAAGTGTTTGTGATTAAGATTTTGGATTACTAACATTTGGGCGGGTGGGCGGTAACTCAACTCGAATTTACTGACGCAAAATTATTGAACTGAATGCCCCGCCTACCCACCTAAGTGATGGTAATCAAAAGATTTAATTACAAACACTTGGGCGGGTTGGCGGGAACTAAAATTGAAACTATTGAAGTAAAATTATTGAACTGCGTGCTTCGCCCACCCACCCAAGTGTTGGTGATCAAAAGATTTGATTACAAACGTTTGGGCGGGTGGGCGGGAATTAAAGTCGAAACTACTGACGCAAAATTATTGAATTGAGAGCTCCGCCCACCCACCCAAGTGTTGGTGATCAAAAGATTTCATTACAAACACTTGGGTGGGTGGGCGGGAACTAAATTTATAACAATTGACGCGCAATTACTAAACTGAGTACCCCACCCACTCACCCAAGTGTTTGTGTTTAAAAAGTTTTGATTACAAACACTTGGACGGGTGGGCGGGACCTAAAGTCGAAACTTCTGAAGCAAAATTATGGAACTGCGTGCACCGCCCACCCACCCAAGTGTTGGTGATCAAAAGATTTGATTACAAACACTTGGGCGGGAATTAAAGTTATATCAACCGACGCGCAATCAATGAACTGAGTACCCCACCCACCCATTAAAATTTGGATTATCAACACTTGGGCGGGTGGGCGGTAACTTTACTCGAAATTACTGACGCAAAATTATTGAACTGAATGCTTCGCCCACCCACCCAAGTGATAGTGAATTATACAAACACTTGGGCGGGAGTTTAAGTCGAAACTAGTGACGCAAAATTATTAAATTGAGTGCCCCGCCTACCCACCCACGTGTTGGTGATCAAAAGATTTGATTACAAACACTTGGGCGGGTGGGTGGGAACTAAAGTCGAAACTACTTAAGCAAAATTATTGAACTGATTGCTTTGCCCACCCACTCAAGTGTTAGAATTAAATCTTTTGACCACTAACACAAAAGATTTGATTACAAACATTTGGGCGGGTGGGCGGGAACTAAAGTTGAAACTACTGACTCAAAATCATTAAACTGAGTGCTCCGCCTACTCTCCCAAGTGTTAGTTATCAAGAAATTGAATCACACTTGGGCTGGAACTAAAGTTGAAACTACTGACGCAAAATCATTGAACTGACTGTTCCGCTTACCCACCCAAGTGTTGGTGATCAAGAAATTTGTTTGCAACTGACTCAAAATCATTGAACTGAGTGCTTCGTCCATCCACCCAAGTGTTAGTTATCAAGAAATTGGACCACGAAGACTTAGGTGGGTGGGCGGCAACTAAAGTCAAAATTAATGATGCGCAATCAATGAACTGAGTACTCCACTCGCCCACCCAAGTGTTTGTGGTCAAGGAATTTGATCACTTGATCATATACTTTTGGGCGACTGGATGGGTATTAAAGTGAAAACTACTGTCTTTCAATCAATAAATTCAGAGCTCCTTCTACCCACCCAAATGTTAGTTATCACAAGATTGCAATACAAACACTTGGCCGGGTGGGCGGGAAGTAAAGTCGAAACTACTGACGCAAAATTATTGAATTGAGTGCCCCGCCCACCCACCCAAGTGTTGGTGATCAAAAGATTTGATTACAAACACTTGGGCGGATTTAGGGGAATTAAAGTTAAAACTACTGACGCGTATTTATTGAACTGAGTGTTCCGTCCACTCTCCCTATGTTAGTTATCAAGAAATTGGATCACAAACACTTGGGCGGGTATGCGGGAACTAAAGTCGTAACTACTGACTCAAAATCATTGAATTGAGTGCCCCACCCGCCCACCCAAGTGTTGATGGTAAAGAATTTGATTACAAACATTTGGGCAGGTGGTCGGGAACTAAAGTTCAAATTACTGACGCAAAGTCATTGAATTGAGTGCTCCGCCTACCCACCCAAGTGTTGGTGATTAAGAAATTTGATCACAAACACTTGGGTGAGTGGGCGGGAACTAAAGTTGAAACTACTGACTCAAAAGCATTGAACTGAATGCCTTGCTTACTCATCCAAGTGTTGCTGATCAAAAAATTTGATCACAACTGACTCAAAATCATTGAACTGAATGCTTCGCTTATCCACCTAAGTGTTAGTTATTAAGAAATTGGATCACAAAAATTTAGGTGGGTGGGTGGGAACTAAAGTCAAAATTAATGAAGATCAATCAATGAACTGAGTGCCCCAACCACCCGCCCAAGTGTTGGTGCTCAATAAATTGGATCATAAACACTTGGGTGGGTGGGCGGGAATTAAAGTAGAAACTATTGACCCAAAATTATTGAACTGAGTGCTCCGTCCACCTACCCAAGTGTTGATTATCAATAAATTTGAACACAAACACTTGGGCAGGAACTAAAGTCGAAACTACTGATCAATAAATTGAGTGCCCCGCTCACAAACCCAAGTGTTGGTGATCAAAAGTTTGAATCACTAACACTTGGGCGCGTGAGCGGGAACTATAGTCAAAATTACTATCGTATAATCAATTAATTGAATGCCCGCCCACCCACTCAAGTGTTGGGAATTAAGAATTTGAATCACAAACACTTGGGCGGGCGGGTGGGAACTAAAGTCGAAGCTACTGACGCAAAATTATTGAACTGAGTGCCTTGCTCACCTACCTAAGTGTTAGTGATCACAAACATTTGGGCGGGAACTAAAATCAAAATTACTGACGCGCAATTATTGAACTGAGTGCTCCACCGACCCATCCAAGAATTACTTATCAAGAAATTGGATCACAAACACTTGGGCGGGTGGGCGGGAACTTAAGTTGTAACTACCGACGCGCAACCAATGAACTGGGTACCCCGCCCACCTACCCAAGTGTTAATAATCAAGTTAATAGTAAAGTTGCCAATTGCCAAAAGTGTTTAATTGTCAAGCATACATAGTAATCAAAACAAAATTTATTGATTTATCTGTCAATTATGCCAAAACCATTTTGGTAACAGTTTTAAAAATGCATCAAACGTATAAAAATTCTACTCAAAGTCCCAGTTTGCAGTCAATCTGCAGAGCATTTGGAATTAAAGTTAATAAGGATTATTGACAAAAGTCTTTATTGGGTTTAATAAACTCGTTTTGAAGATCGTAGATAATGACTGGTTTTGAATATCCAATTACAAACATTTTTTTAAGAAGCTTGGCCATTAAAATTTGAATGCTTTTTTCTAGAACTGGCAAAAAAATTGATCTTTTAGAACTTGATTAATGTTTCTGAAAATTCTTAGAAACATTTAGATTTAGATTAAAGTTGAGAATTTGAATAAAATTTTTTTAGTACTTCTAAGTAAATTGTGAAGTTTAAACAAATATTTCTAAAATATAATTAATAAAATAATTTTAGTACTTTTCAGAAGTTTCTAATATTAGGTAGAAGTTTGGTTTTAAAGTTGCACAAAAGTTTCTAGAATAGCTTAATTGTTTACAATCTAAAATTTCTAAAAAGTTGATGGTTTCTAATTTTTCTAAGAATTCTCTAGAATTCAATAAAAAACTTTTAAATTTGCCCAATGGTTTCTTTAGGAATTACTATAATTTGATTTAATATTTCTCAAATTTTACTAAACTTTTAAGATTTCTAGAGCTTCTCAATAAATTCTAGAGATTAGTAAAGGTTTCCACAGTTGGCCAAAGAATTCTAAAACACTTTATAAATGTCTAAAATTTGATCAAATGTTTCTAAAATTTCTAGAGTTTAAAAGTTTTTAATACTTCCCAGAACTTTCTACAATTGAGTAAATATTTCTAGATTGTTAAAGGTTTCTGGTACTTCTTAAAAAAATTAAAATGTAGTAAAAGACTTTTCCAAAAGTTTCTAGAATTTATATATAATTTCTAAAAATTGTTAAAATGCTTTTAGAGTTGATTAAGGGTTTCCAGTATTTCTCAGAAATAAACACAAATTTCAAAAACACTTTAAAATTTTCCAGAACTTGATCAAACATTTCTGATAAGTCTTAGAAGTATTTAGGGTTGCTCAAAAGTTTCTAGTAGTTTACAAGAAAATTACATAAAGCTTGACCAAAATTTTTTACAAAACTTTAGAAGTTTTTAGAATTCTATCTAATGTTTTTAAGATTTTTCAAAGATTTTCAAAGCTTTCTAGTACTTCTCAAAAGTTTCTCAAATTTAAAAGATATCTAGATCTAGACTTAGCCAAAAAGGTTTGGGCCACTAAGAGTTTTTAAAATTGAATCAAATAACTTTGAAATTTCTCAGAAGTTTCTAGAACTAGTCAACAGTTTATAGAACTTTTCAAATGTTTCTAGAACTTAATAGAAGACTTCTAAAGTACACCAAAAGTTTTTAGAATACTTAAAGAGTTTCTATAATCAAATTTTTCAAGCCTGTAGAGTTGGTCTTCTCTAGAGTTTCTAATAAATAAGTAGTTAAAAGATTCGTTAGTTAAAAAAATTAATTGTTGGCAGGCGCCAGAGAGAATGGCAGAATAACATCAAAAATATTGCATAAAAACTAGATTTTCAATTTTTTTCATTTTTCAAAAATTCTAATCAAAGTAATAGTTTTCGAAAAAAATATTCAAAATTTACATCAAATGTTGCCAAAGCTTTGAATAATAAAATTGTATTATCGACACAAAAATTATTGAAACCATGACACGAAAATTAGCTTCATTAATTTCAACGAATCCACTAAGTGGAAAATGATTATTTACAATATTCCATATATTTATTTTATACTTGACCCATTGAAAATTGTCAAAACACAGTCTGTCTAATGTTAATGTCAAAGTTATGTAAATTATTGAGGACACGCTTACTCCATTAATAATTCGCATGAAAAAATATCAAGCAGCTGTTATCATTCATTTTCGCTGCCAGAAAAAAAAACTCATTAACATTTTAATCGTTTGCAAACTAAATTATTAAGTTATAAATAATGCACAAACGCTATGAATCTCATAACTGACCGTTTGTGTGTTAAATAGGTTAACGATTTATTTAGTCGGGCTAAATTTAAAAATAAAGTTTTCGCGACGCATAAAGTGTATAGTTTATTGGACTTTTGAAAATCAAGTTCTACCAATTAAATGAAAGTAACTGTGCGTGTTTTTAAATTAAGATTGTATGTACGACCCTTAGTTAGCATGAAGTGTCATTAAGCATCGTCACTTTAATTGGAACAAATTATAGTAGATTGCTACTTTACGCTTACACTTGATTTGAATATTTTTGTGATAAAGAAAGAGGCTTAAATTAGTTATAAAAGGTGGGCCATCTAACTTTTCGAATTTGAATTGGCTATAAATAAAAAAACTAATAAACATTTTTTCAAAATTATGAATTTATTAGAAAGACTGTACATTTTTATTTAAGATTGAAACACATCATTCAAATGACTGCCATGTTTGGCTTGACAATAACCCAATTTAGTACATTTTTGATTGTTTGGGCTCCAATCGCATGAATGGCAACTTTGATTTTGTGTTTCAAGGCATCAATTGTCTTTGGATGCTTAGCGTAACATTTATCCTTAAGGTCGTTTCACAAAAAAATATCCAATGGGGTCAAATCACAGCTCCTAGGCGGCCAATTGACATCAGCTGATTATTCGATTTCTAAAATCAGTGCGCAAAAGATTGATGGTTACGTTGGATGTATGGCAAATGGCCCCGTTCTGTTGAAACCAAATCTATTCAATTTTTGGAATCAAAAATTTGTTTAGCATGGCATAGTAACGTTTGCTATTGACAGTAACGGCGGCTCCTTGCTTATTTTTGAAGAATAATGCCGCCGGACCAAAAACCGGTTTCTTGTTGTGGATGCATAGGCTGTTCAATAGACATGTGTGGATTCTCCGATCCTCAAATGCGACAATTTTGATTATTGACATAGCCTCCGAGATGAAAATGAGCTTTATTGGAAAACACGATTTTTTTATAAAAATGCTCTTCTTCGGCCAAACGATCTTTAGCTTATTGCGCAAACTGAAAACGCATCGGATGGTCATGAGGCTTTATTTCTTGGACTAATTGAACTTTGTAGGCTTTCAAACCGAGGTCTTTATGCAAAATTCTCCTCAGAGAAGTGCGAGAAATGTTCAATTCCTGAGAACGCATGTTCACGCACACTCTGAGCAACAGCATTAATTTCTTCGGCTGAGCGCACTGGACGAGAACGTAAACGTGTTATTTTATCCACTAACGATCCAGTTTTGCAAACTCGCTTCACAAATTGGTCTACAAACTGCGTTGAAGACACTTCTTTTCTATCAAATTTGTTTCGTAAATTTCTTACCGTTCGAGTAGAAGACTTACTATTTTGGAAGTAAATTTTCATTATTTCCAAACTTTGTTTAAGTGTAAAGCATCCCATTTCATAAATTTGAAACATAAAACTAAATTTCTGTCAACTCATAAATGTGATTATACTTTTGAAAAACAAAGTAAATGTGTTTTATTTATTTTATTATTTTTGTTTTCAGGGAACAGAATTAATAAGAGTGTCCAGGTTTTCCAAAGACTGCAAAGATGGAAAGTTCGTCAGTTACCTGTACGATGACGCCAAAACGCTGTACGAAAGCTTCAGGCGCGGATCAAAAATTTCAAGTAAGTATAGTTGATTCGTTTATTTATGTAGGTTTCTTGCTAGTAAAAAATTAAAGGGATAATATGAAAAACGGGCACGTGGAAACTAGGATAGTTTAATAATTCAAGAAGGCCTATTAGCATTTTTATACGACTGACCTGGATCGATAAAACTGGAGATTCATTGCACTATGATTATAATAAATAATTATAGCTTGGATAAGTAGGATAGACTTTATTGCAATTTGTTTGTTGTGTATTAGTATTTTAAATTGAATATAGCTACAAATTAAAATTGTATTTATGTGCAAGTACACTACAGTGTGCCTGAGGAGGAATAGTATAGATTTTTTTGAGTAAAAAAAACAGAAATTCTATTTATTGCATAAAATTTGCACAATAAACCAATTTAGTTCATGAAATATATTACAAATTGCACAAAAAACTCATTTATTACACAAAATTGACTAAAACTGATCAGAAAACTCAATTGTTGCATGAAATTTACCAAAAATGATAAAGAAAAGCCAATTATTGTATGGAATTTGCTCATAAAATAACAAAAACTTAAATATTACACAAATTTTATTTAAATCGGCTTAGAAAATTCATTTATTACTCAAAATTTGACTAAAACTGATTAGAAAACTCAATTGTTGCACAAAAATGATACAGAAAAGTCATTTATTGTATGAAATTTAAACATAAAATAACCAAAATTGCACAAAATCCTTACTTTTTAAAAGAATTTTATCAGAAAAATTACTTAATACAAGAAATTCATTTGAAATTGCTTAAAAAATTAAATTTTTAATTTAAATTCGATAAAAATGTATAGCAAAAAGCAAAAAAAGCTTTAAATTAGCACGTTTATAATAAACTATTTTAATAATAAAGTGACGCAAATTATATTATGTTTGTGACTTGGTAGTAAATAGTCCAGCCAAATATTGATCTCACCTCTAAAAAATTGCAAAAGTTTTAAAACTTTGTACACTGATTTATAGGTACCTAATGAAGAGTATACTAAAAGTCCTGACAAATATGACACGAGCTTTAGCGATAATGACCGAAAATAGGGCACTTTTTTCGTTTTTTTGTTAATATCTCAAGAACTGTAGGTAGGAGGTGAAAGTTGACTATATACATAATGAATGCAATAAAAATGATCCTATACATTTTTTTGTATTCACAGCGGTTACAGAGTTATAGAGCACTAATGATAGCGTTTAAAAAAAAAAAAAGTCAGCACGGCACAAATAAAAGTTTTGTCCACTGAGGCCACAATTTTTAAAATCTTTGGTTCAAATTCTCACATTATATGGTCAATAGAGTTAATAGTTAAAAAAATTTAGAAGTCAAGTATTTGGTAAAAAGCTTTTAGAGTTTCTAGAGTACCTTAAGAGTCTTTAAAATTTAAATTTAAATGCTTCTGAAAATTTTCAGAAGTTTTTAAAGTTGTTCAATGGTTTCCAGAACATTTCGTAAGTTTCTAAAAATTGATCAAGTAATTCTGAACTTTCTCAAAAGTTTTTATAATTGGTCAAAAGTTTCTAGAACTTTTCAGGAATTTCTAGATTTTGATAATAGGCGAACATTTTGGGAGTTTCTAGAATTTGATCAAATGGTTTTAAAATTTCTAGACTTAATTAAAAGTTTTTAGAACTTCTCAGGGGTTTCTAGAATTTTGTAAAAAACTTCTAAAGTAAGCCTAAGGTTTGTAGAATACTTGAGGTGTTTCTAGAATTGATTGAAATGTTTCTGAAATTTATCAAGAGTATCTAGGTTGTTTAAAAATGTTTAGAACATCTTAAGTGCTTCTAGAATTTGATCAACTTTTTTGAAATTTTTTTAGAGTTGGTCAAAAAAATTTAAAAATTGCTTAAAATTGCTGAACACCTTAAAAGTCTTCAGAATTTAATCAAACGTTTCTAGAATTTGGTAAAAAGTTTCTAGAGTGGGTCAAACACTCACTTTCAAGTTTTATCAATTATTTCTAAAATTATTTAAAAGTTTCTACAGTTAGTTTCTACATCTTTTCAGAAAATTCTAAAATTTGCTAAAAAGTTGTTCAAAGATTTCTAGAACACTTTAGAAGTTTTTAGAATTTGATCCAATTTTTAGAGTTTCTCAAAGGTTTTTTGAACTCCTCAGAAGTTTTTATAACTTATTAAAAAGTTTTTAGAATTGTTTAAAGGTTTCTAGAACACTTAAGGGGTTTCTAAAATTTGGAATGTTTCTGAAATTTGTCAGGAGTTTTTTTTTATCAAAAGTATTTTGAGTTTTTAAAACTTAAACGTTTCTGCAATTTATCAGTTTTTCCTCAAACTTCTCGGGAATTTCTAGAATTTAGTAAGAGACTAAAGTTGACCAAATTAGGAGTTTCTAAAATTTAATTAAATGTTATTAAATGAGTTTTTTAAAGGTTTCTAGTATTTTTCAGGAGTTTTTAAAGTTTAGTCAATAAACTTGCCTAAAGTTTATTTATAAGTTTTTAAAATTTGTTTTAATTTTTTTCAAAATTTGGTGAAAAGTTTCTAAAACTTTTCAGTAGTTTCTAGAATTTGGTAAATAGCTTTTAAAGTTAGCTTAAGATTTCTTAAGAATTTTTAGAATTTGTTTTTAAAATTCCTCAAAAGTTATTAGAACTTTTTAGAAATTTCCAGAACTTAATAAAAGGTTTCTAAAACTGAATAATGATTTTTAAAACATTAGAATTTAATCAAATGTTTCTAAAATTGCTCAGAAGTGTATAGAATTAATTAGAGATTTCTAGAACTGTTTAGATTTTCTTTTTAATTTGGTAAAATGTTTCTAAAGTTGACTAAAGGATTCAAGAACATTTCTAAAATTAATCAAATCAAATGTTTTAGAAATTTACCTTCTAGAGTTGGGCCAATGATTTTTAAAACACTTTAAAAAGTTTGTAGAATTTAATCAAAAGTTTTTAAAATTCCTCAGGAGTTTCTAGACTTAGTCAAAGGTTTCTAGAACATTTAAGCAGGTTTTAGAATTTTGGACAAAAATTTCTAAATTTTGGAAAAAATTGTTAGAGTTAGCTAAAAATGTTTAGATTATCTTAGAAGACTTTTAAAGAGTCTACAAATTGTCAAAAAAATTTGAATTAGTTAAAAGATTTCTAAAGATTTTTGCAACTTTTTAGGAGTTTCATCAAATGTTTCTGAAATCTTTTAAGGAATTAAGGTTGCGTCAAGTTTAGCGTATCAAATTGGTTGCAATTTATACAGTTATTAGTAATAATATTGAGATTTATTATTGCAAAATTTCAATAAAATCCAATGTTTGTTTTAAAAGTTATTACTATTTAAATTAGCATAAGTTTATAGTTCTCTAACTGTAGCATTTTAAATTAATTGAGTCAAATTTAATTTATGAAATTTGTTGCAAGTTTTAGAATTATTAGTCATAATATTGTGTTCTGTTATCACCAAATTTGAATAAAATCCAATGTTTGGTTTAATTAAATTTGATTCATGTTCTTAAAGCATCAAAATGTTCAAAAAACTTCATTCATGCATTTTGCCATTTACTAAACATTTTTTATAAATATAATACAATTTCTTGCTAGATTTTGCTTTTTGATATTTTTTGAATTTATTTTTGCAATTTTATGAAAATTAGTTCACTTTTCAATAGTTTATGGCTGGATTTTGAAGCTTTCTAACAATATTTTGGTGTTTCATGACTGGATTTGCTATTTTTGACGATTTATGAATAAAATTGTACATTTTTTGTGATCGGATTTTGGTATTTTTTTTAGAAAAAAGTGCAAAATTTATTTATATTAAATCTAAAATAGCAAATAATGTCTATGAATGATCGAAATATTCTTAGAAGTAGTAAAATCCGGCTAGGAAGTATAAAAATAACCTACGAAAAAACATATTCTGACTATAAAGTGTAATAACATTCCACTCATAAGATGTCAAAAATAGCAAAATCTAGCGTAGAAACATCAAAATATTGTCTTTAATCCAAACTACGGACTTGTTATCATGCTATGGAGTGTACCACCCACCCACCCATGTGTTTGTCATCAAGAAATTAAATATTTGACATTTTATTACAAGAGAAGGTTGTGAGCCAACTTCTTGACAACTAACACTTGGGTGGGTGGGTGGGTGGGCCACTCTAATCTAAATCACTGATTTGTTATCATGCTCTGGAGTGTCCCACCCACCCTCAAAAGTGTTTGTCATCAACAGATTTAATATTTGAACTCTCTGCAAGCATAAGAAGTCATTTTGTCACAAGAGAAGGTCGTGATCCAACTTCTTGATAACTAACACTTGGGTGGGTGGGTGGGCTACTCCAATCTAAATTGCTGACTTGCTATCATGCTATGGAGTGTCCCACCTACCCACTCAAGTGTTTGTCTTCAAAAGATTAAATATTTGATTTCTCTGCGAGCATCAGAAGTCAATTTGTCACAAGAGAAGGTCGTGATCCAACTTTTTGATAATTAACACTTGGGTGGGTGGGTAAGCCACTCCAATCTATCTCACTTGTAATCATGCTTTGGAGTGACCCACCCACCCACCAAAGTATTCCTCATCAAGAGATTAAATATTTGACTTCTCTGCGAGCATCAGAAGTTATTTTGTCACAGAAGGTCGTGATCTAACATTTTGATAACTAACATTTGGGTGGGTAGGTGGGCCACTCTTATCCAAACTACTGACTTAGTATTATGCTATGGAGTGTCCCACCCACCCCCCAAGTGTTCGTCATCAAGAAATTAAATATTTGACCTCTTCGCGAGCAAAAGAAGTTACTTAGCCACAAGAGAAGGTCGTGATCTAACCTCTTGATAACTAACACTTGGGTGGGTGGGCCACTCCAATCCAAATCACTGACTTGTTATTATGCTATGGAGTGTTTCACCCATCCACCCAAGTGTTCGTCATCAAGAAATTAAATTTTTGATCTTTCTGCGAGCATCAGAAATCAATTTGTCTCAAGAGAAGCTCGTGATCCAACTTTTTGATAACTAACACTTGGGTGGGTGGGTGGGCTACTCTAATCCAAACTACTAACTTGTTATCATGCATTGGGGTGACCCACCCACCCACCCAAGTGTTCGTCATCAAGAGATTAAATATTTGAACTCTCTGCAAGCATCAAATGTCGTTTTGTCACAAGAGAAGGCTGTGATCCCACTTCTTGAAAACTATCATTTGGGTGGGTGGGTGGGCCACTCCAATCCAAACTACTAACTTGTTATCATGTCATGAAATGTTCCACCTACCCACCCAATTGTTTGTCATCAAGAGATTGAATATTTGACCTCTTCGCGAGCAAAAGAAGTTACTTAGTCACAAGAGAAGGTCGTGATCTAACCTCTTGATAACTAACGCTTGGGTGGGCGGGTGGGCCACTCCAATCTAAATCACTGATTTGTTATTATGCTGTGGAGTGTCTTACTCACCCACTTTAGTGTTCGTCATCAAGAGATTAAATATTTGACTTTTTTGAAAGCATCAGAATTTTTTTTATCACAAGAGAATATCGTGATCCAACATTTTGATAACCAACACTTGGGTGGGTGGATGGGCCACTCCAATCCAAATCACTGACTTGTTAACATGTTATGGAGTGTCCCACCCACCCACCCAAGTGTTCGTCATCAAGAGATTCAATATTTGACCTCTCTGCAAGCTTGAGAAGTTATTTTGTCTCAAGAGAAGGTTGCGATCTAACCTCTTGTTAGCTAACACTCGGGTGGGTGGGCCACTCCAATCTAAATTACGGACTTCCTATCATGCTATGGAGTTTCCCACCCACCCACTCAAGTGTTTGTGATTAAAAGATTAACTATTTGAACTCTCTGCAAGCATAAGAAGTTATTTTGTCATAAAAGAAGGTTGTGATCTAACATTTTGATAATTAACACTTGGGTGGGTAGGTAGGTTACTCCAATCCAAACTACTAATTTGTTATCATGCTTTGGAATGACCCACCCACCCACCCAACTGTTCGTCATCAAGAGATTAAATCTTTAAAGTCTCTGGGAGCATCAGAAGTCTTTTTGTTACAAGAGAAGGTTGTGATCCAACATTTTGATAACTAACACTTGGGTGGGTAGGTTGGGCTACTCCAATCTAAACTAATGACTTGTTATCATACTTTGGAGTGACCCACCCACCCACCCAAGTGTTTGTCATTAAAAGATTTAATAATTGACATTTCTGCAAGCATCCGAAGTTATTTTGTCAAAAGAGAAGGTCGTGATCCAACTTTTCGATAACTAACACTTGGGTGGGTGGGTTGGGCCACTCCAATCTAAACTAATGATTTGTTATCATACTTTGGAGTGACCCACCCACCCAAGTGTACGTCATCAAGAGATTCAATATTTAACTTCTCTGCGAGCATCAGAAGTCATTTTGTCACAAGAGACGGTTGTGATCTAACATTTTGATAACTAACATTTGGGTGGGTGGGTGGGCCACTCCAATTCAAATTACTGGCTCGTTATCATGCTATGGAGTGTCCCACCAACCCACCCAACTGTTCGTCATCAAGAGATTGAATATTTGACCTCTTTGCGAGCAAAAGAAGTTACTTAGTCACAAGAGAAGGTCGCGATCTAACCTCTTGATAACTAACACTTGGGTGGGTGGGTGGGCCGCTCCAATCCAAATCACTTGTTATCATGTTGTGGAGTGTCCCACTCACTCACTCAAGTGTTCCTCATTAAGAGATTGAATATTTGACCTTTCTTCGAGCATCAAAAGTCATTTTGTTACAAGAGAAGGTCGTGATCCATGTCTAAAAGTGCAAAATTTTATTTATGGAATGTCAAAAGTATTAAATTTTGGTCTTGAAACATCAAAATCACCAAAAACTGGCCATAAACTGTTGAAAAGTCCTAAAATTGCAAAATTTAGATTTAAATTATCAAAATGTTGTTAGAATATGAAACATTTTTATTATAAAATAAATAAAACACATTTACTATGTACTTTATCACGAATATTCGTGTTTTATTTATTTTATTTTGGTAGTAACTATTCAAAAGTGCAAAATTGTATTCATATAAAGTCAAAAAATTTCAATTTTGCCAATAAAATATTAAAATATTGTTAGAGAAAGCTTAATCCGGTCATAATCTATCAAAAGGTGCAAAATTCTAATTATAAAATGTCAAAAATTTATGAAAATATTGCAAGAAAGCATCAAAATTTGGAAAAACTGTTTAAAACGCAAAATTCTAATTATATTATAACAGAAATGGCGAAATCTTGTTATAAATAATCAAATATTTTAAAAAACCAAAATCTACAAAATTCTGTTCATTAAATGTCAAAAATAGCTAAATCTGACCATGAAATATGAAAATATTGTCAGAAAATACCAAAATTCCGTCATAAACTGTTTAAAAATATAAAATTCTATTTATGAAAAATGAAAAATATTAAATTTGGTCATAAAACCAAACCAAAATCGGCTGAAAACTGCAAAATTCTGTTTATAAAATGTCAAAAAGTAGCAAAAATTTGAGTTTGAAATTTTAATAAAGATCAGAAAGCACAAAAATCCGGCCATAACTCTTAAAAAGTGTAAAATTCTTATAAAATTTTAAAAATAACAAAATTTGGCTGTAAAATATCAAAAATATTGTTAGAAATAGCAAAATTTGACCAAAAACTGTCAAAAATAGCAAAATGTAGTCATGAAGTATGAAATTATTGTTAGAAAACACCAAATTTCGGTCATAACTGTTGAAAAAGTTGAAAAAAAAGAAACATAATAATTACTTACTGCAGGATTGTTTGTAAAAGCCTTTGACAAAAGGTGTATCAGCGTTACTTAGATACTGGCCTGATAACCAGAAGATCAGGATCTGGTCGAAAAAAAGTCACCGCAAACAGAGATGACCGTTTGTTGGTGTACATAAGTTTGCGGAATAGAACCGCTTCTGCAGTTTATCTACAAAATCAACTCCATGAAGTTAGAGATGTAAATGCTAGTGAATGGATTGTTAAGAGAAGGCTTTGGGCTGCTGGATTGTCTTATAGAAAGATGGCTACAGGTTCACCTTTATAACGCCAACATTGTGTTGCAAGATTGGCTTTTGCCCGAAATTACCGGGCATGGATTAATGAGGACTGGAGCAGGATACTGTTTTCAGATCGCGCTTTTGCCTCAATGGATCAGACAGACGTAGGAAACTGTGGAGAAGACGCAGAAAAAGATACGCTTCAGTTTGTATTGATGAGCAACTTTCATTTGGCGGTGGGTCGGTTATGGTTTGGGCACAAAGTTGGTCTTTATAGAGAATGGCTCTCTGACAGCTTACAGATATATTATGGAGGCTTTTGAAGATCATGTTATGTTCTTCATGACAACTATGGGGGAGCACAGCATTTTCATGCAAGATAATGCTAGACCTCACTTAGCCAGAGTTGTCAAAGATTATATGGATGAAGTGGGTATTTCACGGATCAAATGGCCAGCTCTCAGCCCGGACATGAATTTCATAGAACATGTCTGGGATGAGTTAGGACGATGTATCCAAAAGCATACACCTGCTCCAAGAACTGCTCAAGAGCTAAGACAGTTGCTATTGCAGGAATGGAATAATATCGACCAAAATGTGATCCTTAATTTAATTCAAAGTGTTTTTCATCGACTTCAAGCAGTCATTAATGCAAGAGGGGGTAATATTCGTTATTAGTGATAAGTTTTTTTTCATATTTTTTGTTTCATATTAGTCCTACAAACAAAAATTCAAACTGCAAATTTGTGATATTTCCAAAATACGAAATAAAAACAATAAATATGCTTTACGAAAAAACATAATTTTTCTAGTTTGAGTAAAATAACATATTTAATTTAATAAAATGCAGATTAAAAAATTGATTCTAAAATTAAAGATCAGTACAATTTGATTGTTTATATTTTCCCATTCAAATTGCAGTACTTTGGGTCAATGAATGAAAAAGGGAAATTGCGGTGGGTGTGTTCCAAATAAAATTTGGCAATGTAACTAACACGCATATATTTCTATTTAAGAAATGCGAATTTAATTCGGCCTTGCGCAATATGGCGACATAATATGTTATTGAAATTACTCTTCTTTTTAAGGCCGTGCTATGTCATGATACAAATAACAAAGTAGGTGGGCAGACAAATACTATTAAAATGCTTAAATTTGTTGACAATAAATGCAATTTAGGCAATCTAACATTTTTAAAATTGTGCAAGTTTTTGAAAATGTTATTTATTGTCATATTCTTAGAATAGAACACAAATAGTGTAAAGGTTCAAAAAAATTTTATTGTTTACTACAATTGTTTCGCCACACAGTGGCTTCATCAGGTATAATGAACAATGATCATTGTTCATTATACCTGATGAAGCCACTGTGTGGCGAAACAATTGTAGTAAACAATAAAAAAATTTTGAACCTTTACACTATTTGTGTTTTATTATTAATGTTAATGGATGTTTTTTAGTTTAGAATATTTTTTCATAAATTTAATTTTTTAATGTTAATGTTAATGGAGTTCAAACACGTATCAGCCTCAACCATTCAATTTCTTAGAATAGGTCAAGGAATAACCCCTTGAGTTTTTGCCGCATGTTTATCTTACATCTTGTATATATATATATCCGTGTAGCTAGTTTCTGAAAAGAATTTTGATCTTCAATTTTCAGTTTTGAATAATATTATAAAATTCTGTACTTTATAATAAATAAATATAAATTTGCCCAGAATGAATTTTTAATGATTATATTTCTTTCTTTTAGATAATGGTCCATGTCTGGGATGGAGAGAGTCGTACGCCAAGCCATACCAATGGTTGCACTACAACGAGACACTGCTGCGGGCCAAAAATTTTGGCTCCGGACTAGTGTCCATGGGTCTGTCTACGGGCACACAAACTTTCATAGGTATCTACTCACAGAATTGTCCGGAATGGATCATCACCGAGCAGGCCGTGTACTGCTACAATATGGTACTCGTGCCACTATATGATACTCTTGGGCCGGACGCATGTGCCTTCATTGTTAAACAAGGTAAATGATTAATTATTCTTTTCATAAACGTTTATTCAAACGTTTTTATTAGAAACAATATTAACATGATTAACACATTAGCACTGTTAAAAAATCCAATATTTTATACATAAAATGTCAAAAATCTGGAGAGGATTGTTGAAAAGTGTATTTTTTTTTTGTGATATGTAAAAATAGCAAAATTATTTACAGAAACAGTTAAAATCTTACCATAAATTGTTGAAAAATGTAAAATCCCGTTCATGAAATGTCAAAAAAAGCAAATTCCGGTCAGAAAGCATTAAAATCTGATAATAAAGTTTGATAAGTACTAAATTCTATTCATCAAATTGCAAAATTCGGCCATGAAGTTTCAAAATATTATCAGAAAACACCAAAAGTGCAAAATTTTATGCAAAAAATGTCAAAAACAGCAAAATCTGGCTATGAACTATTAAAAACTGAAAGATTCTTTTCAGAAAAAAAGAATATTATTAAAAAAATGTCAAAAAACACCAAAATCCGGCCATTAAAGGTTAAAATGTGTAAAAATCCATTCACGAAATGTCAAAAATCCGGACAAAACTGTAAAAATAGCAAAATTTTGTCATAAAATATAATAATGTTTCCAGAAACAGTTAAAATCTTACCATACATTGTTGAAAAATGTAAAATCCCATTCAAAAATAGCAAATTCCGGCCAGAAAGTATTAAAATCTGATCATAAAGTTTGAAAAGCACAAAATTCTATTCAAGAAATGCAAAATATTGTTCATAAAACGTCCAAAATAACAAAATCTGGCCACAATGTTTCAAAATAATGCAAAATTCTATTCATAAAAAGTAAAAAATAGCAAAATCTGACCATGAAATATTAAAATACTTTTAGAATGCACCAAAATCTGGATAAAAAATTCAAAATTCTGTTCATAAAGTGTCAAGAATAGCAATATCTGGCCATAACATGTGAAAAAATGCAAAATTCTATACATCAAATTGCAAAATCCGGCCATAAAATATCAAAATATTGTCAGAAATCAGCAAAATAAAAAAGTGTTAAAAAGTATAAAACTCTCTGCATAAGATGCAAAAATTGCAAAATCTTGCTATAAACTATTGAAAACTGAAAGATTCATATCATAAAAAAAGAAACATTAAAATATTGTCAAAAAAAAAAACAAAATCCGGTCATTAAAAGTTAAAAAGTGCAAAATTTTACACATGAAACGTCAAAATTTGGCCATAATCTATTAAAAAGTGCAATATTATATTTATAAAAATTAAAAAATACTAAAATTTAGCTATGAAATATCAAAATATTACCAGAAAACACCAAAATCCGGCCATAAAGTGCAAAATTCTATACATAAAACGTTAAAAATAGCAAAATTTGGGTATAAAATATCAAAATATTGTCAGAAAACATTAAAATCCGACCATTTAGGGTTAAAAAGTGCACAATTCTACACATGAAATGTTAAAAATACCCAAATTTGACCTGAAACTGTTAAAAAGTGCTAGATAGATATCTATAAAAAGTGGAAAACACCAAAATTCAGTTAAAAAAAATCAAAATATTATCAGAATGTGTTAAAAAGTGCAAAATTCTATTTTTAAATTGTAAAAACCGGTCATAAGTTGTTGAAAAGTGATAAATTCTTTTCATAAAAGGTGAAAAATACTTCAATCCGGCTATAAATTATCAAAATATTGTCAGAAAACACTAAAATTTGGCCATCAAGGGATGAAAAGTTCAAAATTCTAATCATGAAATATTAAAAATAGCTATGATATATCAAAATATTGTTAAAAATCACTAAAAAGCGGCCGCAAATTGGTGAAAAGTGCAAATTTTTTTTTATAATGATAAAAATTAAGAAATCCGGTCACCAAATGTCGAAAAGTGCTAAAAAGCATTAAAATTTGGTCATTAACTATTGAAAAATGCAAGATTGTATTCATAAGAAGTAAAAAATAACAAAACCCGTCCATAAATATCAAAATATTGTCAGAAAACACCAAAATCTGGCTATTAAATTTTGAAAACTGCAGAGTTTCAGGCATGAGATGTCAAAAACATAAAAATTTGGCTATAAACTGATCAAAAGTGAAAGATTTTATTCATAAAAGATAAAGTTTAGCTTTGAAATACCAAAATATTGTCATAAAACACTAAATTTTGGTCATAAAGTGTTGAAAAGTGCAAAATTCTATACATAAGATGTCAAAAATAGCAAATTCTGACTATGAATTGTTGAAAAGTGAAAGATTTTATTCAGAAAAATATTAAAATATTGTCAGAAAATACCAAAATCTCATAAAAATTTAAAATATCAAAATCTGGCCATGGAATATTAAAATTTTATCAGAAAACACCAAAATCCGGCCATTAAGTATTGAAAAGTACAAAATGTTATTCATAAAATGTTAAAAATAACAATATTCGACCATTAAATGTTAAAAAGTGTAAAATTATATTTTTGAAATGTCAAAAATAGCAAAATCCAGCAATGAAATATGAAAATATTGTTCAAAAGTGCAGAAATCTCGTCATAAACTGTTAAAAGGTGCAAGATTCTATTTATACAAAGTAAAAAATAACAAAATCCGGCCACAAAGTATTAAAATATTGCCAGGAAGCTCCAAAATCCGGTCATAAACGATTAAAAAGTGTGAAACTCTATTTATGAAATGTCAAAATTAGCAAAATTCAGTCATAAACTGTTAAAAAGGGCAAAATTCTATTCATTAGCAATATTCAGCTATGAAATATCAAAATATTGTTAG
This sequence comes from Tachinus rufipes, assembly GCA_963932245.1. Lineage (NCBI taxonomy): Eukaryota > Metazoa > Arthropoda > Insecta > Coleoptera > Staphylinidae > Tachinus > Tachinus rufipes. The sequence continues at coordinate 102,133,614 of OZ010747.1, read as the reverse complement.
AAATAGCAAAATTCGACCTTAAAATGTTGAAAAGTGCAAAATTCTATTCATACAATGTCAAAAACAGCAAAATACGGGCATAAACTGTTAAAAAATCTAAAATTCTATTCATAAAATGTCAAAACACGAACAGAACTATTGAAAAGTGTAAATTTTTTACATAAAATAATAAAATCAAAAACAATTAAAATGTCACCATAAATTGTTGAAAGTGCAAAATTCTGTTCATTAAATGTCAAATATTGCAAATTCCGGTAATAAAGTATCAAAATATTGCAAAAAAGCACCAAAATCTGGTAATAAAAAAATCCTAAACATAATTTAAAAAAAAAAATTAAATTGTTCAATATTTATTTTACAAAAATTGTGATCGTAGTCTCAATACAAATATTTAAAATTTACAACAAATGTTCTTAATAAGATGCTTAATACAATTACAAATTTTTAAAAAATGTTTTTAATAATTTTCAAAATTGTTGATTTTTTTATTTTACAAAAATTGCTATCATGGCCGCAATTTCCAAAAAAAAAAACTCAAAATTTACAACAAATGTTCTTAAAGAGATGCTTAACAAATTTCCAAAATTTTGTAATTATCAAAAAATCTGCTACCCATCCACCCACTCACCAAACTTTTTGGTAGGTGGGTGGTAGCTCTAGTTAAAACTATTGTCCCGCTACAAAAAAATTACAATTATAAATTGATAAAGCATTTTTTTATTGTAATTTCATGCATACATGGGTTTTCTGCGCAATTTATGATAAATTTGATGAGGTCAATGCAATAAATGTGGCTTTTCTGTGTAATTTATAATAAATTTCATGAAATAAATTATTTTTTTGAGCTGATTTTATGCAATAAATTTGATTTATGATAAATTTTATAAAATAAATTAGTTTTTTGTCTAATTTATGCAACAAAAATGCCTTTTTACGCAATTTATGGCAAATTTTACGAAATAAACTAGTTTTTTGTGCAAACTTTAAGAAATTTTAGTGCAATTTATACTAAATTTGATAATATAAATCAGTTTTCTGTGCAAATTTCGTGCAACAAATGGGGTTTCTGCGCAACTTATGATAAATTTTATAAGACAAATCATTTTTTTGTGCCAATTTTGTGCACTATAAGAGTTTTCTGTGCAAATTTATAATGAATTTTGTGTGATAAACAAGATTTTGTGCTCTAGTTCCATGCAATAAAAGGTTTTTTTGGGCAATTCATGATAAACATCACGAGATAAACCTGTTTTGTAGTACTAATGTTTGCTTCTGTCCAATTTATTATGAAATAAATTGGTTTTTTGGTCTAATTTTATGCAAAAAATAGTCGTTTTATACGCCATTTATAATAAATTTAATAGAATAAATCAGTTTTGTGCGTTAAATAGATTTTCTGCGCAAATTATAATAAATTTTATGAAATAAATCTGTTTTTTATGCTAATTTTGTGCAATAAATATTTTTTTTGTGCAATTTTATGAGATAAATAAGATTTTGTGCTAATAATCAAAAAGATTTTCTGCTTTATTTATAATAAATTTTAAGAAATAAATAAGTTTTTTGTGCTCATGTCATACACTACAAAATTTGTTTGCTCAATTTATGAAATAACTCTATTTTTTGTGCTAATTTCATGCAATAAATAGGTTTTCTGCTCGATTTGTGATACATTTTATGAAATAAATCAGTTTTGTGTGCTAGTATTACGTATTAAATGGTTTTTGGCCAATTTATGATCAATTTTATATATTAAATTAGCTATTTGTGCTCATTTTATGCAATAGATAAGGTTTATGCGTGATTAATAATGAGTTTTTTGAGATAAATTAATTTTTTGTGCTAATTTTATGCAATATGTAGGTTTTTTGTTTTGAAATTAACCAATATTTTGGTCTAATCTATAAAATTTGTGGTTTTTTGCTAACTTTATTCAATAAAAAACTTTTTGCTTAATTTATGATGAACTTTATGAGTTAAATTAACTTTTTTGTGCTAATTTATAATAAATTTCATGAAATAATTGTATGAATTTATTTTTTGCGCATTTTATAATGAATTTAATAATATAAATAAGTATTTTGTGCTAACTTTATAAAACAGAAGGATTTCTGTTCGATTTGTGATAAATTTTTAAAATAAATCAGTTTTTAGTGCAACTTTTACCCAATAAATGGGTTTTTAACACAATTTATAGTGGATTTTATAACAAAAATCAGTTTATTGTGTGAAGATTTTGCAATAAATGAAGTTTTTGTTCAACTTATGATAAATTTCATAAGTTTTTTGTGCTAATTTTATGCAATAAATAAGTTTTCTGCGTAACTAATAATAAATTTCTTGAAATAAACTATTTTTTGTGCTAATTTTATGTTATAAAACGATTTTTTGTTCAAATTATGATTAATTTTATTAAATAAATCGGTTTACTACTTTAATTTCATGCGATAATAAAGCTTTTTGTGTAATTTATGATAAATTTAATGATTTTTTGGGTTTCTTTGTTTATTACTGTTTAATATTGCAGAATAATTAGATTTTTTAAATGATTAAGTTTTTTGTGCTTTTATTGCTTTTTGCTATACTTTTTTATCGAATTTGGATTAAAAATTCAATTTTTTAAGCAATTTCAAATGAATTTCTTGTATTAAGTAAATTTTCTAATAAAATTATTTTAAAAAGTATGGTTTTTGTGCAATTTTGGTTATTTTATGTTCAAATTTCATACAATAAATGACTTTTCTGTATCATTTTTGTGCAACAATTGAGTTTTCTAATCAGTTTTAGTCAAATTTTGAGTAATAAATGAATTTTCTAAGCCGATTTAAATAAAATTTGTGTAATATTTAAGTTTTTTGTGCAGTTTTTGTTATTTTATGTGCAAATTCCACACAATAATTGGCTTTTCTTTATCATTTTTGGTGAATTTCATGCAACAATTGAGTTTTCTGATCAGTTTTAGTCAAGTTTTGTGTAATAAATGAGTTTTTTGTGCAGTTTGTAACATATTTTATGAACTAAATTGGTTTATTGTGCAAATTTTATGCAATAAATGGAGTTTCTGTGTTTTTGCCGCTTTAGATTAAATTTGTAAGAAATAAGTTTTTTGTGCAATTTTGCTTTGGCTATTCTAAATCGTGTTTGGTGAATTTTGTACAAGAATTAAGTTTTCTGATTAGTTTAGTTAAATTTCAAGACACTCCATATCCTGATTACGAGTCAGTAGTTTGGGTTGGAGTGACCCACCCACTCACCAAGTGTTAGTCATCAAAATGTTAGATCACGATATTCTCTTGTGATAAAACGACTTCTGATGTTCGCACGATGGTCAAATATTGAATCTCTTGATGACGAAAATTTGGGTGGGTGGGTAGGACACTATAGAATGATAACGAATTGGTAGTTTGCATTGAAGTGGCCCACCCACCCGCCCAAGTGTTTGTTATCAAGAGATTAGATTACGACTTTCTTTTGTGAAGTGATTTTTGATGTTTGTCGAAAGATCAACATTCAATTTTTTGATGGCGAACACTTGGGTGGGTGGGTGGGTGGGTGGGCTACTCCATATCCTGATAACGAGTCAGTAGTTTTGATTGGAGTGGCCCATCCACCCACCCAAGTATTAGTTATCAAGATATTGGATCACGACCTTCTTCTGTGATTAAGTGATTTTTGACGTTTGTCGAGAGGTCAACAACCAACTTCTTGATGACGGACACTTGGGTGGGTGGGTGGGACACTCAATATCCTAATAACGAGTCAGTAGTTTTGATTGGAGTTGCCTACCCACTCACCCAAGTATTAGTTATCAAGATATTGGATCACGACCTTCTCTTGTGATTAAGTGATTTCTGACGATCGTCGAGAGGTCAATATTTAATTTTTTGTTGGCGGAAACTTGGGTGGGTGGGTGAGACACTCCATATTCTGATAACGAGTCAGTAGTTTTGATTGGAGTGGCCCACCCACCCGCCCAAGTGTTAGTTATCAAAATGTTAGATCACGACCTTCTTTTGTGACAAAATGACTTCTGATGCTTGCAGAGAGACCAAATATTTAATCTTTTGATGACGAACACTTGGGTGGGTGGGTGGGACACTCCATAGCTTGATAATGAGGTCAATAGTTTGGATTGGAGTGCCCCACCCACCGACCCAAGTGTTAGTTATCAAAATGTTAGATCACGACCTTCTTTTGTGACAAAATGACTTATGATGCTTGCAGAGAGGTCAAATATTTAATCTTTTGATGACAAACACTTGGGTGGGTGGGTGGAACACTTTATATCCTGATAACGAGTCAGTAGTTTGGATTGGTGTGGCCCACCCACCCGCCCAAGTATTAGTTATCAAGAGATTGGATCACGACCTTCTCTTGTGATTAAGTGATTTCTGACGTTCGTCGAGAGTTCAGCATCCAACTTTTTGATGACGAACAGTTGGGTGGGTAGGTGGGACACTCCATATCCTGATAACAAGTCAGTAGTTTTGATTGGAGTGGCTTACCCACCCGCCCATGTGTTAGTTATCAAAATGTTAGATCACGACCTTCTCTTGTAACAAAATGACTTCTAATGTTTGCAGAGAGACCAAATATTTAATCCTTTGATGACGAACACTTGGGTGGGTGGGTGGGACACTCCATAGCTTCATAATGAGGTCAATAGTTTGGTTTGGAGTGCCCTACCCACCCACCCAAGTGTTAGTTATCAAAATGTTAGATTATTACCTTCTCTTGTGACAAATTAACTTCTGATGCCTGCAGAAGATCAAATATTAAATATTTTGATGATGAACACTTGGGTGAGTGGCTAAGTCACTCTATATCTTAATAACGAGTCAATAGTTTTGATAGGAGTGGCTCACACTTACCCACCCAAGTATTAGTTATCAGGTGATTGGATCACGACCTTCTCTTGTGATTAAGTGATTTCTGACGTTTGTTGAGAGGTCAATATCCAACTTATTGATGACGGACACTTGGGTGGGTGTGTGGGACACTCCATATCCTGATAACGAGTCAGTAGTTTTGATTGGAGTGGCCCTCTCACCCGCCCCAGTGTTTGTTATCAAAATGTTAGATTGCGACCTTCTCTTGTAACAAAATGACTTGTGATGCTTGCAGAGAGGTCAAATATTTTTTGATGACAAACACTTGGGTGGGTGGGTGGGACACTCCATATTCTGATAACGATTTAGTAGTTTTGATTGGAGTGACCCACCCACCCACCCAAATGTTAGTTATCAAAATGTTAGATCACGACCTTCTCTTGTGACAAAATGACTTCTGATGTTTGCAGAGAGACCAAATATTTAATCTTTTGATGACGAACACTTGGGTTGTGGGTGGGATACTCCATAGCTTGATAATGAGGTCAATAGTTTGGATTGGAGTGCCCCACCCACCCACCCAAGTGTTAGTTATCAAAATGTTAGATCACGACCTTCTCTTGTGACAAAATGACTTCTGATGCTCGCAGAGAGGTCAAATATTTAATCTTTTGATGACGAACACTTGGGTGGGTGGGTGGGACACTCCATATCCTGATAACGATTCAGTAGTTTGGATTGGTGTGACCTACCCACCCACCCAAGTGTTAATATTCAAAATGTTAGATTAATACCTTCTCTTGTGATAAAATGACTTCTGATGCTCGCAGAGAGGTCAAATATTTAATCTCTTGATGACGAACACTTGGGTGGGTGGGACACTCCATATCCTCATTACGAGTTGGTAGTTTGACACTCTTTATCCTGATACAGAGTCAATAGTTTGAATTGGAGTTTGGTTATTTTGTGTGCAAATTTCTGTATAATTTTTGTGCAAAATTGAGTTTTTTAATAGTTTCAATTAAATTTTGTGTAATAAATCTAATTTTATGCAATAACTGAATATTCCATGCATTTTTTGTTGAATTTTGTGGAATAATTATGTTTTCTAGAGACGTATCTAGGGTTTTTTTGAGCCTCACCGCAAAGTATTGAGAAGTTGTTGTAATTTTTTTATTCATTTTGTATTTGAATAGTAAACGTAAACGGCTTCAAATTATTTGATATTGGGGAGACATTTAATGCTATTTTATAAACACTTTTGGCAAACATCTTGTATCGTCCTCTCATATATTCTTGGTATTCAATGAGATTTTTCAATTTGACCGACTAATCGAATTAAATGTATTTTTTATTCAGTTCTTATTCATACAAGTTAAATAGATTCTTTTTCTCTTATGTTTGTCCAAAATTAATTCCGTATTTGAAGAATTTACTTTTGACGTTGCCCCAATGTTCCATCACTAGAATATATTCTATTAATAGAATTTTGCATTTTTTGATAGTTTTTGGGCCGGATACCAAAATATGTTGATATTTTATGGCCGGATTTGACATTTTTGACAATTTATAAACGAATTTTGCTCTTTTAAATCGTTCATGCCAGGTTTTGGTTTTTTTCTAATAATATTTGAAGCTAAATTTTGCTATTTTTGAGATTTTTTTTTGTCGACTGTTTATAGCTGGGTTTTTGGTATTTTCTGACAATGGTTCAAAGTATCATGGCCGGATTTTGCATGTTTAAACAGTTTAATCAGATTTTGGTTTTTTCTAAAAATATTTTTGATATTTCAAAGCTGGATTTTGCTGTTTTATGAAGTTTGCAACTGTTTTTGGCCGAGTTTTTGTTTTTATTTTAAACGTATTTTAATATTTTTTACTTTTTTAGTGCTTTCTTACATTATTTTTATATATTTTGGTACTTTTTGACAATATTTTGATGTTTTATAATAATAGAATTTAGCACTTTTTAACTGTTTATGACCGGATTTTGGATGTTTCTAACAATATTGTACCATTTTATAACCGAATTTCCCTATTTTTGACTTTTAATATATAGAATTTTTTCATTTTTCTATAGTTTATAAACAAATTTTGCTATTTCATGATTTTTTTACAGTTTTTACCAGTTTATGGTTGTATTTTAGTGCTTTCTTACAGTATTTTGATGTTTAAAGACCGGATTTTGCTATTTAGGACATTTTATGAATAAAAATTTGATTTATTTGAAATTATTTTAATGTTTTATGAGTTATTTTTTACTTTTTTATGATTTTTTATGATTTTGTACTTTTTAACAGTTTTAGATCAAATTTTTGTACTTTATGACAATATTTTTGATATTTTATAAATAAATTGTGCTATTTTTTACATTTTATAAATAAAAGTTTACACTCTTTAACAGTTTACGGCCGGATTTTGATGTTTTTGACATTATTTTAGTATTTTTGTTATTTCATGAATAGAATTTTGCTCTTTTTGATAAATTGTTGCTGAGTTCTGTTAGTTTTTAACATAATTTTGATATTTTATGCTCTAATTATGGCCGGATTTTTGTTTTTTTTAACAAAATTTTAATATCTAATAACCAGATATTGCTATTTTTGACTATTTTTGCACTTTTCAGCAGTTTACAATCAAGTTTTACTATTTTTAAAATTTTGTGAATAAAATTGTGCACTTTTTAACTATTTTTGGCATGTTTTTAATGTTTTATGACCGGCTTCAGTTATTTTTTTACTTTTTATTATTCTATTTGCACTTTTTAACAGTTTTAGACCAAATTTTGGTACTTTTGGACGATATTTTAATGTTTCAAGGCTTGATTTTGCTATTTTTGACATTTTATGAATAATAGTTTACACTCTTTAACAGTTTACGGCCAGATTTTTATGTTTTTTTACAATATTTTGATATTTTAAGACCGGAATTTGCTATATTTGTTATTGTATGAATAGATATTTGCAGTTTTTGATAGGTTATGGCCGAATTTTATTCTCTAATTTGGCTGCTTTATGGCAAAATTTGTATTTAATGGCCGGATTTTGGTGCTTTCTAATAATATTTCGATATTTTTTAGCCGGATTTTGCAGTTTTATTAAAATAATTACATTTTTCAACTGTTTTTGACCGGATTTTGTTAATTTTGATTTTTTCTGATTAAAGTTTTGCACTTTTCTTTAGTTTATGAGCGGATTAAAAAAAATTACAAAATTTGTGTACGTTTTTTCTTAATATTTTACGGTGCGGCCGAAAAATCTTAACTACGCCACTGGTGCCAGCCACACTGATAATGGTTGTGTAGCCTAAAACTGACAATTTACATAAAAATACTTAATTTATTAAGTTTTTTAGTATGTATCTTTGCTTCTTTCAATATTCTCTTTTGGGGAGATTCAGTTTTAGGAATTTAGTTTGGCTTTGAAACGTTGACGTGGACGCATTACTACTTTATCCGTACTTTTAGTCTTTTTAAATTTTTGAGGGCAAAAAAATATAAAAGTCGTGTTCAGTTGATCATTGTGCCAATAGTAAAGACGGTATTGGGCCAAATTGATTTTTTTTAATTGATAAGATTTTTGATTAAAAGCATAATGCTACTTTTGCTGATCGTTTTGCTTTAATAAAACTATTTTATTTGTTTCAGCTGATATGAACGTCGTGGTCTGCGAAGACGACGCCAAGTGCAACTTATTGCTGGACCGCGCTCCAAAGTGTCTGAAGAAACTGATCGTATTCAAAGAAGTCAGACCCGCCACAAAGCAGAGGGCGAAGAACAGGGGCGTAGAGGTAGTCAGGTTCCTCGACGTAGAAACGTTGGGATCGAAAAATAGCCACCCCGAAGTGCCACCGAAACCAAGCGATCTGTGCACGATATGTTACACGAGCGGCACAACAGGGAACCCAAAAGGTGTGATGCTCACCCACGAGAACGTCGTTGCATCAATGTCCGCCGTCATGATGCAGTTTGGAGACCACAGATTGAAGAGTGATGATATTATGATCTCGTTCCTACCATTGGCGCATATGTTGGAACGTTGTTGCGAGGTAATAACATTAATTAGAAAGAACAACGAAGCCAACTATATTAGTTTTAAGAAATTTAAAAAAAAAATTACAATTTTTTTTTTTTTCAAAATTAATTTTTTTTTTAATTTAGTTTTTTGCAATAAAGATATATTAGTTAATTAAAAAGTTTAAAAAATTTAGCTTAAAAACTAAGCCAACAATGTCAGTTTTAGTAAATTAAAAAAATTGTAATTTTTTTTTTTTTTCAAAATTAATTTTTTTTTTTTCAAATTTAGTTTTTTGTAATAAAGGTATATTAGTTAATTATAAATTTTAAAAAATTAGCTTAAAAACTAAGCCAACTATGTCAGTTTTAGTAAATTTAAAAAAAAATTGCAAAAAATCAAAATATTTTCAAAATTTCACAAAAATGAACAAAAAATTATGAATGCAATTTTTACTAACATAACGCGTTCTAGTTAATTAAAAAGTTTGAAAAATTTAGCTTGAAAGCTAAGCTAACTATGTCAGTTTTAAAAATTTCAAAAATCTAAATATTTTCAAAATTTTATCTTAAAAATTAAGCCAACTATTTAGTAAAAAAAATTGCAAATTTCAAAATTTTAGAACGCAATGTACATGGAAGGTGGAGCCGTTGGTTTCTTCCTGGGCGACATTCGCCGATTATCAGACGATATGAAGGCATTGAAGCCGACAATTACACCAGCCGTGCCACGTCTTTTAAACAGGATCTACGACAAGATCCAATCCGAAGTGGGCAGGAGTGTAATCAAAAAAATGCTTTTCAATATGGCAATGAGCACCAAAGAAAATGAACTGAAAAGGTAACAATAACTCAAACAATTAAATCCTTACTTATCATACCTTAATTACAGGGGTATTTTGAGGAAGAATAGTTTCTGGGATATGCTGGTCTTCAGGAAAGTACAGGAAGGTATGGGCGGACGTTTGAGATTAATGCTGGTTGGTTCAGCACCACTCGCCGAAAATGTTTTAACTTTCACACGTTGCGCTCTTGGATGTTTAGTAAGTACTTTATTAATTTTATTTAAAAATATTTTAAACAATTATTTTAGGTAATGGAAGGTTACGGTCAAACTGAATGTTGTGCTCCAATTACATTAACTGTCCAAGGAGATCATCAACCAGGACATGTGGGTCCTCCAGTCTCTTGTTGTTGTGTTAAACTAGTAGATGTACCAGAAATGGAATACTGGGCAAGCAAAAATCAAGGAGAAGTTTGCGTGAAAGGTTCCAACGTTTTTCAAGGCTATTACAAGGATCCCGAAAGGACTCAAGAAACTATTGATGACCAAGGTTGGCATCATACCGGTGACGTAGGCATGTGGCAACCTGTGAGTAAACAAAAAAAGAATAATTGCTATTTTTTTAATTAAATTTAACAAATTTTAGAACGGATGTTTGAAAATTATCGATAGGAGGAAACACATTTTCAAATTGTCGCAAGGCGAGTACATAGTTCCGGAAAAAATTGAAAACTTCTACATTAGGTCTCAATATGTGCAGCAGGTATTCGTGCACGGTGAATCATTAAAGGTAATATATTGTTTGAGGTTGGATTTTTTGTTATTAATTTGTTTTTTTTTTTTAGTCGTGCATTGTTGCCATCGTCGTTCCAGACGTGGATGTAATTAAATGTTGGGCCCAGGAGAATGGTATTCCTGGCACCCTCAGTGTTCTCTGTGCTCATGCCGAGGTGAAACAACTAATTTTAGATGATATGATCAGTTGGGGCAAGGAAGGCGGACTCAAATCGTTTGAACAAGTAAGTTGAGATTGTTCGGAATAAAGTGATTTGTTTACAATAATTTATTTCATTAGCATAAACAAAAAACTTGGTTTTACATTAAAACAATTTAGTAAGTTTTTTATCACAAATTTTACATTACTAGTTTTGGCTCTGCTAGAGCCTTCTACAGATGTAATAAGTTAGGGTAGACAAAAACAGAATCCAAAAAAAGGAAATTGGAGTACTCAGTGCACATGATGTGCCTGATAATGAGGGGGGGGGGGGGGGATAAGTGAAAGAAGACGAACGCTACGTATCAAAATGAGAGTCCAGAGTTTAAAGAAAATCTAAATTGTGTGCAATCTTGGTATTGCTACGTAAGACTACGAATTTCCGAAATAAGTAGTTATTACACTTTTAATCAAACTACCAGACACGAATTGCTATTGATTACATTTAGTGGCGTATCTATCTGTAAACCGAAGAGGGGTTACAAAGTGAATAAAACAATATTTTCATACTTCATGAACGGATTTTGTTATTTTTGGTATTTTATTAAAAGAGTTTTGCACTTTTCAACAGATTTGTCGGATTTTGGTGCCGGATTTGACTGTTTTTGACATTTTTTAACAGAATTTCACGTTTTTTGCCGGAATTTAACGATTTTTCTCTTTTCATAAATAAAATTTTGCATTTTTAACAATATTTTCCTACTTCTTGGCTAAATTTTTGACTTTCTTTTAATAGAATTTTGCTTTCAGGCAAAATTGTAATATTTCATAACCGGATTTTGATATTTTCCACATCTTATTAAAAGTATTTTGCAATTTTGAACAGTTTATGCCAGATTTTGGTTATTTCTAACAACATTTTAATACTTTTTAAATAAAATTTTGCATTTTTGGCCGGATTTTTGTTCTTCCTGGCTAGATTCAAAATATTTTTGACGTTTTAAAATTAGAATTTTGCATTTATCAACAGTTTATGGTCGGATTTTAGTGCTTTCTAACAATATTTTGATGTTTTTGAGATTTTTATTAAATGTAAACAGTTTTTTGCATTCTTTAACAATTTTTGTCCACATTTTGTTTGTTTTCAACATAAATTTGATAGTTAAAGACCGGATTTTGCTAAATTTGATATTTTATGAAATTAAATTTGTACTTTTCAACAATTTAAAGGCATATTTTGCTACTTTTTTATTAAATTTCTGCCGTTTTTCATTGATATTTGTAATGTTTTGACTATTTCCATTAAAGTTTTGTAATTTTCAACGTTTTTTATCTTGAATTATGTCGTTTTTTACTAATTTTGCGATGTTTATAATCGAATTTTGCTGTTTTTGACTTATTATGAATAGATTTTTACACTTTTCAACAGTTTATGGTCGGATTTTGGTGCTTTCTAACAATATTTTGATGTTTCAAGACCGGATTTTGTTATTATGATAATTTTCCAACATAAATTTGATAGTTAATGGCCGGATTTTACTAAGTTTGATATTTCATAAAAATAAATTTGTACTTTTCAACAGTTTATGGCAGTTTTTTGGTGTTTTGCTCTAATTTTTGTAAAGTTTTTGGCCATTGTTATCTACTTTTTGTGTTTTTTGTATATTTTCATTCAATTTGCTTTGTTTTTCATTCATTTTCAACGTTTTTCATTAGATTTTGGTCGTTTTTTATTGGTTTTTGTAATGTTTTGACCGTTTTTATTGAAGTTTTGTAATTTTTTGTCGATTTTTATCCATTATTTATTTAATTTTCAACGTTTGTAACCGGATTTGGCTGTTTTTGACTTGTTATGAATAGATTTTTAAACTTTTCAACAGTTTATGGCCGGATTTTGGTGCTTTCTAACAATATTTTCATGCTTCAAGACCAGATTTTGATATTTTTATGAAATATAAACAGATTTTTGATTTCTTTCCAACATAAATTTTATAGTTAATGACTGGATTTTGCTATGTTTGATATTCTATGAGAAGAAATTGATACTTTTCAACAGTTTATGGCTAGATTTTGGTACTTTTGATTACTAACTAGAATTTTTGTAATGTTTCGACTATTGTCATCTGCATTTTGTGGTTTTTTGTATATTTTCATTCAGTTTTTCATTAATAATCATCGTTTTTCATTAGGTTTTGTTTGTTTTTTATTGGTTTTTGTGATGTTTTGACTGTTTTTATTGAAGTTTTGTATTGTTTGTGGATTTTTATCCATTTCTCGTTTAATTTTTTATGTTTTTCATCTTGATTTATGCCGGTGTTTACTGTTTTTGCTATGTTTGTAACCAAATTTTGCTGTTTTTGACATTTTATGAATAGGTTTTTACACTTTTCAACAATTTATGCTTGGATTTTGGTGCTTTCTTACAATATTTTGATGTTTCAAGTCCTTTGATGTTCTATGAAAACAAATTTGTACTTTTCAACAGTTTATGGACAGATACTTTTGACAATATTTAAATTATTACTGTTTTTTGTTGTTTTGCACTAATTTTTGTAATGTTTTGAGCATTGTCATCTGCATTTTTTATATTTTAATTCAATTTACTTTGTTTTTTATTATTTTGCAACGTTTTTTATTGATTTTTGTAATGTTTTCTATTTTTTTGTGGATTTTTATCTATTTTTCATTTAATTTTCAACATTTTTCATCTTGATTTATGCTATTCTTCACTGTTCCTGCAATGTTTTGGTCATTTTAATCTGCATTTTGTAGTTTTTTGAGTATTTTCATTCAATTTGATTTGTTTTCAACAGTTTATGGCCGGATTTTTGTACTTTCTAACAATATTTTTATGTTTCAAGACCGGATTTTGATATTTTTGACATCTTATAAACAGAATTTTGCATTCTTTAACAGTTTATGAACGGTTTTTGTTTCTTTCCAACATAGATTTGATACTTAATGACCGGATTTTGCTAAGTTTGATGTGTCATGAAAATAAATTTGTACTTTTTAACAGTTTAAGGATTTTGGTACTTTTCAACGTTTTTCTTCTTGATTTATGCCGTTCTTTACTGTTTTTGCAATGTTTGTAACCGGATTTTGCTGTTTTTGACTTTTTATGAATAGATTTTTACACTTTTCAACCGTTTATGACCGGATTTTGATGCTTTTTAACAATATTTTAATTCAAAATTGGATTTTGATGTTTCATAAACAGAATTATGCATTCTTTAACAGTTTTAGATCGAATTTTGTTTCTTTTTAACATAAGCTTGATAGTTAATGACCAGAGTTTGCTATGTTTGATATTCCATGTAAAGAAATTTGTACTTTTCAACAGTTTAAGGGTAGATTTTGGTACTTTTGCACTTATTTTTGTAATGTTTTGGCCAGTTTCATCTGCATTTTGTGTTTTTTGTATATTTTCATTCAATTTGGTTTGATTTGATATTAGGTTTCTGCCGATTTTTATTGATATTTGTAAAGTTTTGACTATTTTCACTAAAGTTTTGTAATTTTCAACGTTTTTCATCTTGATTTATGATGTTCTTCTTTGTTTTTGCAATGTTTGTAACCTGATTTTGCTGTTTTTGACTTTTTATGAATAGATTTTTACACTTTTCAACAGTTTATGACCGGATTTTGGTTCTTTCTAACAATATTTTGATGTTTTAAGACCAGATTTTGATATTTTTGTTATTTTTATGAAATATAAACAGAATTTTGATTTTTTTTAACAGTTTATGATTGGATTTTATTTCTTTTCAATATAAATTTGATAGTTGATGACCGGATTTTGCTATGGTTGATAATTTATGGAAAGATATTTGTACTTTTCAACAGTTTAAGGGCAGATTTTGGTACTTTTGCACTAATTTTTGTAATGTTTTGATCAATATCATCTACAATTTGTGTTTTTTTGTATATTTTCATTCAATTTGCTTTGTTTTCAACTGTTTACAGTGGTGTTTTTAACAGTATTTTGATGTTTCAAGACCGGATTTTGATATTTTTGATATATTATAAACAGAATTTTGCATTCTTTAACAGATTATTGGTTTCTGTTTTGTTTCAACATAAATTTGATAGTTAATAAGTACTTTTCAACAGTTTAAGGGCAGATTTTGGTACTTTTCAACGTTATTCATTGATGTTTGTAATGTTTTGAATATCTTCATTAAAGATTTGTAATTTTCAATGTTTTTCATCTTGATTTATGCAGTTTTTCACTGATTTTGCAATGTTTGAACCGGATTTAGCTGTTTTTGACTTTTTATGAATAGATTTTTGCACTCTTTAACAGTTTATGGCCGGATTTTGGTGCTTTCTAACAATATTTTAATACATTTTTTGCAATGTTTCAACTATTTTCTTATGCATTTTGTAGTTTTTTGTATGTTTTCATTCAATTTGCTTGGTTTTTTATTAATTTTTAACGTTTTTCATTAGGTTTTTGTCGTTTTTCGTTGATTTTTGTAAAGTTTTGACTATTTTTATTAAAGTTTTGTGGATTTTCATCCATTTTTCATTTAATTTTCAACGTTTTTCATCTTGATTTGTGCCGTTCTTCACTGTTTTTGACAATTTTTATCTCAGGTTGTGTATTTTTTTGTATATTTTCATTGTTTTTCAACTGATAGTTGCTGTTTTTACAATTTTCTTGCAATTTTTTGACCATTTTTAACTACATTTTGTATATTTTCATTCATTTTGCTTTGTTTTTCATTAATTTTCATCGTTTTTCTTTAGGTTTTTGCCGTTTTTCATTGATTTTTGTAATGTTTTGACTATTTTCATTCAAGTTTTGTGGATTTTCATCCATTTTTTACTTAATTTTCAACGTTTTTCATTGATTTTTGTAATATTAAGACTATTTTCACTAAAGTTTTGTATTTTAACCAGATTTTGACGTTTAAAAACCGTAGTTAGACGTTTTATCTATGATTTTACACATTTAAAGCGTAACTTGCTAGAATTAGGTATTTAATGGCCGGATTTTCCTGTTAAAAAGCCGGATTTTGATGTTTAAAAGCCGGATTTTGACGTTTAAAAGTTGAATTTGTACGTTTTATCTATGAATTTACACATTTAAGACAATAATTGTTTAATATTTAATATTTAGGCTCAAAATGTTAACGTAAATGAGCCGGATTTATGAGTTTTATCAATTATTTTATACATTTCTGGCATTAATTGCTTGATTGAAATGTTTTTTTGCCATATTTGGAAGTTATAAAAGCTACATTTGTGCGTTTTATAATAAATCGATACGTTTATGGCACTAATTTTATAATTTAAATATTCAATGGCCGAATTTTAACGTTTAAGTGCCGTATTTGTGCGTTATTGGCATGATTTAAACATTTATTGGCCAGACTTCTACATTTTAAAGTAATTAATTGCCTGATTTAGATATTTAATGGTCGGATTTTAAAGTTTAGTGGACGTATTTCAATAAATTTACATATTTAAAGCACTAATTGCTTGATTTAGATATTTAAAGACCGGATTTTGATGTCTAAAAACCGTATTTGTACGTTTTATCAATAAATTTACACATTTAAAGTATGAATTGCTTGAATTAAATGTTTAGAGACCGGATTTTAGTATTAAAAGACCGGATTTGTACGTTTTTTTAATAAATCGCTCATTTAAAGCATTAATTGCTAGATTTAGAAGCCGGATTTTCATGTTTAAAGGCCGGATTTTGACGTTTGAAACTTGTATTTGTTGATTTATCTATGAATCTACACATTTAAAGCATAACTTGCCTGATTTAGATATTTAACAGCCGGATTTTGATTATTAAAAGCTGGGTTTAACGTTCAATGGCCGAAATTGTGCGTTTCATCAATAAATCTACATATTTGAGGCAATATTTGCCCGATTTAAATATTTAATGACCGGATTTTCAAGATGAATTTCTCGGTCAGTGTCAAGTTGGTGCAACTTTAGTCTTCTTTCACAGAGCCTGGTCATTAAAATTCGAAGACCTTTTCTGACTTGTTGTCTAAGTTGGTATCGCCAACTTTGAAGCAAACAAATTGCTAGGATGCAACTAGGAACAACTTTAAAGCAACTCAAATTACATTAATACAAATCAATATTGCCAAAAAATGCTTTATTATACTTGGATGCAGCTTGGAACTTCTTAAGTGTAGTTACTTTACAATGTTAATAGCATACAATGCTTGCTTTAAAGGTTTAAAAAACTGAAATAATAATGTTTTTAATACATTTTTAGTATTAGTCAGAAACAAAATGGTCGCCGGATTATAATTTGTTCATGATTTAAGCTAATTTTATATTTTATTGTTAACTTTATATGCTAAATGTTTTTATTTTGTTTTAGGTAAAAGACATTTACCTTCACCCAGACCCCTTCAGTGTGCAAAATGGTCTCTTGACACCAACAATGAAGTCGAAACGGCCTCAAATCAAGTCGTACTTCACTCCGCAACTAGAAGACATGTACAAAAAACTTACATAAAATTAAATAAACTATTTAGGTACTTAATTAAACAAAGAAAAAAAAATCGATCTTAAAAATATAATAAATAATAAATGGGCGGAATATGCAAAAAAACCAATACATAAGAAATTGCGTACCCTCCGTGGTACGTTTCTTTTGTCCATTTCATTTTACACGTTTAAATTTTACAAAATGCAAAAGCAATGAGACCTAGATTGTATAGTTCATATAATTTCACTGAATTTCTACAGAACTAATTAGCAAAAAAAAATTTAGGGATTAGGAGAATTTTTTCAATTTGGGTAAGAAAATGGCGTGCCGTTTCCAAAAACATTCTAGTAATTTCGGATGGATCGAACGTGGCGGCCTCTAAATTGTAAATACGTCAATTAAATTTCTGATACGCATTTGTTTTGGCCGCCTCGTTCAATCAATTCTACTAGAATATTTTATGCTGAACTAGTAGTGATAATTAGGAATTTAAAATCAATTATAATAAATTGAGGTTGTTGAGCTGGTATCATAAGGTTACTTTTTTGGGGGGTATAAACTTTTCTTTTCAACTTATTATTTATCGACATTCATGACTATTTTCCACTAGGCTTAATTCTACTACACTTAACTTATTAATTCTTTTCGCTTTTATTTAGATGAAAGTGCCATATATATTTGTTTCCTTCCTTCTTTTGTAACCACTTAGGACTTAATTTTATTATTAGAGAAAAAACAATGTAATAGAAACGATACGAAAATGGTCATGATTTATTTAATCAACTTGGGTGTTATGGAAAATTATTTATGTACTTGAAAATGTAAATGAATATATTCGTAAATGTTTTTTCTCAGCGGATTAATGAATTGTAATTTTTTTAATGTAAATATACGTTTTCCTATGGTTTTAATAATATAAGTTACTATTATATTATGTACTTAGTTCGTAAATAATTTATTGTTAATCGCACCCTCCTATTTTGATTTTATGTTAAATAAAAAATGGTTATACAACTTTTCTTATTATTTCTACCAACTTCATTGTATTTAGAAGGAAGTTGGGAGGAATTATTTATAAAATAAATAAGCACACAGTCTAGAAGAAACTGACATTATAACTGGTCAATTATAATTTAAATTGGGTTTGTATTTTAGCTAAAAAAAAAGTTAATTAATTGAAAATCTTAGATTATTCCAGCGAATTAAATGCAAGTTTATTTTTTTGGATTTACATTTAATTATTTATTTCCAGTTAAACCACTGGCAATATGTACTTTTTTTTTTTCGATAGTGCATTCAAAATAAAGTCTTCGATATTTAAACTTATTAATTAAAAAATTTAAAATTCACGTTTATCATCCGCATGCTGCCCTCTAAAATTAGGTCAAATTTTGTCTACTATTGCTAATTCTGTTTTCAAAGCTGGACTTAGTGCAATGAAAAAACGCGGGTAAAAGCGGCACGCACCCCCCGACTGCGGAAGAGTTACTGACCTTGCCATGTATTGTAAATGTAATAATACACTATTCCCCTCCACTCCGCACCACCACGCAATCCAACTATCACTTATTAGAAACGGAACTCTTGACACAGAATGAATAGCTAATTTAAAAAAGAATAAACAAATCCAATGTTTGTTCCTATGCTGCTTGTGCTAATAATTCACTAAAATAATATTAACGAAATCAAAATAATTTTATTTCAAACGGTTTTTTTTTTCGGCGATCGATTGTATCGCTCAGAACGTGCACACGCTAGTGTTTGTCAGAGTAAAATCCACAAATGTGGATGAAAGTTTGTAATTTTTTGCTTTCTGGGGTAATTTGGAGCCCCGATTACGATTTCGATATCGCCGTTTCGATATTCTCAACACTTCTCCCTCTTATCCAATAACGGCTATTTTCGGTCAATTTCAAAGTTCTAAATGCGTGAAACTAACATACTTCTAGCCGGCGGATGGGGCCGCAAATTTTTTCGTGTTAAGCCACAGACCCCAGTAGGTTGTCGGCCAAAGCGGAAGTCCGTGCTTCAAGGGGTTCTCCTTCGGCAATCGAAAGAGTCGAAACATACCAAAGGGGGGGGTCTTTCTCCTTTTTTGACTAGGATTTTTTCAATTTTAGGCATAAAAGGTCGGTTTTTTTGCATTTCCTGACGTAAAATGAGCCCCTGATTACGATTTTGGGGGTCCGACTCCGATATTCCTAGCACCCTGGCGGCAATTTTAAAATAACCGCCAAAAACACGTTTTTTTGCGTTTCGAAGGGCAAAAGAGGCACTAAACGGTGAAGGGCAGGGACGCAATTGCTTCTGAGGGTAGTCAACAGACCCATCTAAATCCCCGCCAAGCCGGAAGTCCGTAGGTCAAAGGGTTTTCTTTCGGCAATCGACGAACGTTTCGGTTTTAACCTAACCTAACCTAACCTAAGCTCACGTTGCCACACTAAAACTCGCAAACGTGGACCAATGTTGGTAACTTTTTGGTTACTGGGGTAATTTGGACCCCTGATTACGATTCCGGAATCGCCGTTTCGATATTCTTAACCGTTCACCTTCTAGTTCATAGCGGTTTTTCGGTATACTTTTATTACGAAAACGTGTGAAACAAATATAGTTTTAACCGGCCGAGGAAGACGCAATTGCTCCTGTGGCAAGCCAACAGACCCCGGAAGATGCTCTTGCAAACCGGAAGTCTGTAGATCAAAGGGTTTTCCTTCGGCGATCGATTGTATCGCTTATTACTTACACACGCTCGCGTTTGTCAGAGTAAAATCCACAAATGTGGATGAAAGTTTGTAATTTTTTGCTTTCTGGGGTAATTTCGAGCCCCGATTACGATTTCGATATCGCCGTTTCGATATTCTCAACACTTCTCCCTCTTATCCAATAACGGCTATTTTCGGTCAATTTCAAAGTTCTAAATGCGTGAAACTAACATACTTCTAGCCGGCGGATGGGGCCGCAAATTTTTTCGTGTTAAGCCACAGACCCCAGTAGGTTGTCGGCCAAAGCGGAAGTCCGTGCTTCAAGGGGTTCTCCTTCGGCAATCGAAAGAGTCGAAACATACCAAAGGGGGGGGTCTTTCTCCTTTTTTGACTAGGATTTTTTCAATTTTAGGCATAAAAGGTCGGTTTTTTTGCATTTCCTGACGTAAAATGAGCCCCTGATTACGATTTTGGGGGTCCGACTCCGATATTCCTAGCACCCTGGCGGCAATTTTAAAATAACCGCCAAAAACACGTTTTTTTTGCGTTTCGAAGGGCAAAAGAGGCACTAAACGGTGAAGGGCAGGGACGCAATTGCTTCTGAGGGTAGTCAACAGACCCATCTAAATCCCCGCCAAGCCGGAAGTCCGTAGGTCAAAGGGTTTTCTTTCGGCAATCGACGAACGTTTCGGTTTTAACCTAACCTAACCTAACCTAAGCTCACGTTGCCACACTAAAACTCGCAAACGTGGACCAATGTTGGTAACTTTTTGGTTACTGGGGTAATTTGGACCCCTGATTACGATTCCGGAATCGCCGTTTCGATATTCTTAACCGTTCACCTTCTAGTTCATAGCGGTTTTTCGGTATACTTTTATTACGAAAACGTGTGAAACAAATATAGTTTTAACCGGCCGAGGAAGACGCAATTGCTCCTGTGGCAAGCCAACAGACCCCGGAAGATGCTCTTGCAAACCGGAAGTCTGTAGATCAAAGGGTTTTCCTTCGGCGATCGATTGTATCGCTTATTACTTACACACGCTCGCGTTTGTCAGAGTAAAATCCACAAATGTGGATGAAAGTTTGTAATTTTTTGCTTTCTGGGGTAATTTCGAGCCCCGATTACGATTTCGATATCGCCGTTTCGATATTCTCAACACTTCTCCCTCTTATCCAATAACGGCTATTTTCGGTCAATTTCAAAGTTCTAAATGCGTGAAACTAACATACTTCTAGCCGGCGGATGGGGCCGCAAATTTTTTCGTGTTAAGCCACAGACCCCAGTAGGTTGTCGGCCAAAGCGGAAGTCCGTGCTTCAAGGGGTTCTCCTTCGGCAATCGAAAGAGTCGAAACATACCAAAGGGGGGGGTCTTTCTCCTTTTTTGACTAGGATTTTTTCAATTTTAGGCATAAAAGGTCGGTTTTTTTGCATTTCCTGACGTAAAATGAGCCCCTGATTACGATTTTGGGGGTCCGACTCCGATATTCCTAGCACCCTGGCGGCAATTTTAAAATAACCGCCAAAAACACGTTTTTTTGCGTTTCGAAGGGCAAAAGAGGCACTAAACGGTGAAGGGCAGGGACGCAATTGCTTCTGAGGGTAGTCAACAGACCCATCTAAATCCCCGCCAAGCCGGAAGTCCGTAGGTCAAAGGGTTTTCTTTCGGCAATCGACGAACGTTTCGGTTTTAACCTAACCTAACCTAACCTAAGCTCACGTTGCCACACTAAAACTCGCAAACGTGGACCAATGTTGGTAACTTTTTGGTTACTGGGGTAATTTGGACCCCTGATTACGATTCCGGAATCGCCGTTTCGATATTCTTAACCGTTCACCTTCTAGTTCATAGCGGTTTTTCGGTATACTTTTATTACGAAAACGTGTGAAACAAATATAGTTTTAACCGGCCGAGGAAGACGCAATTGCTCCTGTGGCAAGCCAACAGACCCCGGAAGATGCTCTTGCAAACCGGAAGTCTGTAGATCAAAGGGTTTTCCTTCGGCGATCGATTGTATCGCTTATTACTTACACACGCTCGCGTTTGTCAGAGTAAAATCCACAAATGTGGATGAAAGTTTGTAATTTTTTGCTTTCTGGGGTAATTTCGAGCCCCGATTACGATTTCGATATCGCCGTTTCGATATTCTCAACACTTCTCCCTCTTATCCAATAACGGCTATTTTCGGTCAATTTCAAAGTTCTAAATGCGTGAAACTAACATACTTCTAGCCGGCGGATGGGGCCGCAAATTTTTTCGTGTTAAGCCACAGACCCCAGTAGGTTGTCGGCCAAAGCGGAAGTCCGTGCTTCAAGGGGTTCTCCTTCGGCAATCGAAAGAGTCGAAACATACCAAAGGGGGGGGTCTTTCTCCTTTTTTGACTAGGATTTTTTCAATTTTAGGCATAAAAGGTCGGTTTTTTTGCATTTCCTGACGTAAAATGAGCCCCTGATTACGATTTTGGGGGTCCGACTCCGATATTCCTAGCACCCTGGCGGCAATTTTAAAATAACCGCCAAAAACACGTTTTTTTTGCGTTTCGAAGGGCAAAAGAGGCACTAAACGGTGAAGGGCAGGGACGCAATTGCTTCTGAGGGTAGTCAACAGACCCATCTAAATCCCCGCCAAGCCGGAAGTCCGTAGGTCAAAGGGTTTTCTTTCGGCAATCGACGAACGTTTCGGTTTTAACCTAACCTAACCTAACCTAAGCTCACGTTGCCACACTAAAACTCGCAAACGTGGACCAATGTTGGTAACTTTTTGGTTACTGGGGTAATTTGGACCCCTGATTACGATTCCGGAATCGCCGTTTCGATATTCTTAACCGTTCACCTTCTAGTTCATAGCGGTTTTTCGGTATACTTTTATTACGAAAACGTGTGAAACAAATATAGTTTTAACCGGCCGAGGAAGACGCAATTGCTCCTGTGGCAAGCCAACAGACCCCGGAAGATGCTCTTGCAAACCGGAAGTCTGTAGATCAAAGGGTTTTCCTTCGGCGATCGATTGTATCGCTTATTACTTACACACGCTCGCGTTTGTCAGAGTAAAATCCACAAATGTGGATGAAAGTTTGTAATTTTTTGCTTTCTGGGGTAATTTCGAGCCCCGATTACGATTTCGATATCGCCGTTTCGATATTCTCAACACTTCTCCCTCTTATCCAATAACGGCTATTTTCGGTCAATTTCAAAGTTCTAAATGCGTGAAACTAACATACTTCTAGCCGGCGGATGGGGCCGCAAATTTTTTCGTGTTAAGCCACAGACCCCAGTAGGTTGTCGGCCAAAGCGGAAGTCCGTGCTTCAAGGGGTTCTCCTTCGGCAATCGAAAGAGTCGAAACATACCAAAGGGGGGGGTCTTTCTCCTTTTTTGACTAGGATTTTTTCAATTTTAGGCATAAAAGGTCGGTTTTTTTGCATTTCCTGACGTAAAATGAGCCCCTGATTACGATTTTGGGGGTCCGACTCCGATATTCCTAGCACCCTGGCGGCAATTTTAAAATAACCGCCAAAAACACGTTTTTTTTGCGTTTCGAAGGGCAAAAGAGGCACTAAACGGTGAAGGGCAGGGACGCAATTGCTTCTGAGGGTAGTCAACAGACCCATCTAAATCCCCGCCAAGCCGGAAGTCCGTAGGTCAAAGGGTTTTCTTTCGGCAATCGACGAACGTTTCGGTTTTAACCTAACCTAACCTAACCTAAGCTCACGTTGCCACACTAAAACTCGCAAACGTGGACCAATGTTGGTAACTTTTTGGTTACTGGGGTAATTTGGACCCCTGATTACGATTCCGGAATCGCCGTTTCGATATTCTTAACCGTTCACCTTCTAGTTCATAGCGGTTTTTCGGTATACTTTTATTACGAAAACGTGTGAAACAAATATAGTTTTAACCGGCCGAGGAAGACGCAATTGCTCCTGTGGCAAGCCAACAGACCCCGGAAGATGCTCTTGCAAACCGGAAGTCTGTAGATCAAAGGGTTTTCCTTCGGCGATCGATTGTATCGCTTATTACTTACACACGCTCGCGTTTGTCAGAGTAAAATCCACAAATGTGGATGAAAGTTTGTAATTTTTTGCTTTCTGGGGTAATTTCGAGCCCCGATTACGATTTCGATATCGCCGTTTCGATATTCTCAACACTTCTCCCTCTTATCCAATAACGGCTATTTTCGGTCAATTTCAAAGTTCTAAATGCGTGAAACTAACATACTTCTAGCCGGCGGATGGGGCCGCAAATTTTTTCGTGTTAAGCCACAGACCCCAGTAGGTTGTCGGCCAAAGCGGAAGTCCGTGCTTCAAGGGGTTCTCCTTCGGCAATCGAAAGAGTCGAAACATACCAAAGGGGGGGGTCTTTCTCCTTTTTTGACTAGGATTTTTTCAATTTTAGGCATAAAAGGTCGGTTTTTTTGCATTTCCTGACGTAAAATGAGCCCCTGATTACGATTTTGGGGGTCCGACTCCGATATTCCTAGCACCCTGGCGGCAATTTTAAAATAACCGCCAAAAACACGTTTTTTTTGCGTTTCGAAGGGCAAAAGAGGCACTAAACGGTGAAGGGCAGGGACGCAATTGCTTCTGAGGGTAGTCAACAGACCCATCTAAATCCCCGCCAAGCCGGAAGTCCGTAGGTCAAAGGGTTTTCTTTCGGCAATCGACGAACGTTTCGGTTTTAACCTAACCTAACCTAACCTAAGCTCACGTTGCCACACTAAAACTCGCAAACGTGGACCAATGTTGGTAACTTTTTGGTTACTGGGGTAATTTGGACCCCTGATTACGATTCCGGAATCGCCGTTTCGATATTCTTAACCGTTCACCTTCTAGTTCATAGCGGTTTTTCGGTATACTTTTATTACGAAAACGTGTGAAACAAATATAGTTTTAACCGGCCGAGGAAGACGCAATTGCTCCTGTGGCAAGCCAACAGACCCCGGAAGATGCTCTTGCAAACCGGAAGTCTGTAGATCAAAGGGTTTTCCTTCGGCGATCGATTGTATCGCTTATTACTTACACACGCTCGCGTTTGTCAGAGTAAAATCCACAAATGTGGATGAAAGTTTGTAATTTTTTGCTTTCTGGGGTAATTTGGAGCCCCGATTACGATTTCGATATCGCCGTTTCGATATTCTCAACACTTCTCCCTCTTATCCAATAACGGCTATTTTCGGTCAATTTCAAAGTTCTAAATGCGTGAAACTAACATACTTCTAGCCGGCGGATGGGGCCGCAAATTTTTTCGTGTTAAGCCACAGACCCCAGTAGGTTGTCGGCCAAAGCGGAAGTCCGTGCTTCAAGGGGTTCTCCTTCGGCAATCGAAAGAGTCGAAACATACCAAAGGGGGGGGTCTTTCTCCTTTTTTGACTAGGATTTTTTCAATTTTAGGCATAAAAGGTCGGTTTTTTTGCATTTCCTGACGTAAAATGAGCCCCTGATTACGATTTTGGGGGTCCGACTCCGATATTCCTAGCACCCTGGCGGCAATTTTAAAATAACCGCCAAAAACACGTTTTTTTGCGTTTCGAAGGGCAAAAGAGGCACTAAACGGTGAAGGGCAGGGACGCAATTGCTTCTGAGGGTAGTCAACAGACCCATCTAAATCCCCGCCAAGCCGGAAGTCCGTAGGTCAAAGGGTTTTCTTTCGGCAATCGACGAACGTTTCGGTTTTAACCTAACCTAACCTAACCTAAGCTCACGTTGCCACACTAAAACTCGCAAACGTGGACCAATGTTGGTAACTTTTTGGTTACTGGGGTAATTTGGACCCCTGATTACGATTCCGGAATCGCCGTTTCGATATTCTTAACCGTTCACCTTCTAGTTCATAGCGGTTTTTCGGTATACTTTTATTACGAAAACGTGTGAAACAAATATAGTTTTAACCGGCCGAGGAAGACGCAATTGCTCCTGTGGCAAGCCAACAGACCCCGGAAGATGCTCTTGCAAACCGGAAGTCTGTAGATCAAAGGGTTTTCCTTCGGCGATCGATTGTATCGCTTATTACTTACACACGCTCGCGTTTGTCAGAGTAAAATCCACAAATGTGGATGAAAGTTTGTAATTTTTTGCTTTCTGGGGTAATTTCGAGC
Source organism: Tachinus rufipes (assembly GCA_963932245.1). Lineage (NCBI taxonomy): Eukaryota > Metazoa > Arthropoda > Insecta > Coleoptera > Staphylinidae > Tachinus > Tachinus rufipes. The sequence continues at coordinate 102,107,797 of OZ010747.1, read as the reverse complement.
CCCGATTACGATTTCGATATCGCCGTTTCGATATTCTCAACACTTCTCCCTCTTATCCAATAACGGCTATTTTCGGTCAATTTCAAAGTTCTAAATGCGTGAAACTAACATACTTCTAGCCGGCGGATGGGGCCGCAAATTTTTTCGTGTTAAGCCACAGACCCCAGTAGGTTGTCGGCCAAAGCGGAAGTCCGTGCTTCAAGGGGTTCTCCTTCGGCAATCGAAAGAGTCGAAACATACCAAAGGGGGGGGTCTTTCTCCTTTTTTGACTAGGATTTTTTCAATTTTAGGCATAAAAGGTCGGTTTTTTTGCATTTCCTGACGTAAAATGAGCCCCTGATTACGATTTTGGGGGTCCGACTCCGATATTCCTAGCACCCTGGCGGCAATTTTAAAATAACCGCCAAAAACACGTTTTTTTTGCGTTTCGAAGGGCAAAAGAGGCACTAAACGGTGAAGGGCAGGGACGCAATTGCTTCTGAGGGTAGTCAACAGACCCATCTAAATCCCCGCCAAGCCGGAAGTCCGTAGGTCAAAGGGTTTTCTTTCGGCAATCGACGAACGTTTCGGTTTTAACCTAACCTAACCTAACCTAAGCTCACGTTGCCACACTAAAACTCGCAAACGTGGACCAATGTTGGTAACTTTTTGGTTACTGGGGTAATTTGGACCCCTGATTACGATTCCGGAATCGCCGTTTCGATATTCTTAACCGTTCACCTTCTAGTTCATAGCGGTTTTTCGGTATACTTTTATTACGAAAACGTGTGAAACAAATATAGTTTTAACCGGCCGAGGAAGACGCAATTGCTCCTGTGGCAAGCCAACAGACCCCGGAAGATGCTCTTGCAAACCGGAAGTCTGTAGATCAAAGGGTTTTCCTTCGGCGATCGATTGTATCGCTTATTACTTACACACGCTCGCGTTTGTCAGAGTAAAATCCACAAATGTGGATGAAAGTTTGTAATTTTTTGCTTTCTGGGGTAATTTCGAGCCCCGATTACGATTTCGATATCGCCGTTTCGATATTCTCAACACTTCTCCCTCTTATCCAATAACGGCTATTTTCGGTCAATTTCAAAGTTCTAAATGCGTGAAACTAACATACTTCTAGCCGGCGGATGGGGCCGCAAATTTTTTCGTGTTAAGCCACAGACCCCAGTAGGTTGTCGGCCAAAGCGGAAGTCCGTGCTTCAAGGGGTTCTCCTTCGGCAATCGAAAGAGTCGAAACATACCAAAGGGGGGGGTCTTTCTCCTTTTTTGACTAGGATTTTTTCAATTTTAGGCATAAAAGGTCGGTTTTTTTGCATTTCCTGACGTAAAATGAGCCCCTGATTACGATTTTGGGGGTCCGACTCCGATATTCCTAGCACCCTGGCGGCAATTTTAAAATAACCGCCAAAAACACGTTTTTTTTGCGTTTCGAAGGGCAAAAGAGGCACTAAACGGTGAAGGGCAGGGACGCAATTGCTTCTGAGGGTAGTCAACAGACCCATCTAAATCCCCGCCAAGCCGGAAGTCCGTAGGTCAAAGGGTTTTCTTTCGGCAATCGACGAACGTTTCGGTTTTAACCTAACCTAACCTAACCTAAGCTCACGTTGCCACACTAAAACTCGCAAACGTGGACCAATGTTGGTAACTTTTTGGTTACTGGGGTAATTTGGACCCCTGATTACGATTCCGGAATCGCCGTTTCGATATTCTTAACCGTTCACCTTCTAGTTCATAGCGGTTTTTCGGTATACTTTTATTACGAAAACGTGTGAAACAAATATAGTTTTAACCGGCCGAGGAAGACGCAATTGCTCCTGTGGCAAGCCAACAGACCCCGGAAGATGCTCTTGCAAACCGGAAGTCTGTAGATCAAAGGGTTTTCCTTCGGCGATCGATTGTATCGCTTATTACTTACACACGCTCGCGTTTGTCAGAGTAAAATCCACAAATGTGGATGAAAGTTTGTAATTTTTTGCTTTCTGGGGTAATTTCGAGCCCCGATTACGATTTCGATATCGCCGTTTCGATATTCTCAACACTTCTCCCTCTTATCCAATAACGGCTATTTTCGGTCAATTTCAAAGTTCTAAATGCGTGAAACTAACATACTTCTAGCCGGCGGATGGGGCCGCAAATTTTTTCGTGTTAAGCCACAGACCCCAGTAGGTTGTCGGCCAAAGCGGAAGTCCGTGCTTCAAGGGGTTCTCCTTCGGCAATCGAAAGAGTCGAAACATACCAAAGGGGGGGGTCTTTCTCCTTTTTTGACTAGGATTTTTTCAATTTTAGGCATAAAAGGTCGGTTTTTTTGCATTTCCTGACGTAAAATGAGCCCCTGATTACGATTTTGGGGGTCCGACTCCGATATTCCTAGCACCCTGGCGGCAATTTTAAAATAACCGCCAAAAACACGTTTTTTTTGCGTTTCGAAGGGCAAAAGAGGCACTAAACGGTGAAGGGCAGGGACGCAATTGCTTCTGAGGGTAGTCAACAGACCCATCTAAATCCCCGCCAAGCCGGAAGTCCGTAGGTCAAAGGGTTTTCTTTCGGCAATCGACGAACGTTTCGGTTTTAACCTAACCTAACCTAACCTAAGCTCACGTTGCCACACTAAAACTCGCAAACGTGGACCAATGTTGGTAACTTTTTGGTTACTGGGGTAATTTGGACCCCTGATTACGATTCCGGAATCGCCGTTTCGATATTCTTAACCGTTCACCTTCTAGTTCATAGCGGTTTTTCGGTATACTTTTATTACGAAAACGTGTGAAACAAATATAGTTTTAACCGGCCGAGGAAGACGCAATTGCTCCTGTGGCAAGCCAACAGACCCCGGAAGATGCTCTTGCAAACCGGAAGTCTGTAGATCAAAGGGTTTTCCTTCGGCGATCGATTGTATCGCTTATTACTTACACACGCTCGCGTTTGTCAGAGTAAAATCCACAAATGTGGATGAAAGTTTGTAATTTTTTGCTTTCTGGGGTAATTTGGAGCCCCGATTACGATTTCGATATCGCCGTTTCGATATTCTCAACACTTCTCCCTCTTATCCAATAACGGCTATTTTCGGTCAATTTCAAAGTTCTAAATGCGTGAAACTAACATACTTCTAGCCGGCGGATGGGGCCGCAAATTTTTTCGTGTTAAGCCACAGACCCCAGTAGGTTGTCGGCCAAAGCGGAAGTCCGTGCTTCAAGGGGTTCTCCTTCGGCAATCGAAAGAGTCGAAACATACCAAAGGGGGGGGTCTTTCTCCTTTTTTGACTAGGATTTTTTCAATTTTAGGCATAAAAGGTCGGTTTTTTTGCATTTCCTGACGTAAAATGAGCCCCTGATTACGATTTTGGGGGTCCGACTCCGATATTCCTAGCACCCTGGCGGCAATTTTAAAATAACCGCCAAAAACACGTTTTTTTTGCGTTTCGAAGGGCAAAAGAGGCACTAAACGGTGAAGGGCAGGGACGCAATTGCTTCTGAGGGTAGTCAACAGACCCATCTAAATCCCCGCCAAGCCGGAAGTCCGTAGGTCAAAGGGTTTTCTTTCGGCAATCGACGAACGTTTCGGTTTTAACCTAACCTAACCTAACCTAAGCTCACGTTGCCACACTAAAACTCGCAAACGTGGACCAATGTTGGTAACTTTTTGGTTACTGGGGTAATTTGGACCCCTGATTACGATTCCGGAATCGCCGTTTCGATATTCTTAACCGTTCACCTTCTAGTTCATAGCGGTTTTTCGGTATACTTTTATTACGAAAACGTGTGAAACAAATATAGTTTTAACCGGCCGAGGAAGACGCAATTGCTCCTGTGGCAAGCCAACAGACCCCGGAAGATGCTCTTGCAAACCGGAAGTCTGTAGATCAAAGGGTTTTCCTTCGGCGATCGATTGTATCGCTTATTACTTACACACGCTCGCGTTTGTCAGAGTAAAATCCACAAATGTGGATGAAAGTTTGTAATTTTTTGCTTTCTGGGGTAATTTCGAGCCCCGATTACGATTTCGATATCGCCGTTTCGATATTCTCAACACTTCTCCCTCTTATCCAATAACGGCTATTTTCGGTCAATTTCAAAGTTCTAAATGCGTGAAACTAACATACTTCTAGCCGGCGGATGGGGCCGCAAATTTTTTCGTGTTAAGCCACAGACCCCAGTAGGTTGTCGGCCAAAGCGGAAGTCCGTGCTTCAAGGGGTTCTCCTTCGGCAATCGAAAGAGTCGAAACATACCAAAGGGGGGGGTCTTTCTCCTTTTTTGACTAGGATTTTTTCAATTTTAGGCATAAAAGGTCGGTTTTTTTGCATTTCCTGACGTAAAATGAGCCCCTGATTACGATTTTGGGGGTCCGACTCCGATATTCCTAGCACCCTGGCGGCAATTTTAAAATAACCGCCAAAAACACGTTTTTTTTGCGTTTCGAAGGGCAAAAGAGGCACTAAACGGTGAAGGGCAGGGACGCAATTGCTTCTGAGGGTAGTCAACAGACCCATCTAAATCCCCGCCAAGCCGGAAGTCCGTAGGTCAAAGGGTTTTCTTTCGGCAATCGACGAACGTTTCGGTTTTAACCTAACCTAACCTAACCTAAGCTCACGTTGCCACACTAAAACTCGCAAACGTGGACCAATGTTGGTAACTTTTTGGTTACTGGGGTAATTTGGACCCCTGATTACGATTCCGGAATCGCCGTTTCGATATTCTTAACCGTTCACCTTCTAGTTCATAGCGGTTTTTCGGTATACTTTTATTACGAAAACGTGTGAAACAAATATAGTTTTAACCGGCCGAGGAAGACGCAATTGCTCCTGTGGCAAGCCAACAGACCCCGGAAGATGCTCTTGCAAACCGGAAGTCTGTAGATCAAAGGGTTTTCCTTCGGCGATCGATTGTATCGCTTATTACTTACACACGCTCGCGTTTGTCAGAGTAAAATCCACAAATGTGGATGAAAGTTTGTAATTTTTTGCTTTCTGGGGTAATTTCGAGCCCCGATTACGATTTCGATATCGCCGTTTCGATATTCTCAACACTTCTCCCTCTTATCCAATAACGGCTATTTTCGGTCAATTTCAAAGTTCTAAATGCGTGAAACTAACATACTTCTAGCCGGCGGATGGGGCCGCAAATTTTTTCGTGTTAAGCCACAGACCCCAGTAGGTTGTCGGCCAAAGCGGAAGTCCGTGCTTCAAGGGGTTCTCCTTCGGCAATCGAAAGAGTCGAAACATACCAAAGGGGGGGGTCTTTCTCCTTTTTTGACTAGGATTTTTTCAATTTTAGGCATAAAAGGTCGGTTTTTTTGCATTTCCTGACGTAAAATGAGCCCCTGATTACGATTTTGGGGGTCCGACTCCGATATTCCTAGCACCCTGGCGGCAATTTTAAAATAACCGCCAAAAACACGTTTTTTTTGCGTTTCGAAGGGCAAAAGAGGCACTAAACGGTGAAGGGCAGGGACGCAATTGCTTCTGAGGGTAGTCAACAGACCCATCTAAATCCCCGCCAAGCCGGAAGTCCGTAGGTCAAAGGGTTTTCTTTCGGCAATCGACGAACGTTTCGGTTTTAACCTAACCTAACCTAACCTAAGCTCACGTTGCCACACTAAAACTCGCAAACGTGGACCAATGTTGGTAACTTTTTGGTTACTGGGGTAATTTGGACCCCTGATTACGATTCCGGAATCGCCGTTTCGATATTCTTAACCGTTCACCTTCTAGTTCATAGCGGTTTTTCGGTATACTTTTATTACGAAAACGTGTGAAACAAATATAGTTTTAACCGGCCGAGGAAGACGCAATTGCTCCTGTGGCAAGCCAACAGACCCCGGAAGATGCTCTTGCAAACCGGAAGTCTGTAGATCAAAGGGTTTTCCTTCGGCGATCGATTGTATCGCTTATTACTTACACACGCTCGCGTTTGTCAGAGTAAAATCCACAAATGTGGATGAAAGTTTGTAATTTTTTGCTTTCTGGGGTAATTTCGAGCCCCGATTACGATTTCGATATCGCCGTTTCGATATTCTCAACACTTCTCCCTCTTATCCAATAACGGCTATTTTCGGTCAATTTCAAAGTTCTAAATGCGTGAAACTAACATACTTCTAGCCGGCGGATGGGGCCGCAAATTTTTTCGTGTTAAGCCACAGACCCCAGTAGGTTGTCGGCCAAAGCGGAAGTCCGTGCTTCAAGGGGTTCTCCTTCGGCAATCGAAAGAGTCGAAACATACCAAAGGGGGGGGTCTTTCTCCTTTTTTGACTAGGATTTTTTCAATTTTAGGCATAAAAGGTCGGTTTTTTTGCATTTCCTGACGTAAAATGAGCCCCTGATTACGATTTTGGGGGTCCGACTCCGATATTCCTAGCACCCTGGCGGCAATTTTAAAATAACCGCCAAAAACACGTTTTTTTTGCGTTTCGAAGGGCAAAAGAGGCACTAAACGGTGAAGGGCAGGGACGCAATTGCTTCTGAGGGTAGTCAACAGACCCATCTAAATCCCCGCCAAGCCGGAAGTCCGTAGGTCAAAGGGTTTTCTTTCGGCAATCGACGAACGTTTCGGTTTTAACCTAACCTAACCTAACCTAAGCTCACGTTGCCACACTAAAACTCGCAAACGTGGACCAATGTTGGTAACTTTTTGGTTACTGGGGTAATTTGGACCCCTGATTACGATTCCGGAATCGCCGTTTCGATATTCTTAACCGTTCACCTTCTAGTTCATAGCGGTTTTTCGGTATACTTTTATTACGAAAACGTGTGAAACAAATATAGTTTTAACCGGCCGAGGAAGACGCAATTGCTCCTGTGGCAAGCCAACAGACCCCGGAAGATGCTCTTGCAAACCGGAAGTCTGTAGATCAAAGGGTTTTCCTTCGGCGATCGATTGTATCGCTTATTACTTACACACGCTCGCGTTTGTCAGAGTAAAATCCACAAATGTGGATGAAAGTTTGTAATTTTTTGCTTTCTGGGGTAATTTCGAGCCCCGATTACGATTTCGATATCGCCGTTTCGATATTCTCAACACTTCTCCCTCTTATCCAATAATGGCTATTTTCGGTCAATTTCAAAGTTCTAAATGCGTGAAACTAACATACTTCTAGCCGGCGGATGGGGCCGCAAATTTTTTCGTGTTAAGCCACAGACCCCAGTAGGTTGTCGGCCAAAGCGGAAGTCCGTGCTTCAAGGGGTTCTCCTTCGGCAATCGAAAGAGTCGAAACATACCAAAGGGGGGGGTCTTTCTCCTTTTTTGACTAGGATTTTTTCAATTTTAGGCATAAAAGGTCGGTTTTTTTGCATTTCCTGACGTAAAATGAGCCCCTGATTACGATTTTGGGGGTCCGACTCCGATATTCCTAGCACCCTGGCGGCAATTTTAAAATAACCGCCAAAAACACGTTTTTTTTGCGTTTCGAAGGGCAAAAGAGGCACTAAACGGTGAAGGGCAGGGACGCAATTGCTTCTGAGGGTAGTCAACAGACCCATCTAAATCCCCGCCAAGCCGGAAGTCCGTAGGTCAAAGGGTTTTCTTTCGGCAATCGACGAACGTTTCGGTTTTAACCTAACCTAACCTAACCTAAGCTCACGTTGCCACACTAAAACTCGCAAACGTGGACCAATGTTGGTAACTTTTTGGTTACTGGGGTAATTTGGACCCCTGATTACGATTCCGGAATCGCCGTTTCGATATTCTTAACCGTTCACCTTCTAGTTCATAGCGGTTTTTCGGTATACTTTTATTACGAAAACGTGTGAAACAAATATAGTTTTAACCGGCCGAGGAAGACGCAATTGCTCCTGTGGCAAGCCAACAGACCCCGGAAGATGCTCTTGCAAACCGGAAGTCTGTAGATCAAAGGGTTTTCCTTCGGCGATCGATTGTATCGCTTATTACTTACACACGCTCGCGTTTGTCAGAGTAAAATCCACAAATGTGGATGAAAGTTTGTAATTTTTTGCTTTCTGGGGTAATTTCGAGCCCCGATTACGATTTCGATATCGCCGTTTCGATATTCTCAACACTTCTCCCTCTTATCCAATAATGGCTATTTTCGGTCAATTTCAAAGTTCTAAATGCGTGAAACTAACATACTTCTAGCCGGCGGATGGGGCCGCAAATTTTTTCGTGTTAAGCCACAGACCCCAGTAGGTTGTCGGCCAAAGCGGAAGTCCGTGCTTCAAGGGGTTCTCCTTCGGCAATCGAAAGAGTCGAAACATACCAAAGGGGGGGGTCTTTCTCCTTTTTTGACTAGGATTTTTTCAATTTTAGGCATAAAAGGTCGGTTTTTTTGCATTTCCTGACGTAAAATGAGCCCCTGATTACGATTTTGGGGGTCCGACTCCGATATTCCTAGCACCCTGGCGGCAATTTTAAAATAACCGCCAAAAACACGTTTTTTTTGCGTTTCGAAGGGCAAAAGAGGCACTAAACGGTGAAGGGCAGGGACGCAATTGCTTCTGAGGGTAGTCAACAGACCCATCTAAATCCCCGCCAAGCCGGAAGTCCGTAGGTCAAAGGGTTTTCTTTCGGCAATCGACGAACGTTTCGGTTTTAACCTAACCTAACCTAACCTAAGCTCACGTTGCCACACTAAAACTCGCAAACGTGGACCAATGTTGGTAACTTTTTGGTTACTGGGGTAATTTGGACCCCTGATTACGATTCCGGAATCGCCGTTTCGATATTCTTAACCGTTCACCTTCTAGTTCATAGCGGTTTTTCGGTATACTTTTATTACGAAAACGTGTGAAACAAATATAGTTTTAACCGGCCGAGGAAGACGCAATTGCTCCTGTGGCAAGCCAACAGACCCCGGAAGATGCTCTTGCAAACCGGAAGTCTGTAGATCAAAGGGTTTTCCTTCGGCGATCGATTGTATCGCTTATTACTTACACACGCTCGCGTTTGTCAGAGTAAAATCCACAAATGTGGATGAAAGTTTGTAATTTTTTGCTTTCTGGGGTAATTTCGAGCCCCGATTACGATTTCGATATCGCCGTTTCGATATTCTCAACACTTCTCCCTCTTATCCAATAATGGCTATTTTCGGTCAATTTCAAAGTTCTAAATGCGTGAAACTAACATACTTCTAGCCGGCGGATGGGGCCGCAAATTTTTTCGTGTTAAGCCACAGACCCCAGTAGGTTGTCGGCCAAAGCGGAAGTCCGTGCTTCAAGGGGTTCTCCTTCGGCAATCGAAAGAGTCGAAACATACCAAAGGGGGGGGTCTTTCTCCTTTTTTGACTAGGATTTTTTCAATTTTAGGCATAAAAGGTCGGTTTTTTTGCATTTCCTGACGTAAAATGAGCCCCTGATTACGATTTTGGGGGTCCGACTCCGATATTCCTAGCACCCTGGCGGCAATTTTAAAATAACCGCCAAAAACACGTTTTTTTTGCGTTTCGAAGGGCAAAAGAGGCACTAAACGGTGAAGGGCAGGGACGCAATTGCTTCTGAGGGTAGTCAACAGACCCATCTAAATCCCCGCCAAGCCGGAAGTCCGTAGGTCAAAGGGTTTTCTTTCGGCAATCGACGAACGTTTCGGTTTTAACCTAACCTAACCTAACCTAAGCTCACGTTGCCACACTAAAACTCGCAAACGTGGACCAATGTTGGTAACTTTTTGGTTACTGGGGTAATTTGGACCCCTGATTACGATTCCGGAATCGCCGTTTCGATATTCTTAACCGTTCACCTTCTAGTTCATAGCGGTTTTTCGGTATACTTTTATTACGAAAACGTGTGAAACAAATATAGTTTTAACCGGCCGAGGAAGACGCAATTGCTCCTGTGGCAAGCCAACAGACCCCGGAAGATGCTCTTGCAAACCGGAAGTCTGTAGATCAAAGGGTTTTCCTTCGGCGATCGATTGTATCGCTTATTACTTACACACGCTCGCGTTTGTCAGAGTAAAATCCACAAATGTGGATGAAAGTTTGTAATTTTTTGCTTTCTGGGGTAATTTCGAGCCCCGATTACGATTTCGATATCGCCGTTTCGATATTCTCAACACTTCTCCCTCTTATCCAATAATGGCTATTTTCGGTCAATTTCAAAGTTCTAAATGCGTGAAACTAACATACTTCTAGCCGGCGGATGGGGCCGCAAATTTTTTCGTGTTAAGCCACAGACCCCAGTAGGTTGTCGGCCAAAGCGGAAGTCCGTGCTTCAAGGGGTTCTCCTTCGGCAATCGAAAGAGTCGAAACATACCAAAGGGGGGGGTCTTTCTCCTTTTTTGACTAGGATTTTTTCAATTTTAGGCATAAAAGGTCGGTTTTTTTGCATTTCCTGACGTAAAATGAGCCCCTGATTACGATTTTGGGGGTCCGACTCCGATATTCCTAGCACCCTGGCGGCAATTTTAAAATAACCGCCAAAAACACGTTTTTTTTGCGTTTCGAAGGGCAAAAGAGGCACTAAACGGTGAAGGGCAGGGACGCAATTGCTTCTGAGGGTAGTCAACAGACCCATCTAAATCCCCGCCAAGCCGGAAGTCCGTAGGTCAAAGGGTTTTCTTTCGGCAATCGACGAACGTTTCGGTTTTAACCTAACCTAACCTAACCTAAGCTCACGTTGCCACACTAAAACTCGCAAACGTGGACCAATGTTGGTAACTTTTTGGTTACTGGGGTAATTTGGACCCCTGATTACGATTCCGGAATCGCCGTTTCGATATTCTTAACCGTTCACCTTCTAGTTCATAGCGGTTTTTCGGTATACTTTTATTACGAAAACGTGTGAAACAAATATAGTTTTAACCGGCCGAGGAAGACGCAATTGCTCCTGTGGCAAGCCAACAGACCCCGGAAGATGCTCTTGCAAACCGGAAGTCTGTAGATCAAAGGGTTTTCCTTCGGCGATCGATTGTATCGCTTATTACTTACACACGCTCGCGTTTGTCAGAGTAAAATCCACAAATGTGGATGAAAGTTTGTAATTTTTTGCTTTCTGGGGTAATTTCGAGCCCCGATTACGATTTCGATATCGCCGTTTCGATATTCTCAACACTTCTCCCTCTTATCCAATAACGGCTATTTTCGGTCAATTTCAAAGTTCTAAATGCGTGAAACTAACATACTTCTAGCCGGCGGATGGGGCCGCAATTTTTTTCGTGTTAAGCCACAGACCCCAGTAGGTTGTCGGCCAAAGCGGAAGTCCGTGCTTCAAGGGGTTCTCCTTCGGCAATCGAAAGAGTCGAAACATACCAAAGGGGGGGGTCTTTCTCCTTTTTTGACTAGGATTTTTTCAATTTTAGGCATAAAAGGTCGGTTTTTTTGCATTTCCTGACGTAAAATGAGCCCCTGATTACGATTTTGGGGGTCCGACTCCGATATTCCTAGCACCCTGGCGGCAATTTTAAAATAACCGCCAAAAACACGTTTTTTTTGCGTTTCGAAGGGCAAAAGAGGCACTAAACGGTGAAGGGCAGGGACGCAATTGCTTCTGAGGGTAGTCAACAGACCCATCTAAATCCCCGCCAAGCCGGAAGTCCGTAGGTCAAAGGGTTTTCTTTCGGCAATCGACGAACGTTTCGGTTTTAACCTAACCTAACCTAACCTAAGCTCACGTTGCCACACTAAAACTCGCAAACGTGGACCAATGTTGGTAACTTTTTGGTTACTGGGGTAATTTGGACCCCTGATTACGATTCCGGAATCGCCGTTTCGATATTCTTAACCGTTCACCTTCTAGTTCATAGCGGTTTTTCGGTATACTTTTATTACGAAAACGTGTGAAACAAATATAGTTTTAACCGGCCGAGGAAGACGCAATTGCTCCTGTGGCAAGCCAACAGACCCCGGAAGATGCTCTTGCAAACCGGAAGTCTGTAGATCAAAGGGTTTTCCTTCGGCGATCGATTGTATCGCTTATTACTTACACACGCTCGCGTTTGTCAGAGTAAAATCCACAAATGTGGATGAAAGTTTGTAATTTTTTGCTTTCTGGGGTAATTTCGAGCCCCGATTACGATTTCGATATCGCCGTTTCGATATTCTCAACACTTCTCCCTCTTATCCAATAATGGCTATTTTCGGTCAATTTCAAAGTTCTAAATGCGTGAAACTAACATACTTCTAGCCGGCGGATGGGGCCGCAAATTTTTTCGTGTTAAGCCACAGACCCCAGTAGGTTGTCGGCCAAAGCGGAAGTCCGTGCTTCAAGGGGTTCTCCTTCGGCAATCGAAAGAGTCGAAACATACCAAAGGGGGGGGTCTTTCTCCTTTTTTGACTAGGATTTTTTCAATTTTAGGCATAAAAGGTCGGTTTTTTTGCATTTCCTGACGTAAAATGAGCCCCTGATTACGATTTTGGGGGTCCGACTCCGATATTCCTAGCACCCTGGCGGCAATTTTAAAATAACCGCCAAAAACACGTTTTTTTTGCGTTTCGAAGGGCAAAAGAGGCACTAAACGGTGAAGGGCAGGGACGCAATTGCTTCTGAGGGTAGTCAACAGACCCATCTAAATCCCCGCCAAGCCGGAAGTCCGTAGGTCAAAGGGTTTTCTTTCGGCAATCGACGAACGTTTCGGTTTTAACCTAACCTAACCTAACCTAAGCTCACGTTGCCACACTAAAACTCGCAAACGTGGACCAATGTTGGTAACTTTTTGGTTACTGGGGTAATTTGGACCCCTGATTACGATTCCGGAATCGCCGTTTCGATATTCTTAACCGTTCACCTTCTAGTTCATAGCGGTTTTTCGGTATACTTTTATTACGAAAACGTGTGAAACAAATATAGTTTTAACCGGCCGAGGAAGACGCAATTGCTCCTGTGGCAAGCCAACAGACCCCGGAAGATGCTCTTGCAAACCGGAAGTCTGTAGATCAAAGGGTTTTCCTTCGGCGATCGATTGTATCGCTTATTACTTACACACGCTCGCGTTTGTCAGAGTAAAATCCACAAATGTGGATGAAAGTTTGTAATTTTTTGCTTTCTGGGGTAATTTCGAGCCCCGATTACGATTTCGATATCGCCGTTTCGATATTCTCAACACTTCTCCCTCTTATCCAATAATGGCTATTTTCGGTCAATTTCAAAGTTCTAAATGCGTGAAACTAACATACTTCTAGCCGGCGGATGGGGCCGCAAATTTTTTCGTGTTAAGCCACAGACCCCAGTAGGTTGTCGGCCAAAGCGGAAGTCCGTGCTTCAAGGGGTTCTCCTTCGGCAATCGAAAGAGTCGAAACATACCAAAGGGGGGGGTCTTTCTCCTTTTTTGACTAGGATTTTTTCAATTTTAGGCATAAAAGGTCGGTTTTTTTGCATTTCCTGACGTAAAATGAGCCCCTGATTACGATTTTGGGGGTCCGACTCCGATATTCCTAGCACCCTGGCGGCAATTTTAAAATAACCGCCAAAAACACGTTTTTTTTGCGTTTCGAAGGGCAAAAGAGGCACTAAACGGTGAAGGGCAGGGACGCAATTGCTTCTGAGGGTAGTCAACAGACCCATCTAAATCCCCGCCAAGCCGGAAGTCCGTAGGTCAAAGGGTTTTCTTTCGGCAATCGACGAACGTTTCGGTTTTAACCTAACCTAACCTAACCTAAGCTCACGTTGCCACACTAAAACTCGCAAACGTGGACCAATGTTGGTAACTTTTTGGTTACTGGGGTAATTTGGACCCCTGATTACGATTCCGGAATCGCCGTTTCGATATTCTTAACCGTTCACCTTCTAGTTCATAGCGGTTTTTCGGTATACTTTTATTACGAAAACGTGTGAAACAAATATAGTTTTAACCGGCCGAGGAAGACGCAATTGCTCCTGTGGCAAGCCAACAGACCCCGGAAGATGCTCTTGCAAACCGGAAGTCTGTAGATCAAAGGGTTTTCCTTCGGCGATCGATTGTATCGCTTATTACTTACACACGCTCGCGTTTGTCAGAGTAAAATCCACAAATGTGGATGAAAGTTTGTAATTTTTTGCTTTCTGGGGTAATTTCGAGCCCCGATTACGATTTCGATATCGCCGTTTCGATATTCTCAACACTTCTCCCTCTTATCCAATAATGGCTATTTTCGGTCAATTTCAAAGTTCTAAATGCGTGAAACTAACATACTTCTAGCCGGCGGATGGGGCCGCAAATTTTTTCGTGTTAAGCCACAGACCCCAGTAGGTTGTCGGCCAAAGCGGAAGTCCGTGCTTCAAGGGGTTCTCCTTCGGCAATCGAAAGAGTCGAAACATACCAAAGGGGGGGGTCTTTCTCCTTTTTTGACTAGGATTTTTTCAATTTTAGGCATAAAAGGTCGGTTTTTTTGCATTTCCTGACGTAAAATGAGCCCCTGATTACGATTTTGGGGGTCCGACTCCGATATTCCTAGCACCCTGGCGGCAATTTTAAAATAACCGCCAAAAACACGTTTTTTTTGCGTTTCGAAGGGCAAAAGAGGCACTAAACGGTGAAGGGCAGGGACGCAATTGCTTCTGAGGGTAGTCAACAGACCCATCTAAATCCCCGCCAAGCCGGAAGTCCGTAGGTCAAAGGGTTTTCTTTCGGCAATCGACGAACGTTTCGGTTTTAACCTAACCTAACCTAACCTAAGCTCACGTTGCCACACTAAAACTCGCAAACGTGGACCAATGTTGGTAACTTTTTGGTTACTGGGGTAATTTGGACCCCTGATTACGATTCCGGAATCGCCGTTTCGATATTCTTAACCGTTCACCTTCTAGTTCATAGCGGTTTTTCGGTATACTTTTATTACGAAAACGTGTGAAACAAATATAGTTTTAACCGGCCGAGGAAGACGCAATTGCTCCTGTGGCAAGCCAACAGACCCCGGAAGATGCTCTTGCAAACCGGAAGTCTGTAGATCAAAGGGTTTTCCTTCGGCGATCGATTGTATCGCTTATTACTTACACACGCTCGCGTTTGTCAGAGTAAAATCCACAAATGTGGATGAAAGTTTGTAATTTTTTGCTTTCTGGGGTAATTTCGAGCCCCGATTACGATTTCGATATCGCCGTTTCGATATTCTCAACACTTCTCCCTCTTATCCAATAATGGCTATTTTCGGTCAATTTCAAAGTTCTAAATGCGTGAAACTAACATACTTCTAGCCGGCGGATGGGGCCGCAAATTTTTTCGTGTTAAGCCACAGACCCCAGTAGGTTGTCGGCCAAAGCGGAAGTCCGTGCTTCAAGGGGTTCTCCTTCGGCAATCGAAAGAGTCGAAACATACCAAAGGGGGGGGTCTTTCTCCTTTTTTGACTAGGATTTTTTCAATTTTAGGCATAAAAGGTCGGTTTTTTTGCATTTCCTGACGTAAAATGAGCCCCTGATTACGATTTTGGGGGTCCGACTCCGATATTCCTAGCACCCTGGCGGCAATTTTAAAATAACCGCCAAAAACACGTTTTTTTTGCGTTTCGAAGGGCAAAAGAGGCACTAAACGGTGAAGGGCAGGGACGCAATTGCTTCTGAGGGTAGTCAACAGACCCATCTAAATCCCCGCCAAGCCGGAAGTCCGTAGGTCAAAGGGTTTTCTTTCGGCAATCGACGAACGTTTCGGTTTTAACCTAACCTAACCTAACCTAAGCTCACGTTGCCACACTAAAACTCGCAAACGTGGACCAATGTTGGTAACTTTTTGGTTACTGGGGTAATTTGGACCCCTGATTACGATTCCGGAATCGCCGTTTCGATATTCTTAACCGTTCACCTTCTAGTTCATAGCGGTTTTTCGGTATACTTTTATTACGAAAACGTGTGAAACAAATATAGTTTTAACCGGCCGAGGAAGACGCAATTGCTCCTGTGGCAAGCCAACAGACCCCGGAAGATGCTCTTGCAAACCGGAAGTCTGTAGATCAAAGGGTTTTCCTTCGGCGATCGATTGTATCGCTTATTACTTACACACGCTCGCGTTTGTCAGAGTAAAATCCACAAATGTGGATGAAAGTTTGTAATTTTTTGCTTTCTGGGGTAATTTCGAGCCCCGATTACGATTTCGATATCGCCGTTTCGATATTCTCAACACTTCTCCCTCTTATCCAATAATGGCTATTTTCGGTCAATTTCAAAGTTCTAAATGCGTGAAACTAACATACTTCTAGCCGGCGGATGGGGCCGCAAATTTTTTCGTGTTAAGCCACAGACCCCAGTAGGTTGTCGGCCAAAGCGGAAGTCCGTGCTTCAAGGGGTTCTCCTTCGGCAATCGAAAGAGTCGAAACATACCAAAGGGGGGGGTCTTTCTCCTTTTTTGACTAGGATTTTTTCAATTTTAGGCATAAAAGGTCGGTTTTTTTGCATTTCCTGACGTAAAATGAGCCCCTGATTACGATTTTGGGGGTCCGACTCCGATATTCCTAGCACCCTGGCGGCAATTTTAAAATAACCGCCAAAAACACGTTTTTTTTGCGTTTCGAAGGGCAAAAGAGGCACTAAACGGTGAAGGGCAGGGACGCAATTGCTTCTGAGGGTAGTCAACAGACCCATCTAAATCCCCGCCAAGCCGGAAGTCCGTAGGTCAAAGGGTTTTCTTTCGGCAATCGACGAACGTTTCGGTTTTAACCTAACCTAACCTAACCTAAGCTCACGTTGCCACACTAAAACTCGCAAACGTGGACCAATGTTGGTAACTTTTTGGTTACTGGGGTAATTTGGACCCCTGATTACGATTCCGGAATCGCCGTTTCGATATTCTTAACCGTTCACCTTCTAGTTCATAGCGGTTTTTCGGTATACTTTTATTACGAAAACGTGTGAAACAAATATAGTTTTAACCGGCCGAGGAAGACGCAATTGCTCCTGTGGCAAGCCAACAGACCCCGGAAGATGCTCTTGCAAACCGGAAGTCTGTAGATCAAAGGGTTTTCCTTCGGCGATCGATTGTATCGCTTATTACTTACACACGCTCGCGTTTGTCAGAGTAAAATCCACAAATGTGGATGAAAGTTTGTAATTTTTTGCTTTCTGGGGTAATTTCGAGCCCCGATTACGATTTCGATATCGCCGTTTCGATATTCTCAACACTTCTCCCTCTTATCCAATAATGGCTATTTTCGGTCAATTTCAAAGTTCTAAATGCGTGAAACTAACATACTTCTAGCCGGCGGATGGGGCCGCAAATTTTTTCGTGTTAAGCCACAGACCCCAGTAGGTTGTCGGCCAAAGCGGAAGTCCGTGCTTCAAGGGGTTCTCCTTCGGCAATCGAAAGAGTCGAAACATACCAAAGGGGGGGGTCTTTCTCCTTTTTTGACTAGGATTTTTTCAATTTTAGGCATAAAAGGTCGGTTTTTTTGCATTTCCTGACGTAAAATGAGCCCCTGATTACGATTTTGGGGGTCCGACTCCGATATTCCTAGCACCCTGGCGGCAATTTTAAAATAACCGCCAAAAACACGTTTTTTTTGCGTTTCGAAGGGCAAAAGAGGCACTAAACGGTGAAGGGCAGGGACGCAATTGCTTCTGAGGGTAGTCAACAGACCCATCTAAATCCCCGCCAAGCCGGAAGTCCGTAGGTCAAAGGGTTTTCTTTCGGCAATCGACGAACGTTTCGGTTTTAACCTAACCTAACCTAACCTAAGCTCACGTTGCCACACTAAAACTCGCAAACGTGGACCAATGTTGGTAACTTTTTGGTTACTGGGGTAATTTGGACCCCTGATTACGATTCCGGAATCGCCGTTTCGATATTCTTAACCGTTCACCTTCTAGTTCATAGCGGTTTTTCGGTATACTTTTATTACGAAAACGTGTGAAACAAATATAGTTTTAACCGGCCGAGGAAGACGCAATTGCTCCTGTGGCAAGCCAACAGACCCCGGAAGATGCTCTTGCAAACCGGAAGTCTGTAGATCAAAGGGTTTTCCTTCGGCGATCGATTGTATCGCTTATTACTTACACACGCTCGCGTTTGTCAGAGTAAAATCCACAAATGTGGATGAAAGTTTGTAATTTTTTGCTTTCTGGGGTAATTTCGAGCCCCGATTACGATTTCGATATCGCCGTTTCGATATTCTCAACACTTCTCCCTCTTATCCAATAACGGCTATTTTCGGTCAATTTCAAAGTTCTAAATGCGTGAAACTAACATACTTCTAGCCGGCGGATGGGGCCGCAAATTTTTTCGTGTTAAGCCACAGACCCCAGTAGGTTGTCGGCCAAAGCGGAAGTCCGTGCTTCAAGGGGTTCTCCTTCGGCAATCGAAAGAGTCGAAACATACCAAAGGGGGGGGTCTTTCTCCTTTTTTGACTAGGATTTTTTCAATTTTAGGCATAAAAGGTCGGTTTTTTTGCATTTCCTGACGTAAAATGAGCCCCTGATTACGATTTTGGGGGTCCGACTCCGATATTCCTAGCACCCTGGCGGCAATTTTAAAATAACCGCCAAAAACACGTTTTTTTTGCGTTTCGAAGGGCAAAAGAGGCACTAAACGGTGAAGGGCAGGGACGCAATTGCTTCTGAGGGTAGTCAACAGACCCATCTAAATCCCCGCCAAGCCGGAAGTCCGTAGGTCAAAGGGTTTTCTTTCGGCAATCGACGAACGTTTCGGTTTTAACCTAACCTAACCTAACCTAAGCTCACGTTGCCACACTAAAACTCGCAAACGTGGACCAATGTTGGTAACTTTTTGGTTACTGGGGTAATTTGGACCCCTGATTACGATTCCGGAATCGCCGTTTCGATATTCTTAACCGTTCACCTTCTAGTTCATAGCGGTTTTTCGGTATACTTTTATTACGAAAACGTGTGAAACAAATATAGTTTTAACCGGCCGAGGAAGACGCAATTGCTCCTGTGGCAAGCCAACAGACCCCGGAAGATGCTCTTGCAAACCGGAAGTCTGTAGATCAAAGGGTTTTCCTTCGGCGATCGATTGTATCGCTTATTACTTACACACGCTCGCGTTTGTCAGAGTAAAATCCACAAATGTGGATGAAAGTTTGTAATTTTTTGCTTTCTGGGGTAATTTCGAGCCCCGATTACGATTTCGATATCGCCGTTTCGATATTCTCAACACTTCTCCCTCTTATCCAATAACGGCTATTTTCGGTCAATTTCAAAGTTCTAAATGCGTGAAACTAACATACTTCTAGCCGGCCGATGGGGACGCAAATTTTTTCGTGTTAAGCCACAGACCCCAGTAGGTTGTCGGCCAAAGCGGAAGTCCGTGCTTCAAGGGGTTCTCCTTCGGCAATCGAAAGAGTCGAAACATACCAAAGGGGGGGGTCTTTCTCCTTTTTTGACTAGGATTTTTTCAATTTTAGGCATAAAAGGTCGGTTTTTTTGCATTTCCTGACGTAAAATGAGCCCCTGATTACGATTTTGGGGGTCCGACTCCGATATTCCTAGCACCCTGGCGGCAATTTTAAAATAACCGCCAAAAACACGTTTTTTTTGCGTTTCGAAGGGCAAAAGAGGCACTAAACGGTGAAGGGCAGGGACGCAATTGCTTCTGAGGGTAGTCAACAGACCCATCTAAATCCCCGCCAAGCCGGAAGTCCGTAGGTCAAAGGGTTTTCTTTCGGCAATCGACGAACGTTTCGGTTTTAACCTAACCTAACCTAACCTAAGCTCACGTTGCCACACTAAAACTCGCAAACGTGGACCAATGTTGGTAACTTTTTGGTTACTGGGGTAATTTGGACCCCTGATTACGATTCCGGAATCGCCGTTTCGATATTCTTAACCGTTCACCTTCTAGTTCATAGCGGTTTTTCGGTATACTTTTATTACGAAAACGTGTGAAACAAATATAGTTTTAACCGGCCGAGGAAGACGCAATTGCTCCTGTGGCAAGCCAACAGACCCCGGAAGATGCTCTTGCAAACCGGAAGTCTGTAGATCAAAGGGTTTTCCTTCGGCGATCGATTGTATCGCTTATTACTTACACACGCTCGCGTTTGTCAGAGTAAAATCCACAAATGTGGATGAAAGTTTGTAATTTTTTGCTTTCTGGGGTAATTTCGAGCCCCGATTACGATTTCGATATCGCCGTTTCGATATTCTCAACACTTCTCCCTCTTATCCAATAATGGCTATTTTCGGTCAATTTCAAAGTTCTAAATGCGTGAAACTAACATACTTCTAGCCGGCGGATGGGGCCGCAAATTTTTTCGTGTTAAGCCACAGACCCCAGTAGGTTGTCGGCCAAAGCGGAAGTCCGTGCTTCAAGGGGTTCTCCTTCGGCAATCGAAAGAGTCGAAACATACCAAAGGGGGGGGTCTTTCTCCTTTTTTGACTAGGATTTTTTCAATTTTAGGCATAAAAGGTCGGTTTTTTTGCATTTCCTGACGTAAAATGAGCCCCTGATTACGATTTTGGGGGTCCGACTCCAATATTCCTAGCACCCTGGCGGCAATTTTAAAATAACCGCCAAAAACACGTTTTTTTTGCGTTTCGAAGGGCAAAAGAGGCACTAAACGGTGAAGGGCAGGGACGCAATTGCTTCTGAGGGTAGTCAACAGACCCATCTAAATCCCCGCCAAGCCGGAAGTCCGTAGGTCAAAGGGTTTTCTTTCGGCAATCGACGAACGTTTCGGTTTTAACCTAACCTAACCTAACCTAAGCTCACGTTGCCACACTAAAACTCGCAAACGTGGACCAATGTTGGTAACTTTTTGGTTACTGGGGTAATTTGGACCCCTGATTACGATTCCGGAATCGCCGTTTCGATATTCTTAACCGTTCACCTTCTAGTTCATAGCGGTTTTTCGGTATACTTTTATTACGAAAACGTGTGAAACAAATATAGTTTTAACCGGCCGAGGAAGACGCAATTGCTCCTGTGGCAAGCCAACAGACCCCGGAAGATGCTCTTGCAAACCGGAAGTCTGTAGATCAAAGGGTTTTCCTTCGGCGATCGATTGTATCGCTTATTACTTACACACGCTCGCGTTTGTCAGAGTAAAATCCACAAATGTGGATGAAAGTTTGTAATTTTTTGCTTTCTGGGGTAATTTCGAGCCCCGATTACGATTTCGATATCGCCGTTTCGATATTCTCAACACTTCTCCCTCTTATCCAATAACGGCTATTTTCGGTCAATTTCAAAGTTCTAAATGCGTGAAACTAACATACTTCTAGCCGGCCGATGGGGACGCAAATTTTTTCGTGTTAAGCCACAGACCCCAGTAGGTTGTCGGCCAAAGCGGAAGTCCGTGCTTCAAGGGGTTCTCCTTCGGCAATCGAAAGAGTCGAAACATACCAAAGGGGGGGGGTCTTTCTCCTTTTTTGACTAGGATTTTTTCAATTTTAGGCATAAAAGGTCGGTTTTTTTGCATTTCCTGACGTAAAATGAGCCCCTGATTACGATTTTGGGGGTCCGACTCCGATATTCCTAGCACCCTGGCGGCAATTTTAAAATAACCGCCAAAAACACGTTTTTTTTGCGTTTCGAAGGGCAAAAGAGGCACTAAACGGTGAAGGGCAGGGACGCAATTGCTTCTGAGGGTAGTCAACAGACCCATCTAAATCCCCGCCAAGCCGGAAGTCCGTAGGTCAAAGGGTTTTCTTTCGGCAATCGACGAACGTTTCGGTTTTAACCTAACCTAACCTAACCTAAGCTCACGTTGCCACACTAAAACTCGCAAACGTGGACCAATGTTGGTAACTTTTTGGTTACTGGGGTAATTTGGACCCCTGATTACGATTCCGGAATCGCCGTTTCGATATTCTTAACCGTTCACCTTCTAGTTCATAGCGGTTTTTCGGTATACTTTTATTACGAAAACGTGTGAAACAAATATAGTTTTAACCGGCCGAGGAAGACGCAATTGCTCCTGTGGCAAGCCAACAGACCCCGGAAGATGCTCTTGCAAACCGGAAGTCTGTAGATCAAAGGGTTTTCCTTCGGCGATCGATTGTATCGCTTATTACTTACACACGCTCGCGTTTGTCAGAGTAAAATCCACAAATGTGGATGAAAGTTTGTAATTTTTTGCTTTCTGGGGTAATTTCGAGCCCCGATTACGATTTCGATATCGCCGTTTCGATATTCTCAACACTTCTCCCTCTTATCCAATAATGGCTATTTTCGGTCAATTTCAAAGTTCTAAATGCGTGAAACTAACATACTTCTAGCCGGCGGATGGGGCCGCAAATTTTTTCGTGTTAAGCCACAGACCCCAGTAGGTTGTCGGCCAAAGCGGAAGTCCGTGCTTCAAGGGGTTCTCCTTCGGCAATCGAAAGAGTCGAAACATACCAAAGGGGGGGGTCTTTCTCCTTTTTTGACTAGGATTTTTTCAATTTTAGGCATAAAAGGTCGGTTTTTTTGCATTTCCTGACGTAAAATGAGCCCCTGATTACGATTTTGGGGGTCCGACTCCGATATTCCTAGCACCCTGGCGGCAATTTTAAAATAACCGCCAAAAACACGTTTTTTTTGCGTTTCGAAGGGCAAAAGAGGCACTAAACGGTGAAGGGCAGGGACGCAATTGCTTCTGAGGGTAGTCAACAGACCCATCTAAATCCCCGCCAAGCCGGAAGTCCGTAGGTCAAAGGGTTTTCTTTCGGCAATCGACGAACGTTTCGGTTTTAACCTAACCTAACCTAACCTAAGCTCACGTTGCCACACTAAAACTCGCAAACGTGGACCAATGTTGGTAACTTTTTGGTTACTGGGGTAATTTGGACCCCTGATTACGATTCCGGAATCGCCGTTTCGATATTCTTAACCGTTCACCTTCTAGTTCATAGCGGTTTTTCGGTATACTTTTATTACGAAAACGTGTGAAACAAATATAGTTTTAACCGGCCGAGGAAGACGCAATTGCTCCTGTGGCAAGCCAACAGACCCCGGAAGATGCTCTTGCAAACCGGAAGTCTGTAGATCAAAGGGTTTTCCTTCGGCGATCGATTGTATCGCTTATTACTTACACACGCTCGCGTTTGTCAGAGTAAAATCCACAAATGTGGATGAAAGTTTGTAATTTTTTGCTTTCTGGGGTAATTTCGAGCCCCGATTACGATTTCGATATCGCCGTTTCGATATTCTCAACACTTCTCCCTCTTATCCAATAATGGCTATTTTCGGTCAATTTCAAAGTTCTAAATGCGTGAAACTAACATACTTCTAGCCGGCGGATGGGGCCGCAAATTTTTTCGTGTTAAGCCACAGACCCCAGTAGGTTGTCGGCCAAAGCGGAAGTCCGTGCTTCAAGGGGTTCTCCTTCGGCAATCGAAAGAGTCGAAACATACCAAAGGGGGGGGTCTTTCTCCTTTTTTGACTAGGATTTTTTCAATTTTAGGCATAAAAGGTCGGTTTTTTTGCATTTCCTGACGTAAAATGAGCCCCTGATTACGATTTTGGGGGTCCGACTCCGATATTCCTAGCACCCTGGCGGCAATTTTAAAATAACCGCCAAAAACACGTTTTTTTTGCGTTTCGAAGGGCAAAAGAGGCACTAAACGGTGAAGGGCAGGGACGCAATTGCTTCTGAGGGTAGTCAACAGACCCATCTAAATCCCCGCCAAGCCGGAAGTCCGTAGGTCAAAGGGTTTTCTTTCGGCAATCGACGAACGTTTCGGTTTTAACCTAACCTAACCTAACCTAAGCTCACGTTGCCACACTAAAACTCGCAAACGTGGACCAATGTTGGTAACTTTTTGGTTACTGGGGTAATTTGGACCCCTGATTACGATTCCGGAATCGCCGTTTCGATATTCTTAACCGTTCACCTTCTAGTTCATAGCGGTTTTTCGGTATACTTTTATTACGAAAACGTGTGAAACAAATATAGTTTTAACCGGCCGAGGAAGACGCAATTGCTCCTGTGGCAAGCCAACAGACCCCGGAAGATGCTCTTGCAAACCGGAAGTCTGTAGATCAAAGGGTTTTCCTTCGGCGATCGATTGTATCGCTTATTACTTACACACGCTCGCGTTTGTCAGAGTAAAATCCACAAATGTGGATGAAAGTTTGTAATTTTTTGCTTTCTGGGGTAATTTCGAGCCCCGATTACGATTTCGATATCGCCGTTTCGATATTCTCAACACTTCTCCCTCTTATCCAATAACGGCTATTTTCGGTCAATTTCAAAGTTCTAAATGCGTGAAACTAACATACTTCTAGCCGGCGGATGGGGCCGCAAATTTTTTCGTGTTAAGCCACAGACCCCAGTAGGTTGTCGGCCAAAGCGGAAGTCCGTGCTTCAAGGGGTTCTCCTTCGGCAATCGAAAGAGTCGAAACATACCAAAGGGGGGGGTCTTTCTCCTTTTTTGACTAGGATTTTTTCAATTTTAGGCATAAAAGGTCGGTTTTTTTGCATTTCCTGACGTAAAATGAGCCCCTGATTACGATTTTGGGGGTCCGACTCCGATATTCCTAGCACCCTGGCGGCAATTTTAAAATAACCGCCAAAAACACGTTTTTTTTGCGTTTCGAAGGGCAAAAGAGGCACTAAACGGTGAAGGGCAGGGACGCAATTGCTTCTGAGGGTAGTCAACAGACCCATCTAAATCCCCGCCAAGCCGGAAGTCCGTAGGTCAAAGGGTTTTCTTTCGGCAATCGACGAACGTTTCGGTTTTAACCTAACCTAACCTAACCTAAGCTCACGTTGCCACACTAAAACTCGCAAACGTGGACCAATGTTGGTAACTTTTTGGTTACTGGGGTAATTTGGACCCCTGATTACGATTCCGGAATCGCCGTTTCGATATTCTTAACCGTTCACCTTCTAGTTCATAGCGGTTTTTCGGTATACTTTTATTACGAAAACGTGTGAAACAAATATAGTTTTAACCGGCCGAGGAAGACGCAATTGCTCCTGTGGCAAGCCAACAGACCCCGGAAGATGCTCTTGCAAACCGGAAGTCTGTAGATCAAAGGGTTTTCCTTCGGCGATCGATTGTATCGCTTATTACTTACACACGCTCGCGTTTGTCAGAGTAAAATCCACAAATGTGGATGAAAGTTTGTAATTTTTTGCTTTCTGGGGTAATTTCGAGCCCCGATTACGATTTCGATATCGCCGTTTCGATATTCTCAACACTTCTCCCTCTTATCCAATAACGGCTATTTTCGGTCAATTTCAAAGTTCTAAATGCGTGAAACTAACATACTTCTAGCCGGCCGATGGGGACGCAAATTTTTTCGTGTTAAGCCACAGACCCCAGTAGGTTGTCGGCCAAAGCGGAAGTCCGTGCTTCAAGGGGTTCTCCTTCGGCAATCGAAAGAGTCGAAACATACCAAAGGGGGGGGTCTTTCTCCTTTTTTGACTAGGATTTTTTCAATTTTAGGCATAAAAGGTCGGTTTTTTTGCATTTCCTGACGTAAAATGAGCCCCTGATTACGATTTTGGGGGTCCGACTCCGATATTCCTAGCACCCTGGCGGCAATTTTAAAATAACCGCCAAAAACACGTTTTTTTTGCGTTTCGAAGGGCAAAAGAGGCACTAAACGGTGAAGGGCAGGGACGCAATTGCTTCTGAGGGTAGTCAACAGACCCATCTAAATCCCCGCCAAGCCGGAAGTCCGTAGGTCAAAGGGTTTTCTTTCGGCAATCGACGAACGTTTCGGTTTTAACCTAACCTAACCTAACCTAAGCTCACGTTGCCACACTAAAACTCGCAAACGTGGACCAATGTTGGTAACTTTTTGGTTACTGGGGTAATTTGGACCCCTGATTACGATTCCGGAATCGCCGTTTCGATATTCTTAACCGTTCACCTTCTAGTTCATAGCGGTTTTTCGGTATACTTTTATTACGAAAACGTGTGAAACAAATATAGTTTTAACCGGCCGAGGAAGACGCAATTGCTCCTGTGGCAAGCCAACAGACCCCGGAAGATGCTCTTGCAAACCGGAAGTCTGTAGATCAAAGGGTTTTCCTTCGGCGATCGATTGTATCGCTTATTACTTACACACGCTCGCGTTTGTCAGAGTAAAATCCACAAATGTGGATGAAAGTTTGTAATTTTTTGCTTTCTGGGGTAATTTCGAGCCCCGATTACGATTTCGATATCGCCGTTTCGATATTCTCAACACTTCTCCCTCTTATCCAATAATGGCTATTTTCGGTCAATTTCAAAGTTCTAAATGCGTGAAACTAACATACTTCTAGCCGGCGGATGGGGCCGCAAATTTTTTCGTGTTAAGCCACAGACCCCAGTAGGTTGTCGGCCAAAGCGGAAGTCCGTGCTTCAAGGGGTTCTCCTTCGGCAATCGAAAGAGTCGAAACATACCAAAGGGGGGGGTCTTTCTCCTTTTTTGACTAGGATTTTTTCAATTTTAGGCATAAAAGGTCGGTTTTTTTGCATTTCCTGACGTAAAATGAGCCCCTGATTACGATTTTGGGGGTCCGACTCCGATATTCCTAGCACCCTGGCGGCAATTTTAAAATAACCGCCAAAAACACGTTTTTTTTGCGTTTCGAAGGGCAAAAGAGGCACTAAACGGTGAAGGGCAGGGACGCAATTGCTTCTGAGGGTAGTCAACAGACCCATCTAAATCCCCGCCAAGCCGGAAGTCCGTAGGTCAAAGGGTTTTCTTTCGGCAATCGACGAACGTTTCGGTTTTAACCTAACCTAACCTAACCTAAGCTCACGTTGCCACACTAAAACTCGCAAACGTGGACCAATGTTGGTAACTTTTTGGTTACTGGGGTAATTTGGACCCCTGATTACGATTCCGGAATCGCCGTTTCGATATTCTTAACCGTTCACCTTCTAGTTCATAGCGGTTTTTCGGTATACTTTTATTACGAAAACGTGTGAAACAAATATAGTTTTAACCGGCCGAGGAAGACGCAATTGCTCCTGTGGCAAGCCAACAGACCCCGGAAGATGCTCTTGCAAACCGGAAGTCTGTAGATCAAAGGGTTTTCCTTCGGCGATCGATTGTATCGCTTATTACTTACACACGCTCGCGTTTGTCAGAGTAAAATCCACAAATGTGGATGAAAGTTTGTAATTTTTTGCTTTCTGGGGTAATTTCGAGCCCCGATTACGATTTCGATATCGCCGTTTCGATATTCTCAACACTTCTCCCTCTTATCCAATAACGGCTATTTTCGGTCAATTTCAAAGTTCTAAATGCGTGAAACTAACATACTTCTAGCCGGCCGATGGGGACGCAAATTTTTTCGTGTTAAGCCACAGACCCCAGTAGGTTGTCGGCCAAAGCGGAAGTCCGTGCTTCAAGGGGTTCTCCTTCGGCAATCGAAAGAGTCGAAACATACCAAAGGGGGGGGTCTTTCTCCTTTTTTGACTAGGATTTTTTCAATTTTAGGCATAAAAGGTCGGTTTTTTTGCATTTCCTGACGTAAAATGAGCCCCTGATTACGATTTTGGGGGTCCGACTCCGATATTCCTAGCACCCTGGCGGCAATTTTAAAATAACCGCCAAAAACACGTTTTTTTTGCGTTTCGAAGGGCAAAAGAGGCACTAAACGGTGAAGGGCAGGGACGCAATTGCTTCTGAGGGTAGTCAACAGACCCATCTAAATCCCCGCCAAGCCGGAAGTCCGTAGGTCAAAGGGTTTTCTTTCGGCAATCGACGAACGTTTCGGTTTTAACCTAACCTAACCTAACCTAAGCTCACGTTGCCACACTAAAACTCGCAAACGTGGACCAATGTTGGTAACTTTTTGGTTACTGGGGTAATTTGGACCCCTGATTACGATTCCGGAATCGCCGTTTCGATATTCTTAACCGTTCACCTTCTAGTTCATAGCGGTTTTTCGGTATACTTTTATTACGAAAACGTGTGAAACAAATATAGTTTTAACCGGCCGAGGAAGACGCAATTGCTCCTGTGGCAAGCCAACAGACCCCGGAAGATGCTCTTGCAAACCGGAAGTCTGTAGATCAAAGGGTTTTCCTTCGGCGATCGATTGTATCGCTTATTACTTACACACGCTCGCGTTTGTCAGAGTAAAATCCACAAATGTGGATGAAAGTTTGTAATTTTTTGCTTTCTGGGGTAATTTCGAGCCCCGATTACGATTTCGATATCGCCGTTTCGATATTCTCAACACTTCTCCCTCTTATCCAATAACGGCTATTTTCGGTCAATTTCAAAGTTCTAAATGCGTGAAACTAACATACTTCTAGCCGGCCGATGGGGACGCAAATTTTTTCGTGTTAAGCCACAGACCCCAGTAGGTTGTCGGCCAAAGCGGAAGTCCGTGCTTCAAGGGGTTCTCCTTCGGCAATCGAAAGAGTCGAAACATACCAAAGGGGGGGGTCTTTCTCCTTTTTTGACTAGGATTTTTTCAATTTTAGGCATAAAAGGTCGGTTTTTTTGCATTTCCTGACGTAAAATGAGCCCCTGATTACGATTTTGGGGGTCCGACTCCGATATTCCTAGCACCCTGGCGGCAATTTTAAAATAACCGCCAAAAACACGTTTTTTTTGCGTTTCGAAGGGCAAAAGAGGCACTAAACGGTGAAGGGCAGGGACGCAATTGCTTCTGAGGGTAGTCAACAGACCCATCTAAATCCCCGCCAAGCCGGAAGTCCGTAGGTCAAAGGGTTTTCTTTCGGCAATCGACGAACGTTTCGGTTTTAACCTAACCTAACCTAACCTAAGCTCACGTTGCCACACTAAAACTCGCAAACGTGGACCAATGTTGGTAACTTTTTGGTTACTGGGGTAATTTGGACCCCTGATTACGATTCCGGAATCGCCGTTTCGATATTCTTAACCGTTCACCTTCTAGTTCATAGCGGTTTTTCGGTATACTTTTATTACGAAAACGTGTGAAACAAATATAGTTTTAACCGGCCGAGGAAGACGCAATTGCTCCTGTGGCAAGCCAACAGACCCCGGAAGATGCTCTTGCAAACCGGAAGTCTGTAGATCAAAGGGTTTTCCTTCGGCGATCGATTGTATCGCTTATTACTTACACACGCTCGCGTTTGTCAGAGTAAAATCCACAAATGTGGATGAAAGTTTGTAATTTTTTGCTTTCTGGGGTAATTTCGAGCCCCGATTACGATTTCGATATCGCCGTTTCGATATTCTCAACACTTCTCCCTCTTATCCAATAATGGCTATTTTCGGTCAATTTCAAAGTTCTAAATGCGTGAAACTAACATACTTCTAGCCGGCGGATGGGGCCGCAAATTTTTTCGTGTTAAGCCACAGACCCCAGTAGGTTGTCGGCCAAAGCGGAAGTCCGTGCTTCAAGGGGTTCTCCTTCGGCAATCGAAAGAGTCGAAACATACCAAAGGGGGGGGTCTTTCTCCTTTTTTGACTAGGATTTTTTCAATTTTAGGCATAAAAGGTCGGTTTTTTTGCATTTCCTGACGTAAAATGAGCCCCTGATTACGATTTTGGGGGTCCGACTCCGATATTCCTAGCACCCTGGCGGCAATTTTAAAATAACCGCCAAAAACACGTTTTTTTTGCGTTTCGAAGGGCAAAAGAGGCACTAAACGGTGAAGGGCAGGGACGCAATTGCTTCTGAGGGTAGTCAACAGACCCATCTAAATCCCCGCCAAGCCGGAAGTCCGTAGGTCAAAGGGTTTTCTTTCGGCAATCGACGAACGTTTCGGTTTTAACCTAACCTAACCTAACCTAAGCTCACGTTGCCACACTAAAACTCGCAAACGTGGACCAATGTTGGTAACTTTTTGGTTACTGGGGTAATTTGGACCCCTGATTACGATTCCGGAATCGCCGTTTCGATATTCTTAACCGTTCACCTTCTAGTTCATAGCGGTTTTTCGGTATACTTTTATTACGAAAACGTGTGAAACAAATATAGTTTTAACCGGCCGAGGAAGACGCAATTGCTCCTGTGGCAAGCCAACAGACCCCGGAAGATGCTCTTGCAAACCGGAAGTCTGTAGATCAAAGGGTTTTCCTTCGGCGATCGATTGTATCGCTTATTACTTACACACGCTCGCGTTTGTCAGAGTAAAATCCACAAATGTGGATGAAAGTTTGTAATTTTTTGCTTTCTGGGGTAATTTCGAGCCCCGATTACGATTTCGATATCGCCGTTTCGATATTCTCAACACTTCTCCCTCTTATCCAATAATGGCTATTTTCGGTCAATTTCAAAGTTCTAAATGCGTGAAACTAACATACTTCTAGCCGGCGGATGGGGCCGCAAATTTTTTCGTGTTAAGCCACAGACCCCAGTAGGTTGTCGGCCAAAGCGGAAGTCCGTGCTTCAAGGGGTTCTCCTTCGGCAATCGAAAGAGTCGAAACATACCAAAGGGGGGGGTCTTTCTCCTTTTTTGACTAGGATTTTTTCAATTTTAGGCATAAAAGGTCGGTTTTTTTGCATTTCCTGACGTAAAATGAGCCCCTGATTACGATTTTGGGGGTCCGACTCCGATATTCCTAGCACCCTGGCGGCAATTTTAAAATAACCGCCAAAAACACGTTTTTTTTGCGTTTCGAAGGGCAAAAGAGGCACTAAACGGTGAAGGGCAGGGACGCAATTGCTTCTGAGGGTAGTCAACAGACCCATCTAAATCCCCGCCAAGCCGGAAGTCCGTAGGTCAAAGGGTTTTCTTTCGGCAATCGACGAACGTTTCGGTTTTAACCTAACCTAACCTAACCTAAGCTCACGTTGCCACACTAAAACTTGCAAACGTGGACCAATGTTGGTAACTTTTTGGTTACTGGGGTAATTTGGACCCCTGATTACGATTCCGGAATCGCCGTTTCGATATTCTTAACCGTTCACCTTCTAGTTCATAGCGGTTTTTCGGTATACTTTTATTACGAAAACGTGTGAAACAAATATAGTTTTAACCGGCCGAGGAAGACGCAATTGCTCCTGTGGCAAGCCAACAGACCCCGGAAGATGCTCTTGCAAACCGGAAGTCTGTAGATCAAAGGGTTTTCCTTCGGCGATCGATTGTATCGCTTATTACTTACACACGCTCGCGTTTGTCAGAGTAAAATCCACAAATGTGGATGAAAGTTTGTAATTTTTTGCTTTCTGGGGTAATTTCGAGCCCCGATTACGATTTCGATATCGCCGTTTCGATATTCTCAACACTTCTCCCTCTTATCCAATAATGGCTATTTTCGGTCAATTTCAAAGTTCTAAATGCGTGAAACTAACATACTTCTAGCCGGCGGATGGGGCCGCAAATTTTTTCGTGTTAAGCCACAGACCCCAGTAGGTTGTCGGCCAAAGCGGAAGTCCGTGCTTCAAGGGGTTCTCCTTCGGCAATCGAAAGAGTCGAAACATACCAAAGGGGGGGGGTCTTTCTCCTTTTTTGACTAGGATTTTTTCAATTTTAGGCATAAAAGGTCGGTTTTTTTGCATTTCCTGACGTAAAATGAGCCCCTGATTACGATTTTGGGGGTCCGACTCCGATATTCCTAGCACCCTGGCGGCAATTTTAAAATAACCGCCAAAAACACGTTTTTTTTGCGTTTCGAAGGGCAAAAGAGGCACTAAACGGTGAAGGGCAGGGACGCAATTGCTTCTGAGGGTAGTCAACAGACCCATCTAAATCCCCGCCAAGCCGGAAGTCCGTAGGTCAAAGGGTTTTCTTTCGGCAATCGACGAACGTTTCGGTTTTAACCTAACCTAACCTAACCTAAGCTCACGTTGCCACACTAAAACTCGCAAACGTGGACCAATGTTGGTAACTTTTTGGTTACTGGGGTAATTTGGACCCCTGATTACGATTCCGGAATCGCCGTTTCGATATTCTTAACCGTTCACCTTCTAGTTCATAGCGGTTTTTCGGTATACTTTTATTACGAAAACGTGTGAAACAAATATAGTTTTAACCGGCCGAGGAAGACGCAATTGCTCCTGTGGCAAGCCAACAGACCCCGGAAGATGCTCTTGCAAACCGGAAGTCTGTAGATCAAAGGGTTTTCCTTCGGCGATCGATTGTATCGCTTATTACTTACACACGCTCGCGTTTGTCAGAGTAAAATCCACAAATGTGGATGAAAGTTTGTAATTTTTTGCTTTCTGGGGTAATTTCGAGCCCCGATTACGATTTCGATATCGCCGTTTCGATATTCTCAACACTTCTCCCTCTTATCCAATAATGGCTATTTTCGGTCAATTTCAAAGTTCTAAATGCGTGAAACTAACATACTTCTAGCCGGCGGATGGGGCCGCAAATTTTTTCGTGTTAAGCCACAGACCCCAGTAGGTTGTCGGCCAAAGCGGAAGTCCGTGCTTCAAGGGGTTCTCCTTCGGCAATCGAAAGAGTCGAAACATACCAAAGGGGGGGGTCTTTCTCCTTTTTTGACTAGGATTTTTTCAATTTTAGGCATAAAAGGTCGGTTTTTTTGCATTTCCTGACGTAAAATGAGCCCCTGATTACGATTTTGGGGGTCCGACTCCGATATTCCTAGCACCCTGGCGGCAATTTTAAAATAACCGCCAAAAACACGTTTTTTTTGCGTTTCGAAGGGCAAAAGAGGCACTAAACGGTGAAGGGCAGGGACGCAATTGCTTCTGAGGGTAGTCAACAGACCCATCTAAATCCCCGCCAAGCCGGAAGTCCGTAGGTCAAAGGGTTTTCTTTCGGCAATCGACGAACGTTTCGGTTTTAACCTAACCTAACCTAACCTAAGCTCACGTTGCCACACTAAAACTCGCAAACGTGGACCAATGTTGGTAACTTTTTGGTTACTGGGGTAATTTGGACCCCTGATTACGATTCCGGAATCGCCGTTTCGATATTCTTAACCGTTCACCTTCTAGTTCATAGCGGTTTTTCGGTATACTTTTATTACGAAAACGTGTGAAACAAATATAGTTTTAACCGGCCGAGGAAGACGCAATTGCTCCTGTGGCAAGCCAACAGACCCCGGAAGATGCTCTTGCAAACCGGAAGTCTGTAGATCAAAGGGTTTTCCTTCGGCGATCGATTGTATCGCTTATTACTTACACACGCTCGCGTTTGTCAGAGTAAAATCCACAAATGTGGATGAAAGTTTGTAATTTTTTGCTTTCTGGGGTAATTTCGAGCCCCGATTACGATTTCGATATCGCCGTTTCGATATTCTCAACACTTCTCCCTCTTATCCAATAATGGCTATTTTCGGTCAATTTCAAAGTTCTAAATGCGTGAAACTAACATACTTCTAGCCGGCGGATGGGGCCGCAAATTTTTTCGTGTTAAGCCACAGACCCCAGTAGGTTGTCGGCCAAAGCGGAAGTCCGTGCTTCAAGGGGTTCTCCTTCGGCAATCGAAAGAGTCGAAACATACCAAAGGGGGGGGTCTTTCTCCTTTTTTGACTAGGATTTTTTCAATTTTAGGCATAAAAGGTCGGTTTTTTTGCATTTCCTGACGTAAAATGAGCCCCTGATTACGATTTTGGGGGTCCGACTCCGATATTCCTAGCACCCTGGCGGCAATTTTAAAATAACCGCCAAAAACACGTTTTTTTTGCGTTTCGAAGGGCAAAAGAGGCACTAAACGGTGAAGGGCAGGGACGCAATTGCTTCTGAGGGTAGTCAACAGACCCATCTAAATCCCCGCCAAGCCGGAAGTCCGTAGGTCAAAGGGTTTTCTTTCGGCAATCGACGAACGTTTCGGTTTTAACCTAACCTAACCTAACCTAAGCTCACGTTGCCACACTAAAACTCGCAAACGTGGACCAATGTTGGTAACTTTTTGGTTACTGGGGTAATTTGGACCCCTGATTACGATTCCGGAATCGCCGTTTCGATATTCTTAACCGTTCACCTTCTAGTTCATAGCGGTTTTTCGGTATACTTTTATTACGAAAACGTGTGAAACAAATATAGTTTTAACCGGCCGAGGAAGACGCAATTGCTCCTGTGGCAAGCCAACAGACCCCGGAAGATGCTCTTGCAAACCGGAAGTCTGTAGATCAAAGGGTTTTCCTTCGGCGATCGATTGTATCGCTTATTACTTACACACGCTCGCGTTTGTCAGAGTAAAATCCACAAATGTGGATGAAAGTTTGTAATTTTTTGCTTTCTGGGGTAATTTCGAGCCCCGATTACGATTTCGATATCGCCGTTTCGATATTCTCAACACTTCTCCCTCTTATCCAATAATGGCTATTTTCGGTCAATTTCAAAGTTCTAAATGCGTGAAACTAACATACTTCTAGCCGGCGGATGGGGCCGCAAATTTTTTCGTGTTAAGCCACAGACCCCAGTAGGTTGTCGGTCAAAGCGGAAGTCCGTGCTTCAAGGGGTTCTCCTTCGGCAATCGAAAGAGTCGAAACATACCAAAGGGGGGGGTCTTTCTCCTTTTTTGACTAGGATTTTTTCAATTTTAGGCATAAAAGGTCGGTTTTTTTGCATTTCCTGACGTAAAATGAGCCCCTGATTACGATTTTGGGGGTCCGACTCCGATATTCCTAGCACCCTGGCGGCAATTTTAAAATAACCGCCAAAAACACGTTTTTTTTGCGTTTCGAAGGGCAAAAGAGGCACTAAACGGTGAAGGGCAGGGACGCAATTGCTTCTGAGGGTAGTCAACAGACCCATCTAAATCCCCGCCAAGCCGGAAGTCCGTAGGTCAAAGGGTTTTCTTTCGGCAATCGACGAACGTTTCGGTTTTAACCTAACCTAACCTAACCTAAGCTCACGTTGCCACACTAAAACTCGCAAACGTGGACCAATGTTGGTAACTTTTTGGTTACTGGGGTAATTTGGACCCCTGATTACGATTCCGGAATCGCCGTTTCGATATTCTTAACCGTTCACCTTCTAGTTCATAGCGGTTTTTCGGTATACTTTTATTACGAAAACGTGTGAAACAAATATAGTTTTAACCGGCCGAGGAAGACGCAATTGCTCCTGTGGCAAGCCAACAGACCCCGGAAGATGCTCTTGCAAACCGGAAGTCTGTAGATCAAAGGGTTTTCCTTCGGCGATCGATTGTATCGCTTATTACTTACACACGCTCGCGTTTGTCAGAGTAAAATCCACAAATGTGGATGAAAGTTTGTAATTTTTTGCTTTCTGGGGTAATTTCGAGCCCCGATTACGATTTCGATATCGCCGTTTCGATATTCTCAACACTTCTCCCTCTTATCCAATAATGGCTATTTTCGGTCAATTTCAAAGTTCTAAATGCGTGAAACTAACATACTTCTAGCCGGCGGATGGGGCCGCAAATTTTTTCGTGTTAAGCCACAGACCCCAGTAGGTTGTCGGCCAAAGCGGAAGTCCGTGCTTCAAGGGGTTCTCCTTCGGCAATCGAAAGAGTCGAAACATACCAAAGGGGGGGGTCTTTCTCCTTTTTTGACTAGGATTTTTTCAATTTTAGGCATAAAAGGTCGGTTTTTTTGCATTTCCTGACGTAAAATGAGCCCCTGATTACGATTTTGGGGGTCCGACTCCGATATTCCTAGCACCCTGGCGGCAATTTTAAAATAACCGCCAAAAACACGTTTTTTTTGCGTTTCGAAGGGCAAAAGAGGCACTAAACGGTGAAGGGCAGGGACGCAATTGCTTCTGAGGGTAGTCAACAGACCCATCTAAATCCCCGCCAAGCCGGAAGTCCGTAGGTCAAAGGGTTTTCTTTCGGCAATCGACGAACGTTTCGGTTTTAACCTAACCTAACCTAACCTAAGCTCACGTTGCCACACTAAAACTCGCAAACGTGGACCAATGTTGGTAACTTTTTGGTTACTGGGGTAATTTGGACCCCTGATTACGATTCCGGAATCGCCGTTTCGATATTCTTAACCGTTCACCTTCTAGTTCATAGCGGTTTTTCGGTATACTTTTATTACGAAAACGTGTGAAACAAATATAGTTTTAACCGGCCGAGGAAGACGCAATTGCTCCTGTGGCAAGCCAACAGACCCCGGAAGATGCTCTTGCAAACCGGAAGTCTGTAGATCAAAGGGTTTTCCTTCGGCGATCGATTGTATCGCTTATTACTTACACACGCTCGCGTTTGTCAGAGTAAAATCCACAAATGTGGATGAAAGTTTGTAATTTTTTGCTTTCTGGGGTAATTTCGAGCCCCGATTACGATTTCGATATCGCCGTTTCGATATTCTCAACACTTCTCCCTCTTATCCAATAATGGCTATTTTCGGTCAATTTCAAAGTTCTAAATGCGTGAAACTAACATACTTCTAGCCGGCGGATGGGGCCGCAAATTTTTTCGTGTTAAGCCACAGACCCCAGTAGGTTGTCGGCCAAAGCGGAAGTCCGTGCTTCAAGGGGTTCTCCTTCGGCAATCGAAAGAGTCGAAACATACCAAAGGGGGGGGTCTTTCTTCTTTTTTGACTAGGATTTTTTCAATTTTAGGCATAAAAGGTCGGTTTTTTTGCATTTCCTGACGTAAAATGAGCCCCTGATTACGATTTTGGGGGTCCGACTCCGATATTCCTAGCACCCTGGCGGCAATTTTAAAATAACCGCCAAAAACACGTTTTTTTTGCGTTTCGAAGGGCAAAAGAGGCACTAAACGGTGAAGGGCAGGGACGCAATTGCTTCTGAGGGTAGTCAACAGACCCATCTAAATCCCCGCCAAGCCGGAAGTCCGTAGGTCAAAGGGTTTTCTTTCGGCAATCGACGAACGTTTCGGTTTTAACCTAACCTAACCTAACCTAAGCTCACGTTGCCACACTAAAACTCGCAAACGTGGACCAATGTTGGTAACTTTTTGGTTACTGGGGTAATTTGGACCCCTGATTACGATTCCGGAATCGCCGTTTCGATATTCTTAACCGTTCACCTTCTAGTTCATAGCGGTTTTTCGGTATACTTTTATTACGAAAACGTGTGAAACAAATATAGTTTTAACCGGCCGAGGAAGACGCAATTGCTCCTGTGGCAAGCCAGCAGACCCCGGAAGATGCTCTTGCAAACCGGAAGTCTGTAGATCAAAGGGTTTTCCTTCGGCGATCGATTGTATCGCTTATTACTTACACACGCTCGCGTTTGTCAGAGTAAAATCCACAAATGTGGATGAAAGTTTGTAATTTTTTGCTTTCTGGGGTAATTTGGAGCCCCGATTACGATTTCGATATCGCCGTTTCGATATTCTCAACACTTCTCCCTCTTATCCAATAACGGCTATTTTCGGTCAATTTCAAAGTTCTAAATGCGTGAAACTAACATACTTCTAGCCGGCCGATGGGGACGCAAATTTTTTCGTGTTAAGCCACAGACCCCAGTAGGTTGTCGGCCAAAGCGGAAGTCCGTGCTTCAAGGGGTTCTCCTTCGGCAATCGAAAGAGTCGAAACATACCAAAGGGGGGGGTCTTTCTCCTTTTTTGACTAGGATTTTTTCAATTTTAGGCATAAAAGGTCGGTTTTTTTGCATTTCCTGACGTAAAATGAGCCCCTGATTACGATTTTGGGGGTCCGACTCCGATATTCCTAGCACCCTGGCGGCAATTTTAAAATAACCGCCAAAAACACGTTTTTTTTGCGTTTCGAAGGGCAAAAGAGGCACTAAACGGTGAAGGGCAGGGACGCAATTGCTTCTGAGGGTAGTCAACAGACCCATCTAAATCCCCGCCAAGCCGGAAGTCCGTAGGTCAAAGGGTTTTCTTTCGGCAATCGACGAACGTTTCGGTTTTAACCTAACCTAACCTAACCTAAGCTCACGTTGCCACACTAAAACACGCAAACGTGGACCAATGTTGGTAACTTTTTGGTTACTGGGGTAATTTGGACCCCTGATTACGATTCCGGAATCGCCGTTTCGATATTCTTAACCGTTCACCTTCTAGTTCATAGCGGTTTTTCGGTATACTTTTATTACGAAAACGTGTGAAACAAATATAGTTTTAACCGGCCGAGGAAGACGCAATTGCTCCTGTGGCAAGCCAACAGACCCCGGAAGATGCTCTTGCAAACCGGAAGTCTGTAGATCAAAGGGTTTTCCTTCGGCGATCGATTGTATCGCTTATTACTTACACACGCTCGCGTTTGTCAGAGTAAAATCCACAAATGTGGATGAAAGTTTGTAATTTTTTGCTTTCTGGGGTAATTTGGAGCCCCGATTACGATTTCGATATCGCCGTTTCGATATTCTCAACACTTCTCCCTCTTATCCAATAACGGCTATTTTCGGTCAATTTCAAAGTTCTAAATGCGTGAAACTAACATACTTCTAGCCGGCCGATGGGGACGCAAATTTTTTCGTGTTAAGCCACAGACCCCAGTAGGTTGTCGGCCAAAGCGGAAGTCCGTGCTTCAAGGGGTTCTCCTTCGGCAATCGAAAGAGTCGAAACATACCAAAGGGGGGGGTCTTTCTCCTTTTTTGACTAGGATTTTTTCAATTTTAGGCATAAAAGGTCGGTTTTTTTGCATTTCCTGACGTAAAATGAGCCCCTGATTACGATTTTGGGGGTCCGACTCCGATATTCCTAGCACCCTGGCGGCAATTTTAAAATAACCGCCAAAAACACGTTTTTTTTGCGTTTCGAAGGGCAAAAGAGGCACTAAACGGTGAAGGGCAGGGACGCAATTGCTTCTGAGGGTAGTCAACAGACCCATCTAAATCCCCGCCAAGCCGGAAGTCCGTAGGTCAAAGGGTTTTCTTTCGGCAATCGACGAACGTTTCGGTTTTAACCTAACCTAACCTAACCTAAGCTCACGTTGCCACACTAAAACTCGCAAACGTGGACCAATGTTGGTAACTTTTTGGTTACTGGGGTAATTTGGACCCCTGATTACGATTCCGGAATCGCCGTTTCGATATTCTTAACCGTTCACCTTCTAGTTCATAGCGGTTTTTCGGTATACTTTTATTACGAAAACGTGTGAAACAAATATAGTTTTAACCGGCCGAGGAAGACGCAATTGCTCCTGTGGCAAGCCAACAGACCCCGGAAGATGCTCTTGCAAACCGGAAGTCTGTAGATCAAAGGGTTTTCCTTCGGCGATCGATTGTATCGCTTATTACTTACACACGCTCGCGTTTGTCAGAGTAAAATCCACAAATGTGGATGAAAGTTTGTAATTTTTTGCTTTCTGGGGTAATTTCGAGCCCCGATTACGATTTCGATATCGCCGTTTCGATATTCTCAACACTTCTCCCTCTTATCCAATAATGGCTATTTTCGGTCAATTTCAAAGTTCTAAATGCGTGAAACTAACATACTTCTAGCCGGCGGATGGGGCCGCAAATTTTTTCGTGTTAAGCCACAGACCCCAGTAGGTTGTCGGCCAAAGCGGAAGTCCGTGCTTCAAGGGGTTCTCCTTCGGCAATCGAAAGAGTCGAAACATACCAAAGGGGGGGGTCTTTCTCCTTTTTTGACTAGGATTTTTTCAATTTTAGGCATAAAAGGTCGGTTTTTTTGCATTTCCTGACGTAAAATGAGCCCCTGATTACGATTTTGGGGGTCCGACTCCGATATTCCTAGCACCCTGGCGGCAATTTTAAAATAACCGCCAAAAACACGTTTTTTTTGCGTTTCGAAGGGCAAAAGAGGCACTAAACGGTGAAGGGCAGGGACGCAATTGCTTCTGAGGGTAGTCAACAGACCCATCTAAATCCCCGCCAAGCCGGAAGTCCGTAGGTCAAAGGGTTTTCTTTCGGCAATCGACGAACGTTTCGGTTTTAACCTAACCTAACCTAACCTAAGCTCACGTTGCCACACTAAAACTCGCAAACGTGGACCAATGTTGGTAACTTTTTGGTTACTGGGGTAATTTGGACCCCTGATTACGATTCCGGAATCGCCGTTTCGATATTCTTAACCGTTCACCTTCTAGTTCATAGCGGTTTTTCGGTATACTTTTATTACGAAAACGTGTGAAACAAATATAGTTTTAACCGGCCGAGGAAGACGCAATTGCTCCTGTGGCAAGCCAACAGACCCCGGAAGATGCTCTTGCAAACCGGAAGTCTGTAGATCAAAGGGTTTTCCTTCGGCGATCGATTGTATCGCTTATTACTTACACACGCTCGCGTTTGTCAGAGTAAAATCCACAAATGTGGATGAAAGTTTGTAATTTTTTGCTTTCTGGGGTAATTTCGAGCCCCGATTACGATTTCGATATCGCCGTTTCGATATTCTCAACACTTCTCCCTCTTATCCAATAATGGCTATTTTCGGTCAATTTCAAAGTTCTAAATGCGTGAAACTAACATACTTCTAGCCGGCGGATGGGGCCGCAAATTTTTTCGTGTTAAGCCACAGACCCCAGTAGGTTGTCGGCCAAAGCGGAAGTCCGTGCTTCAAGGGGTTCTCCTTCGGCAATCGAAAGAGTCGAAACATACCAAAGGGGGGGGTCTTTCTCCTTTTTTGACTAGGATTTTTTCAATTTTAGGCATAAAAGGTCGGTTTTTTTGCATTTCCTGACGTAAAATGAGCCCCTGATTACGATTTTGGGGGTCCGACTCCGATATTCCTAGCACCCTGGCGGCAATTTTAAAATAACCGCCAAAAACACGTTTTTTTTGCGTTTCGAAGGGCAAAAGAGGCACTAAACGGTGAAGGGCAGGGACGCAATTGCTTCTGAGGGTAGTCAACAGACCCATCTAAATCCCCGCCAAGCCGGAAGTCCGTAGGTCAAAGGGTTTTCTTTCGGCAATCGACGAACGTTTCGGTTTTAACCTAACCTAACCTAACCTAAGCTCACGTTGCCACACTAAAACTCGCAAACGTGGACCAATGTTGGTAACTTTTTGGTTACTGGGGTAATTTGGACCCCTGATTACGATTCCGGAATCGCCGTTTCGATATTCTTAACCGTTCACCTTCTAGTTCATAGCGGTTTTTCGGTATACTTTTATTACGAAAACGTGTGAAACAAATATAGTTTTAACCGGCCGAGGAAGACGCAATTGCTCCTGTGGCAAGCCAACAGACCCCGGAAGATGCTCTTGCAAACCGGAAGTCTGTAGATCAAAGGGTTTTCCTTCGGCGATCGATTGTATCGCTTATTACTTACACACGCTCGCGTTTGTCAGAGTAAAATCCACAAATGTGGATGAAAGTTTGTAATTTTTTGCTTTCTGGGGTAATTTCGAGCCCCGATTACGATTTCGATATCGCCGTTTCGATATTCTCAACACTTCTCCCTCTTATCCAATAATGGCTATTTTCGGTCAATTTCAAAGTTCTAAATGCGTGAAACTAACATACTTCTAGCCGGCGGATGGGGCCGCAAATTTTTTCGTGTTAAGCCACAGACCCCAGTAGGTTGTCGGCCAAAGCGGAAGTCCGTGCTTCAAGGGGTTCTCCTTCGGCAATCGAAAGAGTCGAAACATACCAAAGGGGGGGGTCTTTCTCCTTTTTTGACTAGGATTTTTTCAATTTTAGGCATAAAAGGTCGGTTTTTTTGCATTTCCTGACGTAAAATGAGCCCCTGATTACGATTTTGGGGGTCCGACTCCGATATTCCTAGCACCCTGGCGGCAATTTTAAAATAACCGCCAAAAACACGTTTTTTTTGCGTTTCGAAGGGCAAAAGAGGCACTAAACGGTGAAGGGCAGGGACGCAATTGCTTCTGAGGGTAGTCAACAGACCCATCTAAATCCCCGCCAAGCCGGAAGTCCGTAGGTCAAAGGGTTTTCTTTCGGCAATCGACGAACGTTTCGGTTTTAACCTAACCTAACCTAACCTAAGCTCACGTTGCCACACTAAAACTCGCAAACGTGGACCAATGTTGGTAACTTTTTGGTTACTGGGGTAATTTGGACCCCTGATTACGATTCCGGAATCGCCGTTTCGATATTCTTAACCGTTCACCTTCTAGTTCATAGCGGTTTTTCGGTATACTTTTATTACGAAAACGTGTGAAACAAATATAGTTTTAACCGGCCGAGGAAGACGCAATTGCTCCTGTGGCAAGCCAACAGACCCCGGAAGATGCTCTTGCAAACCGGAAGTCTGTAGATCAAAGGGTTTTCCTTCGGCGATCGATTGTATCGCTTATTACTTACACACGCTCGCGTTTGTCAGAGTAAAATCCACAAATGTGGATGAAAGTTTGTAATTTTTTGCTTTCTGGGGTAATTTCGAGCCCCGATTACGATTTCGATATCGCCGTTTCGATATTCTCAACACTTCTCCCTCTTATCCAATAATGGCTATTTTCGGTCAATTTCAAAGTTCTAAATGCGTGAAACTAACATACTTCTAGCCGGCGGATGGGGCCGCAAATTTTTTCGTGTTAAGCCACAGACCCCAGTAGGTTGTCGGCCAAAGCGGAAGTCCGTGCTTCAAGGGGTTCTCCTTCGGCAATCGAAAGAGTCGAAACATACCAAAGGGGGGGGTCTTTCTCCTTTTTTGACTAGGATTTTTTCAATTTTAGGCATAAAAGGTCGGTTTTTTTGCATTTCCTGACGTAAAATGAGCCCCTGATTACGATTTTGGGGGTCCGACTCCGATATTCCTAGCACCCTGGCGGCAATTTTAAAATAACCGCCAAAAACACGTTTTTTTTTGCGTTTCGAAGGGCAAAAGAGGCACTAAACGGTGAAGGGCAGGGACGCAATTGCTTCTGAGGGTAGTCAACAGATCCATCTAAATCCCCGCCAAGCCGGAAGTCCGTAGGTCAAAGGGTTTTCTTTCGGCAATCGACGAACGTTTCGGTTTTAACCTAACCTAACCTAACCTAAGCTCACGTTGCCACACTAAAACTCGCAAACGTGGACCAATGTTGGTAACTTTTTGGTTACTGGGGTAATTTGGACCCCTGATTACGATTCCGGAATCGCCGTTTCGATATTCTTAACCGTTCACCTTCTAGTTCATAGCGGTTTTTCGGTATACTTTTATTACGAAAACGTGTGAAACAAATATAGTTTTAACCGGCCGAGGAAGACGCAATTGCTCCTGTGGCAAGCCAACAGACCCCGGAAGATGCTCTTGCAAACCGGAAGTCTGTAGATCAAAGGGTTTTCCTTCGGCGATCGATTGTATCGCTTATTACTTACACACGCTCGCGTTTGTCAGAGTAAAATCCACAAATGTGGATGAAAGTTTGTAATTTTTTGCTTTCTGGGGTAATTTCGAGCCCCGATTACGATTTCGATATCGCCGTTTCGATATTCTCAACAC
Organism: Tachinus rufipes; assembly: GCA_963932245.1. Taxonomy (NCBI): domain Eukaryota; kingdom Metazoa; phylum Arthropoda; class Insecta; order Coleoptera; family Staphylinidae; genus Tachinus; species Tachinus rufipes. The sequence continues at coordinate 102,064,966 of OZ010747.1, read as the reverse complement.
TTCTCCCTCTTATCCAATAATGGCTATTTTCGGTCAATTTCAAAGTTCTAAATGCGTGAAACTAACATACTTCTAGCCGGCGGATGGGGCCGCAAATTTTTTCGTGTTAAGCCACAGACCCCAGTAGGTTGTCGGCCAAAGCGGAAGTCCGTGCTTCAAGGGGTTCTCCTTCGGCAATCGAAAGAGTCGAAACATACCAAAGGGGGGGGTCTTTCTCCTTTTTTGACTAGGATTTTTTCAATTTTAGGCATAAAAGGTCGGTTTTTTTGCATTTCCTGACGTAAAATGAGCCCCTGATTACGATTTTGGGGGTCCGACTCCGATATTCCTAGCACCCTGGCGGCAATTTTAAAATAACCGCCAAAAACACGTTTTTTTTGCGTTTCGAAGGGCAAAAGAGGCACTAAACGGTGAAGGGCAGGGACGCAATTGCTTCTGAGGGTAGTCAACAGACCCATCTAAATCCCCGCCAAGCCGGAAGTCCGTAGGTCAAAGGGTTTTCTTTCGGCAATCGACGAACGTTTCGGTTTTAACCTAACCTAACCTAACCTAAGCTCACGTTGCCACACTAAAACTCGCAAACGTGGACCAATGTTGGTAACTTTTTGGTTACTGGGGTAATTTGGACCCCTGATTACGATTCCGGAATCGCCGTTTCGATATTCTTAACCGTTCACCTTCTAGTTCATAGCGGTTTTTCGGTATACTTTTATTACGAAAACGTGTGAAACAAATATAGTTTTAACCGGCCGAGGAAGACGCAATTGCTCCTGTGGCAAGCCAGCAGACCCCGGAAGATGCTCTTGCAAACCGGAAGTCTGTAGATCAAAGGGTTTTCCTTCGGCGATCGATTGTATCGCTTATTACTTACACACGCTCGCGTTTGTCAGAGTAAAATCCACAAATGTGGATGAAAGTTTGTAATTTTTTGCTTTCTGGGGTAATTTCGAGCCCCGATTACGATTTCGATATCGCCGTTTCGATATTCTCAACACTTCTCCCTCTTATCCAATAATGGCTATTTTCGGTCAATTTCAAAGTTCTAAATGCGTGAAACTAACATACTTCTAGCCGGCGGATGGGGCCGCAAATTTTTTCGTGTTAAGCCACAGACCCCAGTAGGTTGTCGGCCAAAGCGGAAGTCCGTGCTTCAAGGGGTTCTCCTTCGGCAATCGAAAGAGTCGAAACATACCAAAGGGGGGGGTCTTTCTCCTTTTTTGACTAGGATTTTTTCAATTTTAGGCATAAAAGGTCGGTTTTTTTGCATTTCCTGACGTAAAATGAGCCCCTGATTACGATTTTGGGGGTCCGACTCCGATATTCCTAGCACCCTGGCGGCAATTTTAAAATAACCGCCAAAAACACGTTTTTTTGCGTTTCGAAGGGCAAAAGAGGCACTAAACGGTGAAGGGCAGGGACGCAATTGCTTCTGAGGGTAGTCAACAGACCCATCTGAATCCCCGCCAAACCGGAAGTCCGTAGGTCAAAGGGTTTTCTTTCGGCAATCGACGAAAGTTTCGGTTTTAACCTAACCTAACCTAACCTAAGCTCACGTTGCCACACTAAAACTCGCAAACGTGGACCAATGTTGGTAACTTTTTGGTTACTGGGGTAATTTGGACCCCTGATTACGATTCCGGAATCGCCGTTTCGATATTCTTAACCGTTCACCTTCTAGTTCATAGCGGTTTTTCGGTATACTTTTATTACGAAAACGTGTGAAACAAATATAGTTTTAACCGGCCGAGGAAGACGCAATTGCTCCTGTGGCAAGCCAACAGACCCCGGAAGATGCTCTTGCAAACCGGAAGTCTGTAGATCAAAGGGTTTTCCTTCGGCGATCGATTGTATCGCTTATTACTTACACACGCTCGCGTTTGTCAGAGTAAAATCCACAAATGTGGATGAAAGTTTGTAATTTTTTGCTTTCTGGGGTAATTTCGAGCCCCGATTACGATTTCGATATCGCCGTTTCGATATTCTCAACACTTCTCCCTCTTATCCAATAATGGCTATTTTCGGTCAATTTCAAAGTTCTAAATGCGTGAAACTAACATACTTCTAGCCGGCGGATGGGGCCGCAAATTTTTTCGTGTTAAGCCACAGACCCCAGTAGGTTGTCGGCCAAAGCGGAAGTCCGTGCTTCAAGGGGTTCTCCTTCGGCAATCGAAAGAGTCGAAACATACCAAAGGGGGGGGTCTTTCTCCTTTTTTGACTAGGATTTTTTCAATTTTAGGCATAAAAGGTCGGTTTTTTTGCATTTCCTGACGTAAAATGAGCCCCTGATTACGATTTTGGGGGTCCGACTCCGATATTCCTAGCACCCTGGCGGCAATTTTAAAATAACCGCCAAAAACACGTTTTTTTTGCGTTTCGAAGGGCAAAAGAGGCACTAAACGGTGAAGGGCAGGGACGCAATTGCTTCTGAGGGTAGTCAACAGACCCATCTAAATCCCCGCCAAGCCGGAAGTCCGTAGGTCAAAGGGTTTTCTTTCGGCAATCGACGAACGTTTCGGTTTTAACCTAACCTAACCTAACCTAACCTAAGCTCACGTTGCCACACTAAAACTCGCAAACGTGGACCAATGTTGGTAACTTTTTGGTTACTGGGGTAATTTGGACCCCTGATTACGATTCCGGAATCGCCGTTTCGATATTCTTAACCGTTCACCTTCTAGTTCATAGCGGTTTTTCGGTATACTTTTATTACGAAAACGTGTGAAACAAATATAGTTTTAACCGGCCGAGGAAGACGCAATTGCTCCTGTGGCAAGCCAACAGACCCCGGAAGATGCTCTTGCAAACCGGAAGTCTGTAGATCAAAGGGTTTTCCTTCGGCGATCGATTGTATCGCTTATTACTTACACACGCTCGCGTTTGTCAGAGTAAAATCCACAAATGTGGATGAAAGTTTGTAATTTTTTGCTTTCTGGGGTAATTTCGAGCCCCGATTACGATTTCGATATCGCCGTTTCGATATTCTCAACACTTCTCCCTCTTATCCAATAATGGCTATTTTCGGTCAATTTCAAAGTTCTAAATGCGTGAAACTAACATACTTCTAGCCGGCGGATGGGGCCGCAAATTTTTTCGTGTTAAGCCACAGACCCCAGTAGGTTGTCGGCCAAAGCGGAAGTCCGTGCTTCAAGGGGTTCTCCTTCGGCAATCGAAAGAGTCGAAACATACCAAAGGGGGGGGTCTTTCTCCTTTTTTGACTAGGATTTTTTCAATTTTAGGCATAAAAGGTCGGTTTTTTTGCATTTCCTGACGTAAAATGAGCCCCTGATTACGATTTTGGGGGTCCGACTCCGATATTCCTAGCACCCTGGCGGCAATTTTAAAATAACCGCCAAAAACACGTTTTTTTTGCGTTTCGAAGGGCAAAAGAGGCACTAAACGGTGAAGGGCAGGGACGCAATTGCTTCTGAGGGTAGTCAACAGACCCATCTAAATCCCCGCCAAGCCGGAAGTCCGTAGGTCAAAGGGTTTTCTTTCGGCAATCGACGAACGTTTCGGTTTTAACCTAACCTAACCTAACCTAAGCTCACGTTGCCACACTAAAACTCGCAAACGTGGACCAATGTTGGTAACTTTTTGGTTACTGGGGTAATTTGGACCCCTGATTACGATTCCGGAATCGCCGTTTCGATATTCTTAACCGTTCACCTTCTAGTTCATAGCGGTTTTTCGGTATACTTTTATTACGAAAACGTGTGAAACAAATATAGTTTTAACCGGCCGAGGAAGACGCAATTGCTCCTGTGGCAAGCCAACAGACCCCGGAAGATGCTCTTGCAAACCGGAAGTCTGTAGATCAAAGGGTTTTCCTTCGGCGATCGATTGTATCGCTTATTACTTACACACGCTCGCGTTTGTCAGAGTAAAATCCACAAATGTGGATGAAAGTTTGTAATTTTTTGCTTTCTGGGGTAATTTCGAGCCCCGATTACGATTTCGATATCGCCGTTTCGATATTCTCAACACTTCTCCCTCTTATCCAATAATGGCTATTTTCGGTCAATTTCAAAGTTCTAAATGCGTGAAACTAACATACTTCTAGCCGGCGGATGGGGCCGCAAATTTTTTCGTGTTAAGCCACAGACCCCAGTAGGTTGTCGGCCAAAGCGGAAGTCCGTGCTTCAAGGGGTTCTCCTTCGGCAATCGAAAGAGTCGAAACATACCAAAGGGGGGGGTCTTTCTCCTTTTTTGACTAGGATTTTTTCAATTTTAGGCATAAAAGGTCGGTTTTTTTGCATTTCCTGACGTAAAATGAGCCCCTGATTACGATTTTGGGGGTCCGACTCCGATATTCCTAGCACCCTGGCGGCAATTTTAAAATAACCGCCAAAAACACGTTTTTTTTGCGTTTCGAAGGGCAAAAGAGGCACTAAACGGTGAAGGGCAGGGACGCAATTGCTTCTGAGGGTAGTCAACAGACCCATCTAAATCCCCGCCAAGCCGGAAGTCCGTAGGTCAAAGGGTTTTCTTTCGGCAATCGACGAACGTTTCGGTTTTAACCTAACCTAACCTAACCTAAGCTCACGTTGCCACACTAAAACTCGCAAACGTGGACCAATGTTGGTAACTTTTTGGTTACTGGGGTAATTTGGACCCCTGATTACGATTCCGGAATCGCCGTTTCGATATTCTTAACCGTTCACCTTCTAGTTCATAGCGGTTTTTCGGTATACTTTTATTACGAAAACGTGTGAAACAAATATAGTTTTAACCGGCCGAGGAAGACGCAATTGCTCCTGTGGCAAGCCAACAGACCCCGGAAGATGCTCTTGCAAACCGGAAGTCTGTAGATCAAAGGGTTTTCCTTCGGCGATCGATTGTATCGCTTATTACTTACACACGCTCGCGTTTGTCAGAGTAAAATCCACAAATGTGGATGAAAGTTTGTAATTTTTTGCTTTCTGGGGTAATTTCGAGCCCCGATTACGATTTCGATATCGCCGTTTCGATATTCTCAACACTTCTCCCTCTTATCCAATAATGGCTATTTTCGGTCAATTTCAAAGTTCTAAATGCGTGAAACTAACATACTTCTAGCCGGCGGATGGGGCCGCAAATTTTTTCGTGTTAAGCCACAGACCCCAGTAGGTTGTCGGCCAAAGCGGAAGTCCGTGCTTCAAGGGGTTCTCCTTCGGCAATCGAAAGAGTCGAAACATACCAAAGGGGGGGGTCTTTCTCCTTTTTTGACTAGGATTTTTTCAATTTTAGGCATAAAAGGTCGGTTTTTTTGCATTTCCTGACGTAAAATGAGCCCCTGATTACGATTTTGGGGGTCCGACTCCGATATTCCTAGCACCCTGGCGGCAATTTTAAAATAACCGCCAAAAACACGTTTTTTTTGCGTTTCGAAGGGCAAAAGAGGCACTAAACGGTGAAGGGCAGGGACGCAATTGCTTCTGAGGGTAGTCAACAGACCCATCTAAATCCCCGCCAAGCCGGAAGTCCGTAGGTCAAAGGGTTTTCTTTCGGCAATCGACGAACGTTTCGGTTTTAACCTAACCTAACCTAACCTAAGCTCACGTTGCCACACTAAAACTCGCAAACGTGGACCAATGTTGGTAACTTTTTGGTTACTGGGGTAATTTGGACCCCTGATTACGATTCCGGAATCGCCGTTTCGATATTCTTAACCGTTCACCTTCTAGTTCATAGCGGTTTTTCGGTATACTTTTATTACGAAAACGTGTGAAACAAATATAGTTTTAACCGGCCGAGGAAGACGCAATTGCTCCTGTGGCAAGCCAACAGACCCCGGAAGATGCTCTTGCAAACCGGAAGTCTGTAGATCAAAGGGTTTTCCTTCGGCGATCGATTGTATCGCTTATTACTTACACACGCTCGCGTTTGTCAGAGTAAAATCCACAAATGTGGATGAAAGTTTGTAATTTTTTGCTTTCTGGGGTAATTTCGAGCCCCGATTACGATTTCGATATCGCCGTTTCGATATTCTCAACACTTCTCCCTCTTATCCAATAATGGCTATTTTCGGTCAATTTCAAAGTTCTAAATGCGTGAAACTAACATACTTCTAGCCGGCGGATGGGGCCGCAAATTTTTTCGTGTTAAGCCACAGACCCCAGTAGGTTGTCGGCCAAAGCGGAAGTCCGTGCTTCAAGGGGTTCTCCTTCGGCAATCGAAAGAGTCGAAACATACCAAAGGGGGGGGTCTTTCTCCTTTTTTGACTAGGATTTTTTCAATTTTAGGCATAAAAGGTCGGTTTTTTTGCATTTCCTGACGTAAAATGAGCCCCTGATTACGATTTTGGGGGTCCGACTCCGATATTCCTAGCACCCTGGCGGCAATTTTAAAATAACCGCCAAAAACACGTTTTTTTTGCGTTTCGAAGGGCAAAAGAGGCACTAAACGGTGAAGGGCAGGGACGCAATTGCTTCTGAGGGTAGTCAACAGACCCATCTAAATCCCCGCCAAGCCGGAAGTCCGTAGGTCAAAGGGTTTTCTTTCGGCAATCGACGAACGTTTCGGTTTTAACCTAACCTAACCTAACCTAAGCTCACGTTGCCACACTAAAACTCGCAAACGTGGACCAATGTTGGTAACTTTTTGGTTACTGGGGTAATTTGGACCCCTGATTACGATTCCGGAATCGCCGTTTCGATATTCTTAACCGTTCACCTTCTAGTTCATAGCGGTTTTTCGGTATACTTTTATTACGAAAACGTGTGAAACAAATATAGTTTTAACCGGCCGAGGAAGACGCAATTGCTCCTGTGGCAAGCCAACAGACCCCGGAAGATGCTCTTGCAAACCGGAAGTCTGTAGATCAAAGGGTTTTCCTTCGGCGATCGATTGTATCGCTTATTACTTACACACGCTCGCGTTTGTCAGAGTAAAATCCACAAATGTGGATGAAAGTTTGTAATTTTTTGCTTTCTGGGGTAATTTCGAGCCCCGATTACGATTTCGATATCGCCGTTTCGATATTCTCAACACTTCTCCCTCTTATCCAATAATGGCTATTTTCGGTCAATTTCAAAGTTCTAAATGCGTGAAACTAACATACTTCTAGCCGGCGGATGGGGCCGCAAATTTTTTCGTGTTAAGCCACAGACCCCAGTAGGTTGTCGGCCAAAGCGGAAGTCCGTGCTTCAAGGGGTTCTCCTTCGGCAATCGAAAGAGTCGAAACATACCAAAGGGGGGGGTCTTTCTCCTTTTTTGACTAGGATTTTTTCAATTTTAGGCATAAAAGGTCGGTTTTTTTGCATTTCCTGACGTAAAATGAGCCCCTGATTACGATTTTGGGGGTCCGACTCCGATATTCCTAGCACCCTGGCGGCAATTTTAAAATAACCGCCAAAAACACGTTTTTTTTGCGTTTCGAAGGGCAAAAGAGGCACTAAACGGTGAAGGGCAGGGACGCAATTGCTTCTGAGGGTAGTCAACAGACCCATCTAAATCCCCGCCAAGCCGGAAGTCCGTAGGTCAAAGGGTTTTCTTTCGGCAATCGACGAACGTTTCGGTTTTAACCTAACCTAACCTAACCTAAGCTCACGTTGCCACACTAAAACTTGCAAACGTGGACCAATGTTGGTAACTTTTTGGTTACTGGGGTAATTTGGACCCCTGATTACGATTCCGGAATCGCCGTTTCGATATTCTTAACCGTTCACCTTCTAGTTCATAGCGGTTTTTCGGTATACTTTTATTACGAAAACGTGTGAAACAAATATAGTTTTAACCGGCCGAGGAAGACGCAATTGCTCCTGTGGCAAGCCAACAGACCCCGGAAGATGCTCTTGCAAACCGGAAGTCTGTAGATCAAAGGGTTTTCCTTCGGCGATCGATTGTATCGCTTATTACTTACACACGCTCGCGTTTGTCAGAGTAAAATCCACAAATGTGGATGAAAGTTTGTAATTTTTTGCTTTCTGGGGTAATTTCGAGCCCCGATTACGATTTCGATATCGCCGTTTCGATATTCTCAACACTTCTCCCTCTTATCCAATAATGGCTATTTTCGGTCAATTTCAAAGTTCTAAATGCGTGAAACTAACATACTTCTAGCCGGCGGATGGGGCCGCAAATTTTTTCGTGTTAAGCCACAGACCCCAGTAGGTTGTCGGCCAAAGCGGAAGTCCGTGCTTCAAGGGGTTCTCCTTCGGCAATCGAAAGAGTCGAAACATACCAAAGGGGGGGGTCTTTCTCCTTTTTTGACTAGGATTTTTTCAATTTTAGGCATAAAAGGTCGGTTTTTTTGCATTTCCTGACGTAAAATGAGCCCCTGATTACGATTTTGGGGGTCCGACTCCGATATTCCTAGCACCCTGGCGGCAATTTTAAAATAACCGCCAAAAACACGTTTTTTTTGCGTTTCGAAGGGCAAAAGAGGCACTAAACGGTGAAGGGCAGGGACGCAATTGCTTCTGAGGGTAGTCAACAGACCCATCTAAATCCCCGCCAAGCCGGAAGTCCGTAGGTCAAAGGGTTTTCTTTCGGCAATCGACGAACGTTTCGGTTTTAACCTAACCTAACCTAACCTAAGCTCACGTTGCCACACTAAAACTCGCAAACGTGGACCAATGTTGGTAACTTTTTGGTTACTGGGGTAATTTGGACCCCTGATTACGATTCCGGAATCGCCGTTTCGATATTCTTAACCGTTCACCTTCTAGTTCATAGCGGTTTTTCGGTATACTTTTATTACGAAAACGTGTGAAACAAATATAGTTTTAACCGGCCGAGGAAGACGCAATTGCTCCTGTGGCAAGCCAACAGACCCCGGAAGATGCTCTTGCAAACCGGAAGTCTGTAGATCAAAGGGTTTTCCTTCGGCGATCGATTGTATCGCTTATTACTTACACACGCTCGCGTTTGTCAGAGTAAAATCCACAAATGTGGATGAAAGTTTGTAATTTTTTGCTTTCTGGGGTAATTTCGAGCCCCGATTACGATTTCGATATCGCCGTTTCGATATTCTCAACACTTCTCCCTCTTATCCAATAATGGCTATTTTCGGTCAATTTCAAAGTTCTAAATGCGTGAAACTAACATACTTCTAGCCGGCGGATGGGGCCGCAAATTTTTTCGTGTTAAGCCACAGACCCCAGTAGGTTGTCGGCCAAAGCGGAAGTCCGTGCTTCAAGGGGTTCTCCTTCGGCAATCGAAAGAGTCGAAACATACCAAAGGGGGGGGTCTTTCTCCTTTTTTGACTAGGATTTTTTCAATTTTAGGCATAAAAGGTCGGTTTTTTTGCATTTCCTGACGTAAAATGAGCCCCTGATTACGATTTTGGGGGTCCGACTCCGATATTCCTAGCACCCTGGCGGCAATTTTAAAATAACCGCCAAAAACACGTTTTTTTTGCGTTTCGAAGGGCAAAAGAGGCACTAAACGGTGAAGGGCAGGGACGCAATTGCTTCTGAGGGTAGTCAACAGACCCATCTAAATCCCCGCCAAGCCGGAAGTCCGTAGGTCAAAGGGTTTTCTTTCGGCAATCGACGAACGTTTCGGTTTTAACCTAACCTAACCTAACCTAAGCTCACGTTGCCACACTAAAACTCGCAAACGTGGACCAATGTTGGTAACTTTTTGGTTACTGGGGTAATTTGGACCCCTGATTACGATTCCGGAATCGCCGTTTCGATATTCTTAACCGTTCACCTTCTAGTTCATAGCGGTTTTTCGGTATACTTTTATTACGAAAACGTGTGAAACAAATATAGTTTTAACCGGCCGAGGAAGACGCAATTGCTCCTGTGGCAAGCCAACAGACCCCGGAAGATGCTCTTGCAAACCGGAAGTCTGTAGATCAAAGGGTTTTCCTTCGGCGATCGATTGTATCGCTTATTACTTACACACGCTCGCGTTTGTCAGAGTAAAATCCACAAATGTGGATGAAAGTTTGTAATTTTTTGCTTTCTGGGGTAATTTCGAGCCCCGATTACGATTTCGATATCGCCGTTTCGATATTCTCAACACTTCTCCCTCTTATCCAATAATGGCTATTTTCGGTCAATTTCAAAGTTCTAAATGCGTGAAACTAACATACTTCTAGCCGGCGGATGGGGCCGCAAATTTTTTCGTGTTAAGCCACAGACCCCAGTAGGTTGTCGGCCAAAGCGGAAGTCCGTGCTTCAAGGGGTTCTCCTTCGGCAATCGAAAGAGTCGAAACATACCAAAGGGGGGGGTCTTTCTCCTTTTTTGACTAGGATTTTTTCAATTTTAGGCATAAAAGGTCGGTTTTTTTGCATTTCCTGACGTAAAATGAGCCCCTGATTACGATTTTGGGGGTCCGACTCCGATATTCCTAGCACCCTGGCGGCAATTTTAAAATAACCGCCAAAAACACGTTTTTTTTGCGTTTCGAAGGGCAAAAGAGGCACTAAACGGTGAAGGGCAGGGACGCAATTGCTTCTGAGGGTAGTCAACAGACCCATCTAAATCCCCGCCAAGCCGGAAGTCCGTAGGTCAAAGGGTTTTCTTTCGGCAATCGACGAACGTTTCGGTTTTAACCTAACCTAACCTAACCTAAGCTCACGTTGCCACACTAAAACTCGCAAACGTGGACCAATGTTGGTAACTTTTTGGTTACTGGGGTAATTTGGACCCCTGATTACGATTCCGGAATCGCCGTTTCGATATTCTTAACCGTTCACCTTCTAGTTCATAGCGGTTTTTCGGTATACTTTTATTACGAAAACGTGTGAAACAAATATAGTTTTAACCGGCCGAGGAAGACGCAATTGCTCCTGTGGCAAGCCAACAGACCCCGGAAGATGCTCTTGCAAACCGGAAGTCTGTAGATCAAAGGGTTTTCCTTCGGCGATCGATTGTATCGCTTATTACTTACACACGCTCGCGTTTGTCAGAGTAAAATCCACAAATGTGGATGAAAGTTTGTAATTTTTTGCTTTCTGGGGTAATTTCGAGCCCCGATTACGATTTCGATATCGCCGTTTCGATATTCTCAACACTTCTCCCTCTTATCCAATAATGGCTATTTTCGGTCAATTTCAAAGTTCTAAATGCGTGAAACTAACATACTTCTAGCCGGCGGATGGGGCCGCAAATTTTTTCGTGTTAAGCCACAGACCCCAGTAGGTTGTCGGCCAAAGCGGAAGTCCGTGCTTCAAGGGGTTCTCCTTCGGCAATCGAAAGAGTCGAAACATACCAAAGGGGGGGGTCTTTCTCCTTTTTTGACTAGGATTTTTTCAATTTTAGGCATAAAAGGTCGGTTTTTTTGCATTTCCTGACGTAAAATGAGCCCCTGATTACGATTTTGGGGGTCCGACTCCGATATTCCTAGCACCCTGGCGGCAATTTTAAAATAACCGCCAAAAACACGTTTTTTTTGCGTTTCGAAGGGCAAAAGAGGCACTAAACGGTGAAGGGCAGGGACGCAATTGCTTCTGAGGGTAGTCAACAGACCCATCTAAATCCCCGCCAAGCCGGAAGTCCGTAGGTCAAAGGGTTTTCTTTCGGCAATCGACGAACGTTTCGGTTTTAACCTAACCTAACCTAACCTAAGCTCACGTTGCCACACTAAAACTCGCAAACGTGGACCAATGTTGGTAACTTTTTGGTTACTGGGGTAATTTGGACCCCTGATTACGATTCCGGAATCGCCGTTTCGATATTCTTAACCGTTCACCTTCTAGTTCATAGCGGTTTTTCGGTATACTTTTATTACGAAAACGTGTGAAACAAATATAGTTTTAACCGGCCGAGGAAGACGCAATTGCTCCTGTGGCAAGCCAACAGACCCCGGAAGATGCTCTTGCAAACCGGAAGTCTGTAGATCAAAGGGTTTTCCTTCGGCGATCGATTGTATCGCTTATTACTTACACACGCTCGCGTTTGTCAGAGTAAAATCCACAAATGTGGATGAAAGTTTGTAATTTTTTGCTTTCTGGGGTAATTTCGAGCCCCGATTACGATTTCGATATCGCCGTTTCGATATTCTCAACACTTCTCCCTCTTATCCAATAATGGCTATTTTCGGTCAATTTCAAAGTTCTAAATGCGTGAAACTAACATACTTCTAGCCGGCGGATGGGGCCGCAAATTTTTTCGTGTTAAGCCACAGACCCCAGTAGGTTGTCGGCCAAAGCGGAAGTCCGTGCTTCAAGGGGTTCTCCTTCGGCAATCGAAAGAGTCGAAACATACCAAAGGGGGGGGTCTTTCTCCTTTTTTGACTAGGATTTTTTCAATTTTAGGCATAAAAAGTCGGTTTTTTTGCATTTCCTGACGTAAAATGAGCCCCTGATTACGATTTTGGGGGTCCGACTCCGATATTCCTAGCACCCTGGCGGCAATTTTAAAATAACCGCCAAAAACACGTTTTTTTTGCGTTTCGAAGGGCAAAAGAGGCACTAAACGGTGAAGGGCAGGGACGCAATTGCTTCTGAGGGTAGTCAACAGACCCATCTAAATCCCCGCCAAGCCGGAAGTCCGTAGGTCAAAGGGTTTTCTTTCGGCAATCGACGAACGTTTCGGTTTTAACCTAACCTAACCTAACCTAAGCTCACGTTGCCACACTAAAACTCGCAAACGTGGACCAATGTTGGTAACTTTTTGGTTACTGGGGTAATTTGGACCCCTGATTACGATTCCGGAATCGCCGTTTCGATATTCTTAACCGTTCACCTTCTAATCCAAAGCGGTTTTTCAGTGTATTTTTATGAGGAAAACGTGTGAAACAAATATAGTTTTAAGAGGCCGAGGATGACGCAATTGCTTCTGTGGCAAGCCAACAGACCCCGGCAGATGCTCTTGCAAACCGGAAGTCCGTAGGTCAAAGGGTTTTCCTTCGGCGATCGATTGTATCGCTTAATACGTATGCATGCTCATGTTTGTCAGAGTAAAACCCACAAATGTGGATGAAAAATTGTAATTTTTTGCTTTCTGGGGTAATTTGGAGCCCCGATTACGATTTCGATATCGCCGTTTCGATATTTTCATAATTTCTCCCTCTTATCTAATAATGGCTATTTTCGGTCAATTTCAAAGTTCTAAATGCGTGAAACTAACATACTTCTAGCCGGCGGATGAGGACGCAAATTTTTTCGTGTTAAGCCACAGACCCCAGTAGGTTGTCGGCCAAACCGGAAGTCCGTGCTTCAAGGGGTTCTCCTTCGGCGATCGAAAGAGTCGAAACATACCAAAGGGGGGGGTCTTTCTCCTTTTTTGACTAGGATTTTTTCAATTTTAGGCAAAAAAGGTCGGTTTTTTTGCACTTCCTGACGTAAAATGAACCCCTGATTACGATTTTGGGGGTCCGACTCCGATATTCCTAGCACCTTGGCGGCAATTTTAAAATAACCGCCAAAAACACGTTTTTTTTTGCGTTTCGAAGGCCAAAAGAGGCACTAAACGGTGAAGGGCAGGGACGCAATTGCTTCTGAGGGTAGTCAACAGACCCATCTGAATCCCCGCCAAACCGGAAGTCCGTAGGTCAAAGGGTTTTCTTTCGGCAATCGACGAAAGTTTCGGTTTTAACCTAACCTAACCTAACCTAAGCTCACGTTGCCACACTAAAACTCGCAAACGTGGACCAATGTTGGTAACTTTTTGGTTACTGGGGTAATTTGGACCCCTGATTACGATTCCGGAATCGCCGTTTCGATATTCTTAACCGTTCACCTTCTAATCCAAAGCGGTTTTTCAGTGTATTTTTATGAGGAAAACGTGTGAAACAAATATAGTTTTAAGAGGCCCAGGATGACGCAATTGCTTCTGTGGCAAGCCAACAGACCCCGGCAGATGCTCTTGCAAACCGGAAGTCCGTAGGTCAAAGGGTTTTCCTTCGGCGATCGATTGTATCGCTTAATACGTATGCATGCTCATGTTTGTCAGAGTAAAACCCACAAATGTGGATGAAAGTTTGTAATTTTTTGCTTTCTGGGGTAATTTGGAGCCCCGATTACGATTTCGATATCGCCGTTTCGATATTCTCAACACTTCTCCCTCTTATCCAATAATGGCTATTTTCGGTCAATTTCAAAGTTCTAAATGCGTGAAACTAACATACTTCTAGCCGGCGGATGGGGACGCAAATTTTTTCGTGTTAAGCCACAGACCCCAGTAGGTTGTCGGCCAAACCGGAAGTCCGTGCTTCAAGGGGTTCTCCTTCGGCAATCGAAAGAGTCAAAACATACCAAAGGGGGGGGTCTTTCTCCTTTTTGGACTTGGATTTTTTCAATTTTAGGCAAAAATGGTCGGTTTTTTTGCACTTCCTGACGTAAAATGAACCCCTGATTACGATTTTGGGGGTCCGACTCCGATATTCCTAGCACCCTGGCGGCAATTTTAAAATAACCGCCAAAAACACGTTTTTTTTGCGTTTCGAAGGGCAAAAGAGGCACTAAACGGTGAAGGGCAGGGACGCAATTGCTTCTGAGGGTAGTCAACAGACCCATCTGAATCCCCGCCAAACCGGAAGTCCGTAGGTCAAAGGGTTTTCTTTCGGCAATCGACGAAAGTTTCGGTTTTAACCTAACCTAACCTAACCTAAGCTCACGTTGCCACACTAAAACTCGCAAACGTGGACCAATGTTGGTAACTTTTTGGTTACTGGGGTAATTTGGACCCCTGATTACGATTCCGGAATCGCCGTTTCGATATTCTTAACCGTTCACCTTCTAATCCAAAGCGGTTTTTCAGTGTATTTTTATGAGGAAAACGTGTGAAACAAATATAGTTTTAAGAGGCCCAGGATGACGCAATTGCTTCTGTGGCAAGCCAACAGACCCCGGCAGATGCTCTTGCAAACCGGAAGTCCGTAGGTCAAAGGGTTTTCCTTCGGCGATCGATTGTATCGCTTAATACGTATGCATGCTCATGTTTGTCAGAGTAAAACCCACAAATGTGGATGAAAGTTTGTAATTTTTTGCTTTCTGGGGTAATTTGGAGCCCCGATTACGATTTCGATATCGCCGTTTCGATATTCTCAACACTTCTCCCTCTTATCCAATAATGGCTATTTTCGGTCAATTTCAAAGTTCTAAATGCGTGAAACTAACATACTTCTAGCCGGCGGATGGGGACGCAAATTTTTTCGTGTTAAGCCACAGACCCCAGTAGGTTGTCGGCCAAACCGGAAGTCCGTGCTTCAAGGGGTTCTCCTTCGGCAATCGAAAGAGTCAAAACATACCAAAGGGGGGGGTCTTTCTCCTTTTTGGACTTGGATTTTTTCAATTTTAGGCAAAAATGGTCGGTTTTTTTGCACTTCCTGACGTAAAATGAACCCCTGATTACGATTTTGGGGGTCCGACTCCGATATTTCTAGCACCCTGGCGGCAATTTTAAAATAACCGCCAAAAACACGTTTTTTTGCGTTTCGAAGGGCAAAAGAGGCACTAAACGGTGAAGGGCAGGGACGCAATTGCTTCTGAGGGTAGTCAACAGACCCATCTGAATCCCCGCCAAACCGGAAGTCCGTAGGTCAAAGGGTTTTCTTTCGGCAATCGACGAAATTTCGGTTTTAACCTAACCTAACCTAACCTAAGCTCACGTTGCCACACTAAAACTCGCAAACGTGGACCAATGTTGGTAACTTTTTGGTTACTGGGGTAATTTGGACCCCTGATTACGATTCCGGAATCGCCGTTTCGATATTCTTAACCGTTCACATTCTAACTCATAGCGGTTTTTCAGTGTATTTTTATGACGAAAACGTGTGAAACAAATATAGTTTTAAGAGGCCAAGGGTGACGCAATTGCTTCTGTAGCAAGCCAACAGATTCAGGCAGATGCTCTTGCAAACCGGAAGTCCGTAGGTCAAAGGGTTTTTTTTTCGGCGATCGATTGTATCGCGTAATACGTATGCATGCTCATGTTTGTCAGAGTAAAACCCACAAATGTGGATGAAAGTTTGTAATTTTTTGCTTTCTGGGGTAATTTGGAGCCCCGATTACGATTTCGATATCGCCGTTTCGATATTCTCAACACTTCTCCCTCTTATCCAATAATGGCTATTTTCGGTCAATTTCAAAGTTCTAAATGCGTGAAACTAACATACTTCTAGCCGGCGGATGGGGACGCAAATTTTTTCGTGTTAAGCCACAGACCCACAGTAGGTTGTCGGCCAAACCGGAAGTCCGTGCTTCAAGTGGTTCTCCTTCGGCAATCGAAAGAGTCAAAACATACCAAAGGGGGGGGTCTTTCTTCTTTTTTGACTAGGATTTTTTCAATTTTAGGCTAAAAAGGTCGGTTTTTTGCACTTCCTGACGTAAAATGTATTGTAGAAAAGTTTTTAACAATTATTGTAGTTTACATATTTATATTAAATTTAAATTAAAACTTAAGATTTAATTATTATTGTCTAATAATTACAGCACAAAAAATTTGCTTATTATATATAGATAAACTTATAATTTAATAAATCATATAAATTCAATTTTGAAAACTACGATTCTTATTTTGTATTTAAAGCATTGTAAATTGATTTGAACAAGTTTTATGTAATTAATTATTATAAATGCATAATTTATATTAAAGTAAAATTGTAGTTAGTAATTATCAAAATAACATATTTCTATATCTCTAGTCATCCTTGACATTTTTAAATATCGCGCCAAAAACTTTCCAGTTTACGTGTTGGTACAACTGCTATAAACAAATGACAGTTCTTTTAGGTTTCCTCTTCCGTTGAAGCTAAACCAGGTTAGTGAAAACATTTCCATTGCTCCTCATTTTTACCCGCAAACATCATAATAATTAATGGACAATTACACGAAATAGAGTTGTATGCTTATTGAGAATACAATAAACTAACGTCCCGTTCCGATATTTGTGATAATTTTATTAAAAAATTGTAACTTTTAGGGAAGATGGTGCAGCGACTGGTATTCAGACGACGATTGTCGTACAACACAAAATCTAACAGGAGACGCATGTAAGTAGACGATTTGTAATTTAAGTAATTATATTATATTGGATTAAAATTATTTTGAATGAAATTCGATTGTTTATAGTTTGTGGTTATGTTGACATGTTTTTCTAATTGAAAAAGCATTGATTTATTAAATTGAATACAATGATTTGGGTACTTTTAGATATAAAATTACATAAAAACATGTTTGGTAATCAGGAATTTTTTGTTAATGGTTGTGTATTAAAAACATATTAAGCCGTGCTTTATTGTTTACAAATTCGGAATACTTTATTTACGATCCCGTAATCTAACTATGTTATTATGCGAAAATGAAACATGCTAATTAGTTGACGGCTTGCGAAACTAAATTGTAGGTAGCTGTGAATATGTAATAACGTTCTTATAGTTCATTTTTCTTGATTTGTATGACATGTTGCACTTTACCTGGCACGCTAGTATTTTTTTGATTATTTAAATGAAATCCGTATTTATTCTTTCAAAACATGGCAACTTGATTTGAAAAATGTCAAACTGAGACTGTACTTGATTTAAGTTTTAATTGTCCTGATAAAGGTATAATTTTCAATTTTTAACATCTTTTCAAAACTGCATGCAATTTATTAACAGTAAAAGTGAATTTTTGTCAATACTGAAAATGATTTTTGTGATTTGGCCGTTTTGCGGTTATTGTTATTGAATCAAATTTTTCACATTTGGGGTGCTGTTTTGTGCATTAATGTTTGATCAGATAATTTTTTTGATACAAAATTTGGTAATCAAGTTTCAACCAATTTGTACTTTGTGTAAAAGTCTCGATATATGTCAATATATTACTCGAACTGAAATCAACATTCAAAGTAACCTTAAACACTTTTGGAAATTTGTTAGTGACACTATAAAATGATTTTTCAGCTACAATGTATTATAACCAAAAAAACTTTCAGTAATGGAGATGACTATGTTAATAGTTTTGCTGAATTCTTTTCCTGTGTTTACGATCCACAAATTCATTCAACTCCATTGTTTGATTTTAAGAAAAATGTATTACATAGAACATTTTCATTTAGTCTGTTAGATATATTTAAAGGGATTGAGAACCTTAAATGTAACTTTAGCACTGGATCGGACGGTGTTCTATCTATGCTGTTGAAACAATGTATTTATTCAATTTCTACACCATTGCATTTACTTTTTGAGGCTTTTCTTAATGAAGCTAAGTTCCTCTAGTTTGGAAACAAAGCTACATTATGCCTTTGCATAAATTTGGAGCTAAGGAGGATATTACTAATTATAGAGGTATATGCATTCCTAAGTTATTTGATCAAATTGTAACTGGTCACATACAATGAATGTGCAAAAGCATTTTAGTGGAACAGTAACATGGGTTTTGTGAGGGTCGTTCTACTCTTACAAATCTTCTTTGTTACGAAAATGATCTTTTAAATGCCTTTCAATCAAGAGTTCAAGTTGATTCTATTTACACGGATTTTTCAAAGGCTTTTGATCGCGTTAATCATAGAATTTTGATTGCTAAGTTTCGGGCTTTAGGTTTTTATGAGTCTGTTGTTGCATGGTTGTCAAGCTTTTTGAAAAATTGTACTCGGTGTGTGAAAATTAATAAATTGAAGAATAAATGTAACAAAGTTATTCCTTACAACTTTTTCTTAAAGTTTTATTTGAAGAAATTGGATCTAAAACTTTATGACAGCTTAATTGTAAAAATATTAAAGCAACTTACTTAAACTTCAATCGAAACAATAAAATTTTAAATAATATAAGTTCCAATTTTTAAAATATTTTGAAGAAATTGACTCCAAATCTATGTAGAAACGGTTTGACGCATAATTATCAAATTATTAACTTTATATGAAGTTTATCAAGATCTGAATTATTTTTATTCTTCAAATTTCTTTCCAACTTTTATAACTTTAGAGATATTTAAAGAACTTTGCTCTAAATCTATATTTTCTGCATTTTGATTGCTTAACTATGAAAATATTATCAAAAAACTTTGTAAACTCTACAAAATTTTCAAAATAATTGAAAAAGATTGTGTCCAAAACATGGCTTTCTTCATTTTTGATAGGTCTGTTTTTTGACTTTTAGAATATTTGAAGAGATTTTGCTCTAAAACATAGTTTTCTTTATTTTTGACAGATCTAAGCCAAAATATTGCAAATCATCTTTAATAAATTTGGTAGATATCTTTCTTATTATATATATATTCTTCAACTTTTGATATATTTAAAGAAACCCACTTTAAAATCATATTTTCTACATTTTCACAGCTGAAAACTTCAATATTATATCTAGGAAATTCAAAAAGAAATTATTGTCAAATCTTTTTGACAGTTTTAATTGTCAAAATATAAAGAAACTTATTCCTGAAGATTTTAGAAAATATGATTACTTCTTTTACTTTCGAGATATTGAAGAAATTTGATAAAAAAACTCCGTTTTCTGCACTTTACACTGCTTTAACTTCGAAGTATCCAAAAACACTTTCTTCTTCTTTAAGTTTCTTTCTAATTTTGTTAACTTTTAC
This sequence comes from Tachinus rufipes, assembly GCA_963932245.1. NCBI lineage: Eukaryota > Metazoa > Arthropoda > Insecta > Coleoptera > Staphylinidae > Tachinus > Tachinus rufipes. The sequence continues at coordinate 102,045,572 of OZ010747.1, read as the reverse complement.
AAATTACATTTAAAGAAATTTGCTTCAAAACTAGGTTTTCTGCTATTTTGGCAGTTCAAATAAACAAATAATCAAAGAAAATATTTGTTTTGGAATCATTTTTGTAGAAACTTGCAAAATATTTTCAGAAATTTGTTACAAAGCCATGGTTTTCTGCAATTTTGGGAGCTTTAACTTCAAAATTTTCAAATAAAAACTTAAATATTTGAAGAAGTTAGTTCTAAAATTAGATTTTTTGCACTTTTGCAGCTTAAACTTTAAAATATTTCAAAACATAAATTTTGTAGTGAGTTTTATTTCTTTTAACTTTTTTTTGTTTTAAGGTTTTCTCTAATTTCATAACATAAATAGATATTTGAAGAAATTAGCTTCAAAACCAGGTTTTCTGCTCTGTTGACAGTTCTATTGTCTAAATATTCAAAAAAGCTTTTAATAAATGTAATTAATTCTTTCCAACTTTTTCTTCTTTTGATTTTGCTTCAACTTTTGACAAATTCGAAGAAATTAACTCAAAAACCATGTTTTCTGCATGTTGACAGCTTAATTGTTAAGACAATAGATAAAGTTGCTGCATATTCTTTGGAGAAAACACTCAAATAAGCTAATGCGTGATTTGGTGTTAGTAACAGTTACCTACGGAATAGCATCAGCCGCATATGGCTCATAATAGCATAAGAGTTCTTGTAGAATACTACCAACAAGAGTTTCATGCGATTTCAAAAGATATTATCAAAAATATTGTTGGAAAGAACCAAAATTCGGCTAAGAACTGTTAAAAGGTGCACAATTTGACCATGAAGTATGAGAATATTGTCAGCAAATACCAAAATTGGTCACAAACTAATAAAAATAGCAAAATTATATTTAAAAATAGTAAAATCCGGTCATAAATATTTAAAAATACAAAAATTTGACCAAAAACTTTGAATTTTTTTTTGATATAATATCAAAAATAGCATAATCTGCCAGATTTTTGTTTTTCTTTAAATATTTCATTAAAAAAACAAAATCCGGCCAAAAACTGTAAAATTCTGTTCAAAAATAGCTAAATCCGGCTTTGGAATATCAAAAACATTGTAAGCAATAACCAAAATTCAGCATAAACTGTTCAAAATAACAAAATCCCATAATAAAATTTGAAACAATTGTCAAATTAAAATCCGGCCATATACTCTTAAAAAGTGTAAAAATCTTTATTAAATCTTAAAAATAGCAACCGCAACTTTGAAATATCAAAAATATGATTAAAAATAACTAAAGTCCGGCCTGATAAACTGTCAAAAAGTGTAAATTCTACTCATGCGATGTCAAAAATAGCAAAATTTGGCCTTAAAATATTGTCAGAAAGAACATTTAAGGCCAATTAACTGCCGAAAAGTGCAAAATTCTAGTGATAAATGATCAAACATAGCAAAATTCGGCTTTGAAACATTAAAATGTTATCAGAAAGCACCAAATTCTGGTTAAAAATTCTTAAAAAGTGTAAAAATTCATAAAAATATTGTTAAATTAAACAAAATCCGGCCATAAACAGTGAAAAAGTGAAAATTTTATTCATGCAATGTAAAAAATAGCAAAATCTGGCCATAGGCTTTTTAAAAATAAATGTTTTTTCATAAAGTCTTTAAAATATAGCAAAATCTAGCTATCAAATATAAAAAATATTCTTAAATAGAATCTAAATTCGGCCACAAACTACCAAAAAGTGCAAAATTATATTCTTGAACTGTCAAAAACAGCAAAATCCGGCTTTGACATTTTAAACAATGGTCAGGAAGCTCAAAATCCAGCCACAAACTACGTAATTGTGTCAGCTAATTAAATTCGAAAACACTAAACTTTTCAAAATATTTGAAGAAGTTAGCTTCAAAAACTTTCTTTCTAACTTTTCAAATATTTGAAGAAATTTCAAAATATTCAATAAAGTTTTTTCTGATTTTGATCACAAAGTTTTCTGCTCTTTTGGCGGTTCTAACGTCCAAATAACCAAAATCGCCTTCAATAAATGTTGTGAAGTTATTCCTTACAACTTTTTCCTAAAAACTTTCCAGATATTTGAAGAAATTAGGTCTAAAACCAAGTTTTCTGCATCATGGCAGCTTGATTGTAAAAATTTTAAAGCAACTTTAATCAAACTAATAAAGTTTTGAACAAATTTTGTGTAAAAACTTGTTTTCCAACTTTCAAAATATTTTGAAGAAATTAACTTCCAAGTTTTCTGCATTTTGACAGCATAATTATCAAACTATATGAAGTTTATCAAGATCTGAATCATTTTTAACCTTTAAATTTCTTTTATAACTTTTGAGATATTTAAAGAAATTTGTTCCAAGGCTATATTTTTCTGCATTTTGACAGCTTAGATATTAAAATATCATCAAAAATTATTTAAACTTTTTGAAAAACTCTACAAAACTTACAATTTTCAAAATAATTGAAGAAATTAACCATGGCGGCTTTCTTCGTTTTTGACAGGTTCATTTTTAACTTTAGAATATTGCCAATCTACGTTTTTGTAGAAAGATTGTCGCGCCGCTACTGATTTTTTTAAAATCTTAAATTGTAGTTAAAAGAGTTATAGAATCCAATAATCTATATGTTCTTGCCCACAACTGACGTCACACGCTCCAATTATATTCGCTAAAAATCGCTTTTTATATTAAGTTACCATTCAACTAACCACAACAAAAATAATCAAGTAATAATACAACTGAGAGAACTTTTAACATGATGATTAATTGGCTAGAGTACTGAATATACTTAGTATACTCGTTGACGATAAACCCCTTCGTTCGTTAAAATTACTGACATTACTACATCTCTATATAAATTTATATTTGAAAATTCGTTAAAATTAATGCTATTATTTTTATTTTCAGTGTTCGTACTCCTGGTGGCAGATTAGTCTACCAATACTTGAAGAAACCCAAGAGGGTCCCAAGTTGTGGACAATGTAAAGACAGATTAAGGGGTATTGTACCTGCAAGGCCCATGCAACGTAGCCGCATGTGCAGACGTAAGAAGACAGTAAAGCGCGCGTACGGTGGTGTCCTCTGCCACAAGTGTGTCAAAGAAAAGATTGTCAGAGCTTTCCTTCTTGAAGAACAAAAGATTGTTGTTACTGTTCTTAAAGCGCAACAGAACGCTCACAAGGCAAAAACCACTAAATAAACTGTCTTGTTAAATAAATATATAATTTATAAAAAGTATTTCTTTTTATTTATTTAATTAAAACACCAGACATGAAAGTAATAATGATTTGATACATTATGTTCAGAAAAATTTAATAATTTTTTAATTCTTGAATAAAAATAGTAAAAATCATTTATAACCAAGTATGTATGTGAAACCTTTTAACATTACTCCTAACACAAATTAGCTGCTAATACTATAGATTTTAATCTCTTATACAATTATTATAGTAGTAGATTTTGTGAAGTATGGAACCGACAATTCAGCTGGAATTTAAGTTAACATTAGCGGTCTTTTGTCGCTCTAGGGCGGTAATAATCCTTTGTCGCCCGCTTAGGATTAAAAATAATGTGATATTCAAACGCCAATTAGTTTTTAAACTAGGGGCATCTATAAAAGTTTAATCTTAAGCGAGCGACAAAAGATTCCTACCGCCCTAGTGCGACAAAAAATCACTTTACGATCCAAAATACTGTTTTACAATCAATGTAACTCGGAACAGCTTGAAACAGTTTATGTATAACTCTCCACAGCTCAAGCACTGTTGAAAACAGTTCAGGTGTGCACTTAGGAACCCTTAACTGCAAGCATTAACAACCTCGGTGAACTAATCAGCAGCTTGGTGGTAACTTTTGAGAGCTATTAACTGAAAATACATCATAAGGAACATGGAACAGTGGCGGAAAGGATTAGATTGTAATAAAATGGGTTAACAACAACAATAATGTAACTGGGAATGTTACTCTATATTTTTTCTTTTCAATTAAAACATTAACAATAATAAATACAATTCAGTTCAATAATAATACTACAAATAGTGACTAAAAGAATCCTTAACTAATTTGTCTTAAAGGTATATTATATTTATAAACAAATAGCGGTACTTAAAAATAATTGTGTATTGCTGTAAGTACACTAAACAATTGCAATAAAGAGTGGATGGCAAGAAGATGAATATTTCTTTATTCAAAATGTGTATTAAGAGCATTAGATTTATTAGACAAATGTTGACTATATTCCATATCTTACGTACAATAAAAAATGAAAATTATTTACAACAAAAATAATAATAATAATTAATGATTTAATATCAACATTTGTTAGTTTTGTGTAGCAATTTAAAAAATTTGGCATATTTTAAATGTCTTTATATTTTTGGCTCACATGATGCAACATTTCATAATACACTAATAAACTTATCACAAAAATTGCTTGGAATAATTGACTCCCGATAATAAATTTTAATCAAAACTGAATCGAGACATCCCAATTAACTACACCTATTTAGAAATATTAGAAATGAAATGGTAAATGCAATCAATAGGAATGTTTCTATGTTATTCATTCTGGTATCCATCATCATCGTCGGTTAATACTTCCATAATTATTTTTACAGTGTTTAACATGTGTGTATATATCTCTTATAAAATATCTATCTAATAAATTTGTACATACGTCTTTTAGCTTTAATATCATTTCTCTTACTCCTCAATGGGTCAGTTATTAAAGCGCAAATATAATCCTATAGAAATTGCAATGATAAAACAGGCACCTACAGTATAAAGGACAATTTTTTGTTGTATGGCACGCATGAGCATCGAATTCATTAGTCTTGATGATCTACTCATATCCTCATTAGTTTCTCGTAACTAAAAAAATTAATTAATTATAACAATACCCATTTTAATATAATCATATCTTACCCGGTTCCGTGACCTCTGTATTGTTTCACGTTGGTCATGTAAATTCTGTAAAACTTGATTTCCAATCTCTTGCGTTTCTAAAACAACTCTATATCCTTCATCCAACCTCTTCCCTGTCCTTTCTATCCTCTCTGAATTCTCCAAAAGCCTCTGCTTCTGATCACCACTAATTCTCACATCATTCAAATCATCCGCCGACTCATAACCGACCTGCTTTATCGACCGCGCCTTAATATATTCCAATGTAAGCCGCTTGAGTTCAGCACGATAGCAATCTAGCTTGGTTCTACACCTCTGTCGTTTTGACGTTTCGATCTCTCTAACCTCCAAATCCATTTGTTCCAACTGATAAAAATCCACAATATAAGCAATTTCTTTCGATTTTCTATTTATTTACAGTACTTACCAGTTCTTGGGCTTCTTCCACATGCTTCTCGATATCTGATATTAACTGTCGTCGGTCCTCTAAAAAAAACAAAACAAAAGAACATCGAATCGGGCACGGTTCATTTGTTTGTAAATTAATATGACTTACTTGTGGTGGATGCTGTTAGAAGGCCAATTTGGGCTGTTATGTCTGCAGTTAACACTGAATATTGCTGTTCGTAGCTCTCGAAAAGGGAGACCATTTTGATTTTGACAGAATTTGTGTTTCTCAATTCGCATCATAGATGACGCTAGTTGAAATAGTATTATAATTTATTTACCTAATTTACATTTAAATTTTTTTAGGCAATAAGAAACTTGGTATTTTATAGAAAAAAATCAGCTTTATCGGCATAAGTCAAATAAAGTTTGTATACAGAATAAAATAATTATTTTTTTAAATGTTATAAATTACAGTTATGTTGCCAATTCTATTCGAAAACATGTAAATTTTTAAGTCATAATTTTAAATTTTCACAGTAACCACCAGGAATTTCAAATTGCTGATAAGAAATTTGGTTTTAAAATACATAAATTGATAAGAAAAAGGTTTAAAACAAATTTATATAAATTGATTTGAAGCAGAAATAGGTCCAAAATGACCCAAATTGTATGATTTGGTTAATAATTTCAAATTTGCGCAGTAACCAGCAAGAATTTTTAATTGCTGATAAGAAATTTGGATTCAATATACATAAATTGATAAAAAAAGGTTTGAAACAAATTTGTATAAATTGCAGAAATGATCCCAAAATGGCCCAATTTTTGCTTATTTTCTTTTTTATAGCAAAACTTGTCACTCATTAAATTAAAACTGTTTATTCATTTTTATTTGCGTATATTATGAAGATAATTAATGATTATTATATTTTAAATTTTTATACGCGATAATACGTCCGCATCGTACGACCGTCACTTGCAAAATGAATAAAATTATGCGCGCTTGCTTCGATTACAATACGCGCATGCGTTGTTCCTTTTCATGATTTAAGCACTATCGTCGGACGTTGATTGATTCAGTACACGATTGAAACTCGAACGGGAAGGTAGTGAATTAGCAATAAATATTATTTATTATGTAATCACATTTACGACGTTTACGATATCTCTTAAACATATCATAACGTTTATGACAGTTTACATAAAATTTATGACGTTAATGACAGCTCAGAATCAATTTACGACAGTTTAATAACATTTATGATAGCTCGGAGACATTTTACGATGTTTTATAGATATTTTATGACAGTTTGGGAACATTTTATGTTATTTATAACAGTTTAGAAACAATATTAACTACTCACCAACATTTTATATCGTTTATGACAGCTTACGGACATTTTGTGACGTTTATAACATCTCTTAATTGTTTTATGATAGTTCGGGAATGGTTTATAACGTTTATGACAGCTTAGAAACATATTATGACATTTATTGAGCTCGGAAACAATTATTAACTGCTCACAAACATTTTAAAACGTTTATGACAGTTTACAAACATTTTGTGACGTTTATGGTAATTCAAAAACAATTATTAACAGTTCCAAATCATTTTATGACGTTTCTGACAGTTTACGGATATTTTATGATTGCTTAGGAACATTTTATGGTGTTTATGACAGATATAACATCTAAAAATTATTTTATGATTACTCTAAAACAATTTATAGGGTTTATGTCAACTCACAAACATTTTATAACGCGTATCACAGCTCACAAACATTTTATAATAGTCCAGGAACGTTTTATGACATTTGTGACAACTAAGAAACATTTTGTAACATTTATGATAATTCAAAACAAATTTACAGTTACAAACGTTTTTCAACATTTATAAAAGCTCACAAACCTTTTATGACAGCTTAGGAACACATTATGACAGCTTAGAAGCAACTAATGACTGCTCACAAAAATTTCATAACGTTTATAACAAATAACAAACATTTTATGACGCGTATGACAACTCACAAACATTTTATGATAGTCCAGGAACATTTTATGACATTTGTGACAGCTAAGAAACGTTTTTTAACATTTATGACTAATTTCAAACGTTTTATGACAGCTTAGAAACAGTTTATGAAATTTATGAAAACTTAGAAGCTTCTTCTGACTGCTCACAAATATTTTAACGCTAATGACAGTTTACAAGTATTTTATGACGCGTATGACAGCTCACAAACATTTTATAATAAATTAAGAACAATTTATGACATTTGTGACAGCCAAGAAACGTTTTGTAACATTTATGACAACTCGCAATCATTTTATGACAACTTAGAAACATTTTGTGACATTTATGACAGCTTAGAAACAACTATTGACTGCTCACAAACATTTTATAACGTTTATGACAGTTTACAAATGTTTTATGACACGTATAACAGCTCACAAACATTTTATAGTATTTCAAGAACATTTTATGACGTTTGTTACAGTTAAAAAACGTTTTGTAACATTTATGAAAGTTTAAAACAAATTTACGACAGTTACAAACGTTTTTTAACAATTATGACAGCTCACAAACATTTTATGACAGCTTTGGAACATTTTATAACATTTATGACAGCTTAGGAACAACTATTGACTGCTTACAAACATTTTATAACGTTTATGACAGTTTACGGACATGTTGTGACTTTTATAACTACTTTTAAATATTTTATGATAGTATGGGAATGTTTTATAACGTTTATGACAGCTTAGAAACATATTATGACATTTATGAGCTCGGAAACAATTACTTACTGCTCATAAACATTTTATAACGTTTATGACAGTTTACAAACATTTTGTGACGTTTATGGTAGTTCAAAAACAGTTATTGACAGTTTTAAATCATTTTATGACGTTTCTGACAGTTTACGAATATTTTATGATTGCTTAGGAATATTTTATGGTGTTTATGATATCTCTTAAACATTTTATAAAAATTCGGGAACAGTTTATAATATTTATGACAGATCAAAAATATTTTATGATATTTATAACAGCTTAGAAACAATTAATGACATCTCAAACATTTTATGACGTTTATAACAGTTCGCGAACATATTATGACAGTTATAACATCTAAAAATTATTTTATGAATACTCTGAAACAATTTATAAGGTTTATGACAACTCACAAACATTTTATAACGCGTATCACAGCTCACAAACATTTTATGATAGTCCAGAAACGTTTTATGACATTTGTGACAACTAAGAAACATTTTGTAACATTTATGACAATTCAAAACAAATTTACAGTTACAAACGTTTTTTAACATTTATAAAAGCTCACAAACCTTTTATGACAGCTTAGGAACACATTATGACAGCTTAGAAGCAACTAATGACTGCTCACAAAAATTTCATAACGTTTATAACAAATAACAAACATTTTATGACGCGTATGACAACTTACAAACATTTTATGATAGTCCAGGAACATTTTATGACATTTGTGACAGCTAAGAAACGACATTTTTTAACATTTATGACTGTTTTCAAACGTTTTATGACAGCTTAGAAACAGTTTATAAAATTTATGAAAGCTTAGAAACATCTTCTGACTGCTCACAAATATTTTAACGTTAATGACAGTTTACAAGTATTTTATGACGCGTATGACAGCTCACAAACATTTTATAATAAATTAAGAACAATTTATGACATTTGTGACAGCCAAGAAACGTTTTGTAACATTTATAACAGCTCGCAGTTATTTTATGACAGCTTAGAAACATTTTGTGACGTTTATGACAGCTTAGAAACAACTATTGACTGCTCACTAACATTTTATAACGTTTATGACAGTTTACAAACATTTTGTAACATTTATGAGAGCTCAAAACAAGTTTCCGACAGTTACAAACGTTTTTTAACAATTACGACAGCTCACAAACATTTTATGACAGCTTTGGAACATTTTATAACATTTATGACAGCTTAGGAACAACTATTGACTGCTCACAAACATTTTATAACGTTTATGACAGCTTACGGACATTTTGTGACGTTTATAACTACTTTTAAATGTTTTATGATAGTATGGGAATGTTTTTGGTAGAGCACTTGCATATCATGCGAGCAGTCCCGGGTTCGATCCCCGAAATATGGCTGAAATGATAACTTGCTCTTTATCCACCAGCGTGGTTCGAAAGTCACGTATTAAGCTGTTGGTCCCATCAAACCACTTTAAACAAGTCGTAGACTTAAATAAATAATTATGACATTTATGAGCTGAGAAACAATTATTAACTGCTCACAAACATTTTGAAACGTTTATGATAGTTTACAAACATTTTGTGACGTTTATGGTAATTCAAAAACAATTATTAACAGTTCACAATTATTTTATGACGTTTCTGACAGTTTACGGATATTTTATGATCGCTTAGAAACATTTTATGGTGTTTATGATATCTCTTAAACATTTTATGACAATTTGGGAACAGTTTATATATTTATGACAGATCAAGAATGTTTTATGACGTTTATAACAGTTCACGAACATATTATGGCAGTGAGAACTTCTAAAAAATACTTTATGACAGCTCTGAAACAATTTATGAGGTTTATGACAACTCACAATTATTTTATAACGCGTATCACAGCTCACAAACATTTTATGATAGTCCAGGAAAGTTTTATGACATTTGTGATAACTAAAAAACATTTTGTAACAATTATGACAACTCAAAACAAATTTACGACAGTTACAAACGTTTTTTAACATTTATAGAAGCTCACAAACCTTTTACGATAGCTTAGAAACACATTATGACAGCTTAGAAGCAACTATTGACAGTTCACATACATTTTATAACGTTTATGACAAATAACAAACATTTTATGATAGTTCAGAAACATTTCATGACGATTGCGACAGTTATAAAAACGTTTTGTAACATTTATGACAGCTCACAAAGATTTTATGACAGTTTAGGAACATTTTATGACATTTATGACAGCTCAAAACAAATTTACGACAGTTACAAACGTTTTTTAACATCTATGACAGCTCACAAACATTTTATGACAGCTTAGGAACAACTATTGACTGCTCACAAACATTTTATAACTTTTATAACAGTTTACAAACATTTTATGACGCGTATGACAGTTCACAAACATTTTATGTTAGTCCTAGAACATTTTATGATATTTGTGACATTTAAAAAATATTATGTAACATTTATGACAGCTCAAAACAAATTTACGACAGGTACAATTGTTTTAACAATTATGACAGCTTACAAACGTTTTATGACAGCTTAAAAACATATTAATACATTTATGACAGCTTAGAAACAACCATTGACTGTTCACAAACATTTTTTAACGTTTATGACAGTTTACAAACAGTTTATGATTTGTATGACAGCTCACAAACATTTTATGATAGTCCAGGAACATTTTATGACATTTGTGACAGTTAAGAACCGTTTTGTAACATTTATGACAGCTCAAAACAACAACTACAAAGGTTTTTTAACATTTATGACAGCTCACAAACATTTTATGAAAGCTTATGAACACATTATAAGATTTATGACAGCTTAGAAACAACTATTGACTGCTCACAAACACTTTATAACCTTTATGACAAATTACAAACATTTTATGACACGTATGACAGCTCACAAACATTTTATGATAGTCCAAGAACATTTTATGACATTTGTAACAACTAAGAAACATTTTTTAACATTTATGACAGCTCAGAACTAATTTACGATAGTTACAAACGTTTTTTAACATCTATGACAGCTCACAAACATTTTATGACAGCTTAGGAACAACTATTGACTGCTCACAAACATTTTATAACTTTTATAACAGTTTACAAACATTTTATGACGCGTATGACAGTTCACAAACATTTTATGTTAGTCCTAGAACATTTTATGATATTTGTGACATTTAAAAAATATTATGTAACATTTATGACAGCTCAAAACAAATTTACGACAGGTACAATTGTTTTAACAATTATGACAGCTTACAAACGTTTTATGACAGCTTAAAAACATATTAATACATTTATGACAGCTTAGAAACAACCATTGACTGTTCACAAACATTTTTTAACGTTTATGACAGTTTACAAACAGTTTATGATTTGTATGACAGCTCACAAACATTTTATGATAGTCCAGGAACATTTTATGACATTTGTGACAGTTAAGAATCGTTTTGTAACATTTATGACAGCTCAAAACAACAACTACAAACGTTTTTTAACATTTATGACAGCTCACAAACATTTTATGAAAGCTTATGAACACATTATAAGATTTATGACAGCTTAGAAACAACTATTGACTGCTCACAAACACTTTATAACCTTTATGACAGTTTACAAACATTTTATGACACGTATGACAGCTCACAAACATTTTATGATAGTCCAAGAACATTTTATGACATTTGTAACAACTAAGAAACATTTTTTAACATTTATGACAGCTCAGAACTAATTTACGATAGTTACAAACGTTTTTTAACGTTTATGACAGCTCAAAAATATTTTATAGCAGCTTAGAAACAACTATTGACTGCTCACAAACATTTTATAACGTTTATAATAGTTTACAAACATTTTATGACGCGTATGACAGCTCACACACATTTTATGATAGTCCAGGAACAGTTTATGACATTTGTAACAGTTAAGAAACGTTTTGTAACATTTATGACGGTTTAAAACAAATTTACGACAGTAACAAACGTTTTTTAAAATTTATAACATTTCACAAACATTTTATGACAGCTTTGAAACAACTTTTGACTGCTCGCTAACATTTTATAACGTTTATGATAGTTTGCAAACATTTTATGACGAGTATGACATTTTACAAACGTTTTATGATAGTCCTGGAACGTTCTATGATGTTTGTGACAGTTAAGAAACATTTTGTAACATTTTTGACAGCTTAAAATTAACTTACGACAGTTACAAACATTTTTAACATTTATGACAGCTTCCAAACGTTTTATTTTATTTTATTATATCAGTTTGCAAACATTTTATAATAGTCCAGGAACATTTTATGACGTTTGTGACAGTTAAGAATTATTTTGTAACATCTATGACAGCTCAGAACCAATTTACGACAGTTACAAACGTTTTTTAACATTTATGACAGTTCACAAACATTTTATGATATTTATGACAGCTTAGAAACAACTATTAACTGCTCACACACATTTTATAACGTTTATGACAGTTTACAAACATTTTATGACGCGTATGACAGCTCACAAACGTTTTCTGATAGTCCAGGAACGTTTTATAACATTTATGACAGCTCACAAATGTTTTATAACAGCTTAGAAAACTTTTATGACATTTATGACAGCTTAGAAACAATCATTAACTGCTTACAAACATTTTATAATGTTTATGACAGTTTGCAAACATATTATGACTCGTATGACAGCTCACAAACATTTTATGATAGTTCAATAACATTTTATGACATTAATGACAGCTTCGAAATAACTATTGATTGCTCACAAACATTTTATAACATTTATAACAGTTTACAAACATTTTATAACGCGTATGACAGCTCACAAATATTTTATGATAGTCTAAGAACATTTTATGACATTTGTGACAGCTAAGAAACATTTTGTAATATTTATAACAGCTTAGAACCAATTTACGACAGTTACAAACGTTTTATAACATTTATGACAGCTCACAAACATTTTATGACTGCTTAGAAACATTTTATGACATTTATGACAGCTTTGAAACAACTATTGACTGCTCACTAACATTTTATAACGTTAATGACAGTTTACAAACATTTTATGACGCGTATGACAGCTCACAAACATTTTATAACAGCTTAGAAACAACCATTGACTGCTCACAAATATTTTTTAACGTTTATGACAGTTGACAAACATTTTATGACGTTTGTGACAGTAAGGAAACGTTTTGTAACATTTATGACAGTTTAAAACAAATTTACGGCAGTTACAAACATTTATGACAGCTTACAAACATTTTATGACAGCTTAGGAACAATTTATGACATTCATGACAGCTTAGGAACAACTATTGACTGCTCACAAACATTTTATAACGTTTATGACAAATTACAAACATTTTATGACTTGTATGACAGCTCACAAACATTTTATGATAGTCTAGGAACATTTTATAATATTTGTGACAGTTAAGAAACATTTTGTAACATTTATGACAGCTCAAAACAAATCTACGACAGCTACAAACGTTTTTTAACATTTATGACAGCTCACAAACATTTTATGATAGCTTAGGAACATTTTATGACAGCTTAGAAACAACTATTGACTGCTCAAACATTTTATAACGTTTATGACAGTTTACAAACACTTTATGACGCGTATGACAGCTCACAAACATTTTATGATAGTTTAGAAACAACCATTGACTGCTCACAAATATTTTTTAACGTTCATGACAGTTGACAAACATTTTATGACGTTTGTGACAGTTAGGAAACGTTTTGTAACATTTATGACAGTTCAAAACAAATTTACGGCAGTTACAAACATTTTTTAACATTTATGACAGCTTACAAACATTTTATGATAGCTTAGAAACAATTTATGACATTTATGACAGCTTAGGAACAACATTTTATAACGTTTATGACAAATTACAAACATTTTATGATTTGTATGACAGCTCACAAACATTTTATGATAGTTCAGGAACATTTTATGACATTTGTGACAGTTAAGAAACATTTTGTAACATTTATGACAGTTCAAAACAAATCTACGACAGCTACAAACGTTTTTTAACATTTATGACAGCTCACAAACATTTTATGACACCTTAGAAACAGATTATGACATTTATGACAGCTTAGAAACAATTATTGACTGCTCACGAACATTTTATAACGTTTATAACAGTTACAAACATTTTATGACTTGTATGACAGCTCACAAACATTGTATGATATATTCAGAAACATTTTATAATATTTGTGACAGCTACGAATAGTTTTTTAACATTTATGACAGCTCAGAACCAACTTACGACAGTCACAAACCTTTTTTAACATTTATGACAGCTCAGAAACATTGTATGACATTTATGACAGTTTAGGAACAACTATTGACTGCTTACAAACATTTTATAACGTTTATGACAGTTTGCAAACATTTTATAACGCGTATGACAGCTCACAAATATTTTATGATAGTCCAGGAACATTTTATGACATTTGTGACAGATAAAAAACGTTTTGTAACTTTTATAACAGCTCAAAACAAATTTACGACAGTTACTAACGTTTTCTAACATTTATGACAACTTACAAATATTTTATGACATTTAAGACAGCTTAGAAACAACTATTGACTGCTTACAAACATTTTATAACGTTTATGACAGCATAAAAAAATGTTATGTCATTTATGATAGCTTGGAAATAATTCTTAACTGCTCATGACAGTTCACAAACATTTTATGACATTTTTGACAGTTCACAAATATTTTATAATGTATATAACACTTGGCAAACATTTTATGACAGGGAAGGATTATTTTATGGTGTTTATGATATCTCTTAAACATTTTATGACATTTATGACAGACCAAAAATATTTTATGAGGTTTATGACAGTTTTGAAACAATTAATGACACTTCAAATATTTTATAACGTTTATAACAGTTTACTAACATATTATGACATCTTAAAAATATTTTATGACAGCTCAGAAACAATTTATAAGGTTTATGACAGTTTAAAAACATTTTATAACAGTTATAAAAGCTTATAGACAAATAAACAAACCAAAATCTATTATTGCTAGCAAATTTATTTGTAGTTGTTAAAATTAATTTTTACAAACTTTTGGTTTGCAACTTGGATAAATTTGGTTTAAAACTATACTAAATCTATAAAACCAATAAAAAATTGTTGTCAGTAACAGATTGATAAAAATTAAATTAATTTGTGTTTATTCAAATTATTGTTTGCAATTTTTTGGTTTGTAACTCAGCTAAATTTGGTTTGAAACTGTACTAAATTAATGAAAACACAAGAAAATTGTTGGCAGTAATAGTTTGATCAAAAATAAATTGATTTGTGATTGTTAGAATCATTTTTTGCATTTTTTTAGTTTGCAACTTGGCTAATTTGGTTTGAAACTGTACTAAATTAATTAAAACAATAAGAAATGGTTGTCAGTAACAATTTGATAAAAATTAAATTGATTTGTGTTTATTAGAGTTAGTTTTTGCAAGTTTTTGGTTTGCAACTTAGCTAAATTTAATTTAAAGCTGTACTAAAGTACTAAAAACAACAAAAAATTGTTAACAGTAACAATTTGATAACAAATAATCTTATTTGTGTTTATTAGAATTATTTTTTGGAATTTTTTGGTTTGCAGCTTAGCTAAATTTGGTCTAAAACTGTACTAAATTAATGAAAACGATAAAAATTGTTGTCAATTACAGTTTGATAAAAAATAAATTGATTTGTGTTTGTTAGAATTAATTTTTGCACTCTTTTGGTTTGCAACTTAGTTAAATTTGGTTTAAAACTGTACTAAATTTATAAAAACAATAAAAAAATGATGTCAGTAATAATTTGATCAAAATTAAATTGATTTGTGTTTATTTGAATTATTATTTGCAATGTTTTGGTTTGAAACTTAGCTAAATTTGGTTTGAAATTGTACTAAATAAAAAAAAACATTAAAAATTTGTTGACAGTAACGGTTTAATAAAAATTAAACTAATTTGTGTTTATTTGAATAAATTTTTGGTTTGCAACTTGGCTAAACAATAAAAAATGTTGTCGGTGTTAATTTGATAAAAAATAAATTGATTTGTGTTTATTTGAATTATTTTTTGCAATGTTTTGGTTTTCAACTTAGCTAAATTTGGTTTGCAACAGTACTAAATTAATGAAAACATAAAAAAAAAATGTTGTCAGTGCACACTTCATTTGTGTTTCTTCTAAAATAATTACTAACTTCATTTTGTAACATAATTCATAACAATTCCCCTTAAATTAACTGCAAACTTCATTTTGTAGCACAATTCATAGTGTTTCCCTTAAATTAATGACTAACTTTATTTTGTAGCACAATTCATGATAATTCCCCTTGAATTAACTGCACGCTTCATTTTGTAGCACGATTCATTGTGTTTCCCCTACAATAATTACTAACTTCATTTTGTAGCTCAATTCATTGTGTTTTACTTTAAATTAACTGCACACTTCATTGTGTTTCTCCTTAAATTAACTGCACGCTTCATTTTGTAGCACAATTCATTGTGTTTCCCTTTAAATTAACTGCACGCTTCGTTTTGTAGCAGGATTAAATTAATTACTGCACAATTTATTGGGTTTCCCCTTAAACTAACTTCACACCTTATTGTGTATTTTTTTAAATAATTACTAACTTTATTTTGTAGCACAATTCATTGTGTTTCCCTTTAAATTTACTGCACACTTTATTTTATAGCACGATTCATTGCGTTTTTCCATATTATTCTGGAGTCTTTGAAAACTGGATTTACAGTTAAACAATTTTGTTATAATTATTACAAACACAACAATAAACGCCATCTACCGATAAAAATTCAATTCGCAATTCATAAAAGTTCTCCAAAGTGCACATAGATGGCGTCAACCTACACTCTTTGCAATTTATTTTGACAGTCCGCCATAGATGTTCTAAGAACTGACCGTTCTCGTCTTGTAAAATTTTCGTGTGTTAAAGTTTAGTGATAAAGTGGATGCAATTTTAGTGTGTGATAGCTATGGCCGATTCTTACGAATCGGGTATTAAAGGAATCCTATCCAACATGGCATCCGCAGCAAGCTACGTACAAACAGGTAAATGTTTTGCCCCTTATGCAGAGCAACACTTGGTTATGTTTCTCCTTCAAGTACATATTTCATCTCGCCTCAATGCGTCATTCTTTTAACTCGCGAAAATTATCAACAAAGTTATATATAAATCAAAGTTAATATCTATTCGGGTATATTAATAACATTGCCATCTTCATTTTAATCCGTGTCTACTAACCTACATAAACACGGGATACATTCTTTTTTAATTGAAGTTTATTAATAAACTTAATCTGTGTGTGTTTTAAATATATCGATGAATGCATTGATATCTTGTTATTGTTTATGGGAATTATCGTTTGACAGTGATGGGTTCAATGTTTTTATTTTGACAGGTGTTTTCGACTGTCAAAACATTGACCTCGGTTTTTAATTTTATTTTTTGAGAATTTTGCAATAAAAATTCATTGAGAAATAAAGATAATATGTAAACAATTACTTACATTGATTATAATAAATCAGTTTTATTATTGATTTAATTTGATAAAGGGTTTTCTCCTAAAATTATTTATTTTAATAAAAAATCTGTTTTTTTGCTAATAAGAATATCACATTCTTATTAGAGTAATCTATTTTTAATAAAATTATAATATTGTAGGTCAAAAAATTGCAAACAAATTGTAAAAATAATTAAAATGAAACAAAAATTAATGAAAAACAATGAAAATATACAAAAAAACACAATCTGAGATCAAAATTTTCTAAACATTTCAAAAACAGTGAAGAATTAAGATGAAAAACGTTGAAAATTAAATGAAAAATGGATGAAAATTCAAAAAAAATTAATGAAAATAGTCAAAACATTACAAAAATCAATAAAGAAACAGCAAAAACCTAATGAAAATTGTTCAAAACTGAATGAAAATATAGAAAAAACACAAAATGCAGATGAAAATGGTCCAAACATTGCAAAAAATAATAAAAATGGCAATTATTAGATGAAAAACAATGAAAATGAAATGAAATACAATGAAAATATACAAAAAACACACAATCTGAGATAAAAATTGTCTAAGCAGTGAAGAATTAAGATGAAAAACGTTGAAAATTAAATGAAAAATTGATAAAAATCCACAAAAAAATGCAAAATTTTAATGAAAATAGTCAAAACATTACAAACATTAATGAAAAGCAGCAAAAACTTAATGAAAAACGATTAAAATTAAAGTAAATTGAATGAAAATATACAAAAAACCATAAATTGCAGATGAGAATTGTAAAAACATTACAAAAAATAGTGCAAAACACCAAAAAAAATAGTAGTTAGTAATCAAAAGTACCAAAATCTAGCCATAAACTCTTGAAAAGTACCAATTTCTTTTCATGGAATATCAAATATTACAAAATCCGGTCATCAACTATCAAATTTATGTTTGAAAGGTCATAAATTGTCAAAGAATGCAAAAAAAAATCAAAATCCGGTCTTGAAACATCAAAATACTGTTAGAAAACACCAAAATTCGGCCATAAACTGTTAAAAAGTGTAAAAATCTATTCAAAAAAAGTCAAAAATAGCAAAATCCGGTTACGCACATTGTAAAAACAGTGAAGAACGGCATAAATTAAGATAAAAAACGTTGAATTTAATGAAAAATTGATGAAAATTGATGAAAATCCACAAAAAATTACAAAACTTTAATGAAAATTGTAAAAACATTACAAAAATCAATGAAAAACGACAAAACCTAATTAAAAACGTTGAAAATTAATTAAAAACAAAGCAAATTGAATGTAAGTATACAAAATGCAGATGAAAATGGTCAAAACATTGCAAAAAAATGGTAAAAACGGCAATTATCAGATAAAAACAATGAAAATGAAACAAAAATTAATGAAAAACAATGAAAATATACTAAAAACACACAATCTGAGATAAAAATTGTCCAAACAGTGAAGAATTAAGATGAAAAACGTTGAAAATTTAATGAAAAATTGATGAAAATCCATAAAAAGTACAAAATTTTAAAGAAAATAGTCAAAACATTACAAAAATCAATAAAAAACGGCAAAAACCTAACGAAAAACGTTGAAAATTAATGAAAAACAAAGCAAATTGATTGAAAATATACGAAAAACTACAAAATGCAGATGAAAATGATCAAAACATTGCAAAAAAATGTAAAAACGACATTTATCAGATGAAAAAACAATGTAAATGAAATGAAAATTAATGAAAAACAATGAAAATATACAAAAAACACAACAATCTGAGATCAAAATTGTCTAAATATTGTAAAAACAGTTAAAAACGGCATAAATCAAGATGAAAAACGTTGAAAATTTAATGAAAAATTGATGAAAATCCACAAAAAATTACAAAACTTTAATGAAAATAGTCAAAACTTTACAAAAATCAATGAAAAACGACAAAAACCTAATGAAAAACGTTGAAAATTAATGAAAAATAAAGTAAATTGATTGAAGATATACGAAAAACTATAAAATGCAGATGAAAATAGTCAAATCATTGCAAAAAAATGTAAAAAACGGCTATTATTAAGTAAAAAACAATGAAAATGAAATAAAATTTAATGAAAAACAATGAAAATATACAAAAAACACAACAATCTGAGATAAAAATTGTCTAAATATTGTAAAAACAGTGAAAAACGGCATAAATCAAGATGAAAAACGTTGAAAATTTAATGAAAAATTTATGAAAATTCACAAAAAATTACATAACTTTAATGAAAATAGTCTAAACATTACAAAAATCAATGAAAAACGACAAAAACCTTATGAAAACTTTGAAAATTGATGAAAAACAAAGTAAATTTAATGAAAATATACGAAAAACTACAAAATGCAGATGAAAATAGTCAAATCATTGCAAAAAAATGTAAAAAACGGCTATTATTAAGTAAAAAACAATGAAAATGAAATAAAATTTAATGAAAAACAATGAAAATATACAAAAAACACAACAATCTGAGATAAAAATTGTTTAAATATTGTAAAAACAGTGAAAAACAGCATAAATCAAGATGAAAAACGTTGAAAATTTAATGAAAAATTTATGAAAATTCACAAAAAATTACATAACTTTAATGAAAATAGTCTAAACATTACAAAAATCAATGAAAAACGACAAAAACCTTATGAAAAACTTTGAAAATTGATGAAAAACAAAGTAAATTGAATGAAAATATACGAAAATCTACAAAATGCAGATGATAATAGTCAAAACATTGTAAAAAAAATGTAAAAACGGCTATTATCACATAAAAAACAATGAAAATTAAATAAAAATTAATGAAAAACAATGAAAATATACAAAAAACACAACAATCTGAGATAAAAATTGTCTAAATATTGTAAAAACATTGAAAAACGGCATAAATCAAGATGAAAAACGTTGAAAATTTAATGAAAAATTTATGTAAATTCACAAAAAATTACATAACTTTAATTAAAATAGTCAAAACATTACAAAAATCAATGAAAAACGACAAAAACCTAATGAAAATTGATGAAAAACAAAGTAAATTGAATGATAATATACGAAAAACTGCAAAATGCTGATGAAAATAGTCAAAACATTGCAAAAAATAGTAAAAAGCGGCAATTGTCAAATGAAAACCAATAAAAATTAAATAAAAATTAATCAAAACAATGAAAATATACAAAAAACATACAATTTTTTTTTTCTAATTATTGCTAAAACAGTGAAGAACAATATAAATCAAGATGAAAAACGTTGAAAATTAAATGAAAAATGGGTAAAAATCTATTAAAAAAATTGTAATTTCATAAATTGAACAAAAACCTTAATTATTGCATAAAAATAGCAGACAAAAAATAAATTATTTTACGAAATTTATTATTAATTACGCAGAAAACTTATTTAATTTATAAAATGATTACAAAAAGCTAATTTAAATAAAAAACTATTGCGAAAAATTTGCACAAAAACAGATTTATTTCATAAAATTCATTATAATTTGTGCATAAAACCTATTTATGGCACCAATGTTGCATTAAAAAATGATTTATCCTATTAAATTCATTATAAATTGCATAAAGCTAGCCTAAATAACTAATTTATCTCATGAACTGATCAAAAAACGCTCGAAAAGCTAATTTAACTTATAAAGTTTAGCATAAATTGGACAGAAACTCTATTTACTGCGAAAAATTAGAGTCAATAGTTTAGCTTGAAGTGGTTCATCCACTCACCCAAATGATAGTTATCAAAATGTTACATCACGACCTTTTTTTGGGACAAAATGACTTCTGATGCTCGCAGAGAGGTCAAATATGTAATCTCTTGATGACGAACATTTGGGTAGATGAGTGGGTCACTCCAAAGCATGATAATGAGTAAATAGTTTGGAGTGGAGTGGCCCACCCACCCACCCAAATGTTCGTCATCAAAATGTTAGATCGCGACCTTCTCTTGCGACAAATTGACTTTTGATGCTCGCAGAGAGGTCAAATATTTAATCTTCTGATGACGAACATTTGGGTGCGTGGGTCATTCCAAAGCATGCTAATGGGTCAATAGTTTAAATTGGAATGAAATTTTTAGGGTTGCTTAAAGGTTTAAGTTGAGAACTTGAATAAAGTTTTCCAGCACCTCCAATGAACTTCTAGACCTTAATGAAAAGTTTTTAGAGTTAGCAAAAAGTAATATTAAGTAAAGTTCTGAAGTTTGAACAAATGTTTCTAAAATTTTCAGGAGTCTATAGAGTTAGTCAAATATTTTTAGTACTTCTCAGAAGTTTCTAATATTAGGTAAGAGTTTGGTTTTAAAGTTGAACAAAAGTTTCTAGGATAGCTTAATTGTTTTTATTCTAAAATTTCAAAAAAGTTTCTAGAGATATTTGATGGTTTCTAATTTTCCTAAGAAATCTCTAAAATTCAATAAAAAACTTCTAAACTTTTCCAATGGTTTCAAACTTTCAAAAGTTAATTACTATAACTTCTCAAAAATTTCTAAAATTTGATAAAAAGCATCTAGAATGTTGTTTGTTGAGTTGAGTTTTTGGGCAAACTAATAGGAGTTTTGAGTTGTGGATTGAAAATTTGGGTTTGGAAAGGTTGATTTTATATGAAAAATTGGTTAAATGTTATTAAAAAAATTTCAGCTCTATGTAGAGAATGATTAAAATCACGATTAAGTCATAATTAAGAATGTTGTTTGTCGAGTTGAGTTTTTGGGCAAACTAATAGTAGTTTTGAGTTGTGGATTGAAAATTTGGGTTTGCAAAGGTTGATTTTCTATGAAAAATTGGGTAATTGTTATTAGAAAAATTTAAGCTCTATGTAGAGAATGATTAAAACCACGATTAAGTCATAATCGATCAAGAATATTGTTTGTCGAGTTGAGTTTTTGGGCAAACTAATAGAAGTTTTGAGTTGTGGATCGAAAATTTGGGTTTGCAAAGGTTGATTTTATATGAAAAATTGGTTAATTGTTATTAGAAAAATTTTAGCTCTTGTAGAGAATGATTAAAATCACGATTAAGTCATAATTAAGAATGTTGTTTGTCGAGTTGAGTTTTTGGGCAAACTAATAGGAGTTTTGAGTTGTGGATTGAAAATTTGGGTTTGAAAAAGTTGATTTTATATGAAAAATTGATTAATTGTTATTAGAAAAATTTAAGCTCTTGTAGAGAATGATTAAAACCACGATTAAATCATAATCGACCAAAAATGTTGTTTGTCGAGTTGAGTTTTTGGGCAAACTATTAGGAGTTTTGAGTTGTGGATTGAAAATTTGGGTTTGCAAAAGTTGATTTTATATGAAAAATTTGTTAATTGTTATTAGAAAAATTTTAGCTCTTGTAGAGAATGATTAAAATCACGATTAAGTCATAATTAAGAATGTTGTTTGTCGAGTTGAGTTTTTGGGCAAACTAATAGGAGTTTTGAGTTGTGGATTGAAAATTTGGGTTTGCAAAGGTTGATTTTATATGAAAAATTGGGTAATTGTTATTAGAAAAATTTAAGCTCTTGTAGAGAATGATTAAAATCACGATTAAGTCATAATCGATCAAGAATGTTGATTGTCGAGTTGAGTTTTTGGGCAAACTAATAGGAGTTTTGAGTTGTGGATTGAAAATTTGGGTTTGCAAAGGTTGATTTTATATGAAAAATTGGTCAATTGTTATTAAAAAAATTTAAGCTTTTGTAGAGAATGATTAAAACCACGATTAAGTCATAATCGAACAAGAATGTTGTTTGTAGAGTTGAGTTTTTGGGCAAACTAATAGGAGTTTTGAGTTGTGGATTGAAAATTTGGGTTTGCAAAGGTTGATTTTATATGAAAAATTGGGTAATTGTTATTAGAAAAATTTAAGCTCTATGTAGAGATTGATTAAAACCTCGCTTAAGTCATAATTAAGAATGTTGTTTGTCGAGTTGAGTTTTTGGGCAAACTAATAGGAGTTTTGAGTTGTGGATTCAAAATTTGGGTTTGCAAAAGTTGATTTTATATGAAAAATTGGGTAATTGTTATTAGAAAAATTTAAGCTCTTGTAGAGAATGATTAAAACCACGATTAAGTCATCGATCAAGAATGTTGTTTGTCGAGTTGAGTTTTTGTGCAAACTAATAGGAGTTTTGAGCTGTGGATTGAAAATTTGGGTTTGCAAAGGTTGATTTTATATGAAAAATTGGTCAATTGTTATTAGAAAAATTTAAGCTCTTGTAGAGAATGATTAAAACCACGATTAAGTCATCGATCAAGAATGTTGTTTGCCGAGTTGAGTTTTTGGGCAAACTAATAGGAGTTTTGAGTTGTGGATTGAAAATTTGGGTTTGCAAAGGTTGATTTTATATGAAAAATTGGTTAATTGTTATTAAAAAAATTTAAGCTCTTGTAGAGAATGATTAAAATCGCGATTAAGTCATAATTAAGAATGTTGTTTGTCGACTTCAGTTTTTGGGCAAACTAATAGGAGTTTTGAGTTGTGGATTGAAAATTTGGGTTTGCAAAAGTTAATTTTATATGAAAAATTGGTCAATTGTTATTAGAAAAATTTAAGTTCTATGTAGAGAATGATTAAAATCACGATTAAGTAATAATTAAGAATGTTGTTTGTCGAGTTGAGTTTTTGGGCAAACTAATAGGAGTTTTGAGTTGTGGATTGAAAATTTGGGTTTGCAAAGGTTGATTTTATATGAAAAATTGGTTAATTGTTATTGGAAAAATTGAAGCTCTATATAGAGAATGATTAAAATCACGATTAAGTCATAATTAAGAATGTTGTTTGTCGAGTTGAGTTTTTGGGCAAACTAATAGGAGTTTTGAGTTGTGGATTGAAAATTTGGGTTTGCAAAGGTTGATTTTATATGAAAAATTGGTTAATTGTTATTGGAAAAATTGAAGCTCTATATAGAGAATGATTAAAATCACGATTAAGTCATAATCGATGAAGAATGTGGTTTGTAGAGTTGAGTTTTTGGGCAAACTATTAGGAGTTTTGAGTTGTGGATTGAAAATTTGGTTTTGCAAAAGTTGATTTTATTTGAAAAATTGGTTAATTGTTATTAAAAAAATTTAAGCTCTATGTAGAGAATGATTAAAATCACGATTAAGTAATAATTATGAATGTTGTTTGTCGAGTTGAGTTTTTGGGCAAACTAATAGGAGTTTTGAGTTGTGGATTGAAAATTTGGTTTTGCAAAAGTTCATTTTATATGAAAAATTGGTTAATTGTTATTAGAAAAATTTAAGCTCTATGTAGAGAATGATTAAAACCACGATTAAGTCATAATCGATCAAGAATGTTGTTTGTCGAGTTGAGTTTTTGGGCAAACCAATAGGAGTTTTGAGTTGTGGATTGAAAATTTGGGTTTGCAAAGGTTGATTTTATATGAAAAATTGGGTAATTGTTATTAGAAAAATTTAAGCTCTATGTAAAGAATGATTAAAATCACGATTAAGTCATAATTAAGAATGTTGTTTGTCGAGTTGAGTTTTTGGGCAAACTATTAGGAGTTTTGAGTTGTTGATTGAAAATTTGGGTTTGCAAAGGTTGATTTTATATGAAAAATTGGGTAATTGTTATTAAAAAAATTTAAGCTCTTGTAGAGAATGATTAAAATCGCGATTAAGTCATAATTAAGAATGTTGTTTGTCGACTTCAGTTTTTGGGCAAACTAATAGGAGTTTTGAGTTGTGGATTGAAAATTTGGGTTTGCAAAGGTTGATTTTATATGAAAAATTGGGTAATTGTTTGTAGAAAAATTTAAGCTCTATGTAGAGAATGATTAAAATCACGATTAAGTCATAATTAAGATTGTTGTTTATCGAGTTGAGTTTTTGGGCAAACTATTAGGAGTTTTGAGTTGTGGATTAAAAAAAATTGGGTTTGCAAAGGTTGATTTTATATGAAAAATTGGGTAATTGTTATTGGAAAAATTTAAGCTCTATGTAGAGACTGATTAAAACCACGATTAAGTCGTAATCCATCAAGAATGTTGTTTGTCGAGTTGAGTTTTTGGGCAAACTAATAGGAGTTTTGAGTTGTGGATTGAAAACTTGGGTTTGCAAAGGTTGATTTTATATGAAAAATTGGGTAATTGTTATTAGAAAAATTTAAGCTCTATGTAGAGAATGATTAAAACCACGATTAAGTCATAATCCATCAAGAATGTTGTTTGTCGAGTTGAGTTTTTGGGCAAACTAACAGGAGTTTTGAGTTGTGGATTGAAAATTTGGGTTTGCAAAGGTTGATTTTATATGAAAAATTGGTTAATTGTTATTAGAATAATTTAAGCTCTTGTAGAGAATGATTAAAACCACGATTAAGTCATAATTAAGAATGTTGTTTGTCGAGTTGAGTTTTTTGGCAAACCAATAGGAGTTTTGAGTTGTGGATTGAAAATTTGGGTTTGCAAAAGTTGATTTTATATGAAAAATTGGTTAATTGTTATTAAAAAAATGTAAGTTCTTGTAGAGAATGATTAAAACCACGATTAAGTCATAATCGATCAAGAATGTTGTTTGTCGAGTTGAGTTTTTGGGCAAACTATTGGGAGTTTTGAGTTGTGGATTGAAAATTTGGGTTTGCAAAGGTTGATTTTATGTGAAAAATTGGTTAATTGTTATTGGAAAAATTTAAGCTCTATGTAGAGAGTAATTAAAGCCACGATTAAATCATAATCAATCAAGAATGTTGTTTGTCGAGTTGAGTTTTTGGGCAAACTAACAGGAGTTTTGAGTTGTGGATTGAAAATTTGGGTTTGCAAAGGTTGATTTTATATGAAAAATTGGTTAATTGTTATTGGAAAAATTTAAGCTCTTGTAGAGAATGATTAAAACCACGATTAAGTCATAATCCACCAAGAATGTTGTTTGTCGAGTTGAGATTTTGGGCAAACTATTGGGAGTTTTGAGTTGTGGATTGAAAATTTGGGTTTGCAAAGGTTGATTTTATATGTGAAATTGGTTAATTGTTATTAGAAAAATTTAAGCTCTTGTAGAGAATGACTAAAATCACGATTAAGTCATAATTAAGAATGTTGTTTGTCGAGTTGAGTTTTTGGGCAAACTATTAGGAGTTTTGAGTTGTGGATTGAAAATTTGGGTTTGCAAAGGTTGATTTTATATGAAAAATTGGTCAATTGTTATTAAAAAAATTTAAGCTCTTGTAGAGAATGACTAAAATCACGATTAAGTCATAATTAAGAATGTTGTTTGTCGAGTTGAGTTTTTGGGCAAACTATTAGGAGTTTTGAGTTGTGGATTGAAAATTTGGGTTTGCAAAGGTTGATTTTATGTGAAAAATTGGTTAATTGTTATTGGAAAAATTTAAGCTCTATGTAGAGAATGATTAAAACCACGATTAAGTCATAATCGATCAAAAATGTTGATTGTCGAGTTGAGTTTTTGGGCAAACTATTAGGAGTTTTGAGTTGCGAATTGAAAATTTGGGTTTGCACAGGTTGATTTTATATGAAAAATTGGGTAATTGTTATTAGAAAAATTTAAGCTCTATGTAGAGAATGATTAAAATCACGATTAGGTCATAATTAAGAATGTTGTTTGTCGAGTTGAGTTTTTGGGCAAACTATTAGGAGTTTTGAGTTGTGGATTGAAAATTTGGGTTTGCAAAGGTTGATTTTATATGAAAAATTGGTCAATTGTTATTAAAAAAATTTAAGCTCTTGTAGAGAATGACTAAAATCACGATTAAGTCATAATTAAGAATGTTGTTTGTCGAGTTGAGTTTTTGGGCAAACTATTAGGAGTTTTGAGTTGTGGATTGAAAATTTGGGTTTGCAAAGGTTGATTTTATATGAAAAATTGGGTAATTGTTATTAGAAAAATTTAAGCTCTATGTAGAGAATGATTAAAATCACGATTAGGTCATAATTAAGAATGTTGTTTGTCGAGTTGAGTTTTTGGGCAAACCAATAGGAGTTTTGAGTTGTGGATTGAAAATTTGGGGTTGCAAAGGTTGATTTTATATGAAAAATTGATTAATTGTTATTAGAAAAATTTAAGCTCTATGTAGAGAATGATTAAAATCACGATTAAGTCATAATTAAGAATGTTGTTTGTCGATTTGAGTTTTTGGGCAAACCAATAGGAGTTTTGAGTTGTGGATTGAAAATTTGGGTTTGCAAAAGTTGATTTTATATGAAAAATTGGTTAATTGTTATTGGAAAAATTTAAGCTCTATGTAGAGAATGATTAAAACCACGATTAGGTCATAATCGACCAAAAATGTTGTTTGTCGAGTTGAGTTTTTGGGCAAATTATAAGTAGTTTTGAGTTGTGGATTGAAAATTTGGGTTTGCAAAGGTTGATTCTATATGAAAAATTGGTTAATTATTATTAGAAAAATTTAAGCCTTATGTAGAGAATGATTAAAATCACGATTAAGTCATAATTAAGAATGTTGTTTGTCGAGTTCAGTTTTTGAGCAAATTAATAGGAGTTTTGAGTTGTGGATTGAAAATTTGGGTTTGCAAAGTTGATTTTATATGAAAAATTGGTTAATTGTTATTAGAACAATTTAAGCTCTTGTAGAGAATGATTAAAATCACGATTAAGTCATAATTAAGAATGTTGTTTGTCGAGTAGAGTTTTTGGGCAAACTAATAGGAGTTTTGAGTTGTGGATTGAAAATTTGGGTTTGCAAAGGTTGATTTTATATGAAAAGTTGGTCAATTGTTATTAGAAAAATTTAAGCTCTATGTAGAGAATGATTAAAACCACGATTAAGTCCTAATCGATTAAGAATGTTGTTTGTCGAGTTGAGTTTTTGGGCAAACTATTAAGAGTTTTGAGTTGTGGATTGAAAATTTGGGTTTGTAAAGGTTGATTTTATATGAAAAATTGGTCAATTGTTATTAGAAAAATTTAAGCTCTTGTAGAGAATGATTAAAATCACGATTAAGTCATAATTAAGAATGTTGTTTGTCGAGTTGAGTTTTTGTGCAAACTAATAGGAGTTTTGAGTTGTGGATTGAAAATTTGGGTTTGCAAAAGTTGATTTTATATGAAAAATTGGTTAATTGTTATTAAAAAAATGTAAGCTCTTGTAGAGAATGATTAAAATCACGATTAAGTCATAATTAAGAATGTTGTTTGTCGAGTTGAGTTTTTGGGCAAACTAATAGGAGTTTTGAGTTGAGGACTGAAAATTTGGGTTTGCAAAGGTTGATTTTATATGAAAAAATGGGTAATTGTTATTGGAAAAATTTAAGCTCTATGTAGAGAATGATTAAAATCACGATTAAGTCATAATTAAGAATGTTGTTTGTCGAGTTGAGTTTTTGGGCAAACTAATAGGAGTTTTGAGTTGTGGATTGAAATTTTGGGTTTGCAAAAGTTGATTTTATATGAAAAATTGGTTAATTGTTATTAAAAAAATGTAAGCTCTTGTAGAGAATGATTAAAATCACGATTAAGTCATAATTAAGAATGTTGTTTGTCGAGTTGAGTTTTTGGGCAAACTAATAGGAGTTTTGAGTTGAGGACTGAAAATTTGGGTTTGCAAAAGTTGATTTTATATGAAAAATTGGTCAATTGTTATTAGAATAATTTAAGCTCTATGTAGAGAATGATTAAAATCACGATTAAGTCATAATTAAGAATGTTGTTTGTCGAGTTGAGTTTTTGGGCAAACTAATAGGAGTTTTGAGTTGTGGATTGAAAATTTGGGTTTGCAAAAGTTGATTTTATATGAAAAATTGGGTAATTGTTATTAGAAAAATTTAAGCTCTTGTAGAGAATGATTAAAATCACGATTAAGTCATAATTAAGAATGTTGTTTGTCGAGTTGAGTTTTTGGGCAAACTAATAGGAGTTTTGAGTTGTGGATTGAAATTTT
Source organism: Tachinus rufipes (assembly GCA_963932245.1). Lineage (NCBI taxonomy): Eukaryota > Metazoa > Arthropoda > Insecta > Coleoptera > Staphylinidae > Tachinus > Tachinus rufipes. The sequence continues at coordinate 102,016,093 of OZ010747.1, read as the reverse complement.
GGGTTTGCAAAAGTTGATTTTATATGAAAAATTGGTTAATTGTTATTAGAAAAATTTCAGCTCTTGTAGAGAATGATTAAAACCACGATTAAGTCATAATTAAGAATGTTGTTTGTCGAGTTGAGTTTTTGGGCAAACCAATAGGAGTTTTGAGTTGTGGATTGAAAATTTGGGTTTGCAAAGGTTGATTTTATATGAAAAATTGGGTAATTGTTATTAAAAAAATTTAAGCTCTATGTAGAGAATGATTAAAATCACGATTAAGTCATAATTAAGAATGTTGTTTGTCGAGTTGAGTTTTTGGGCAAACTAATAGGAGTTTTGAGTTGTGGATTGAAAATTTGGGTTTGCAAAGGTTGATTTTATATGAAAAATTGGGTAATTGTTATTAGAAAAATTTAAGCTCTTGTAAAGAATGATTAAAATCACGATTAAGTCATAATTAAGAATGTTGTTTGTCGAGTTGAGTTTTTGGGCAAACTAATAGGAGTTTTGAGTTGAGGACTGAAAATTTGGGTTTGCAAAAGTTGATTTTATATGAAAAGTTGGTCAATTGTTATTAGAATAATTTAAGCTCTATGTAGAGAATGATTAAAATCACGATTAAGTCATAATTAAGAATGTTGTTTGTCGAGTTGAGTTTTTGGGCAAACTAATAGGAGTTTTGAGTTGTGGATTGAAAATTTGGGTTTGCAAAGGTTGATTTTATATGAAAAGTTGGTCAATTGTTATTAGAAAAATTTAAGCTCTATGTAGAGAATGATTAAAACCACGATTAAGTCCTAATCGATTAAGAATGTTGTTTGTCGAGTTGAGTTTTTGGGCAAACTATTAAGAGTTTTGAGTTGTGGATTGAAAATTTGGGTTTGTAAAGGTTGATTTTATATGAAAAATTGGTCAATTGTTATTAGAAAAATTTAAGCTCTTGTAGAGAATGATTAAAATCACGATTAAGTCATAATTAAGAATGTTGTTTGTCGAGTTGAGTTTTTGTGCAAACTAATAGGAGTTTTGAGTTGTGGATTGAAAATTTGGGTTTGCAAAAGTTGATTTTATATGAAAAATTGGTTAATTGTTATTAAAAAAATGTAAGCTCTTGTAGAGAATGATTAAAATCACGATTAAGTCATAATTAAGAATGTTGTTTGTCGAGTTGAGTTTTTGTGCAAACTAATAGGAGTTTTGAGTTGTGGATTGAAAATTTGGGTTTGCAAAAGTTGATTTTATATGAAAAATTGGTTAATTGTTATTAAAAAAATGTAAGCTCTTGTAGAGAATGATTAAAATCACGATTAAGTCATAATTAAGAATGTTGTTTGTCGAGTTGAGTTTTTGGGCAAACTAATAGGAGTTTTGAGTTGTGGATTGAAAATTTGGGTTTGTAAAGGTTGATTTTATATGAAAAATTGGTCAATTGTTATTAGAAAAATTTAAGCTCTTGTAGAGAATGATTAAAATCACGATTAAGTCATAATTAAGAATGTTGTTTGTCGAGTTGAGTTTTTGTGCAAACTAATAGGAGTTTTGAGTTGTGGATTGAAAATTTGGGTTTGTAAAGGTTGATTTTATATGAAAAATTGGTCAATTGTTATTAGAAAAATTTAAGCTCTTGTAGAGAATGATTAAAATCACGATTAAGTCATAATTAAGAATGTTGTTTGTCGAGTTGAGTTTTTGTGCAAACTAATAGGAGTTTTGAGTTGTGGATTGAAAATTTGGGTTTGCAAAAGTTGATTTTATATGAAAAATTGGTTAATTGTTATTAAAAAAATGTAAGCTCTTGTAGAGAATGATTAAAATCACGATTAAGTCATAATTAAGAATGTTGTTTGTCGAGTTGAGTTTTTGTGCAAACTAATAGGAGTTTTGAGTTGTGGATTGAAATTTTGGGTTTGCAAAAGTTGATTTTATATGAAAAATTGGGTAATTGTTATTAGAAAAATTTAAGCTCTTGTAGAGAATGATTAAAATCACGATTAAGTCATAATTAAGAATGTTGTTTGTCGAGTTGAGTTTTTGGGCAAACTAATAGGAGTTTTGAGTTGTGGATTGAAATTTTGGGTTTGCAAAAGTTGATTTTATATGAAAAATTGGTTAATTGTTATTAGAAAAATTTCAGCTCTTGTAGAGAATGATTAAAACCACGATTAAGTCATAATTAAGAATGTTGTTTGTCGAGTTGAGTTTTTGGGCAAACCAATAGGAGTTTTGAGTTGTGGATTGAAAATTTGGGTTTGCAAAGGTTGATTTTATATGAAAAATTGGGTAATTGTTATTAAAAAAATTTAAGCTCTATGTAGAGAATGATTAAAATCACGATTAAGTCATAATTAAGAATGTTGTTTGTCGAGTTGAGTTTTTGGGCAAACTAATAGGAGTTTTGAGTTGTGGATTGAAAATTTGGGTTTGCAAAGTTTGATTTTATATGAAAAATTGGGTAATTGTTATTAGAAAAATTTAAGCTCTTGTAAAGAATGATTAAAATCACGATTAAGTCATAATTAAGAATGTTGTTTGTCGAGTTGAGTTTTTGGGCAAACTAATAGGAGTTTTGAGTTGAGGACTGAAAATTTGGGTTTGCAAAAGTTGATTTTATATGAAAAATTGGTCAATTGTTATTAGAATAATTTAAGCTCTATGTAGAGAATGATTAAAATCACGATTAAGTCATAATTAAGAATGTTGTTTGTCGAGTTGAGTTTTTGGGCAAACTAATAGGAGTTTTGAGTTGTGGATTGAAAATTTGGGTTTGCAAAGGTTGATTTTATATGAAAAATTGGGTAATTGTTATTAGAAAAATTTAAGCTCTTGTAAAGAATGATTAAAATCACGATTAAGTCATAATTAAGAATGTTGTTTGTCGAGTTGAGTTTTTGGGCAAACTAATAGGAGTTTTGAGTTGAGGACTGAAAATTTGGGTTTGCAAAAGTTGATTTTATATGAAAAATTGGTCAATTGTTATTAGAATAATTTAAGCTCTATGTAGAGAATGATTAAAATCACGATTAAGTCATAATTAAGAATGTTGTTTGTCGAGTTGAGTTTTTGGGCAAACTAATAGGAGTTTTGAGTTGTGGATTGAAAATTTGGGTTTGCAAAAGTTGATTTTATATGAAAAATTGGTTAATTGTTATTAAAAAAATGTAAGCTCTTGTAGAGAATGATTAAAATCACGATTAAGTCATAATTAAGAATGTTGTTTGTCGAGTTGAGTTTTTGTGCAAACTAATAGGAGTTTTGAGTTGTGGATTGAAAATTTGGGTTTGCAAAAGTTGATTTTATATGAAAAATTGGTTAATTGTTATTAAAAAAATGTAAGCTCTTGTAGAGAATGATTAAAATCACGATTAAGTCATAATTAAGAATGTTGTTTGTCGAGTTGAGTTTTTGTGCAAACTAATAGGAGTTTTGAGTTGTGGATTGAAATTTTGGGTTTGCAAAAGTTGATTTTATATGAAAAATTGGGTAATTGTTATTAGAAAAATTTAAGCTCTTGTAGAGAATGATTAAAATCACGATTAAGTCATAATTAAGAATGTTGTTTGTCGAGTTGAGTTTTTGGGCAAACTAATAGGAGTTTTGAGTTGTGGATTGAAATTTTGGGTTTGCAAAAGTTGATTTTATATGAAAAATTGGTTAATTGTTATTAGAAAAATTTCAGCTCTTGTAGAGAATGATTAAAACCACGATTAAGTCATAATTAAGAATGTTGTTTGTCGAGTTGAGTTTTTGGGCAAACCAATAGGAGTTTTGAGTTGTGGATTGAAAATTTGGGTTTGCAAAGGTTGATTTTATATGAAAAATTGGGTAATTGTTATTAAAAAAATTTAAGCTCTATGTAGAGAATGATTAAAATCACGATTAAGTCATAATTAAGAATGTTGTTTGTCGAGTTGAGTTTTTGGGCAAACTAATAGGAGTTTTGAGTTGTGGATTGAAAATTTGGGTTTGCAAAGGTTGATTTTATATGAAAAATTGGGTAATTGTTATTAGAAAAATTTAAGCTCTTGTAAAGAATGATTAAAATCACGATTAAGTCATAATTAAGAATGTTGTTTGTCGAGTTGAGTTTTTGGGCAAACTAATAGGAGTTTTGAGTTGAGGACTGAAAATTTGGGTTTGCAAAAGTTGATTTTATATGAAAAATTGGTCAATTGTTATTAGAATAATTTAAGCTCTATGTAGAGAATGATTAAAACCACGATTAAGTCATAATCGATCAAGAATGTTGTTTGTAGAGTTGAGTTTTTGGGCAAACTATTAGGAGTTTTGAGTTGTGGATTGAAAATTTGGGTTTGCAAAGGTTGATTTTATATGAAAAATTGGGTAATTGTTATTAGAAAAATTTAAGCTCTATGCAGAGAATGATTAAAATCACGATTAAGTAATAATTAAGAATGTTGTTTGTCGAGTTGAGTTTTTGGGCAAACTAATAGGAGTTTTGAGTTGCGAATTGAAAATTTGGGTTTGCAAAAGTTGATTTTATATGAAAAATTGGTTAATTGTTATTAATAAAATTTAAGCTCTATGTAGAGAATGATTAAAATCACGATTAAGTAATAATTAAGAATGTTGTTTGTCGAGTTGAGTTTTTGGGCAAACTAATAGGAGTTTTGAGTTGTGGATTGAAAATTTGGGTTTGCAAAGGTTGATTTTATATGAAAAATTGGGTAATTGTTATTAGAAAAATTTAAGCTTTATGTAGAGAATGATTAAAACCACGATTAAGTCATAATCCATCAAGAATGTTGTTTGTCGAGTTGAGTTTTTGGGCAAACTAAAAGGAGTTTTGAGTTATGGATTGAAAATTTGGGTTTGCAAAAGTTGATTTTATATGAAAAATTGGGTAATTGTTATTAAAAAACTTTAAGCCTTATGTAGAGAATGATTAAAATCACGATTAAGTCATAATTAAGAAAGTTGTTTGTCGAGTTGAGTTTTTGGGCAAACTAATAGGAGTTTGAAGTTGTGGATTGAAAATTTGGGTTTGCAAAGGTTGATTTTATATGAAAAATTGGGTAATTGTTATTAGAAAAATTTAAACTCTTGTAGAGAATGATTAAAATCACGATTAAGTCATAATTAAGAATGTTGTTTGTCGAGTTGAGTTTTTGGGCAAACCAATAGGAGTTTTGAGTTGTGGATTGAAAATTTGGGTTTGCAAAGGTTGATTTTATATGAAAATTTGGGTAATTGTTATTAGAAAAATTTAAGCTTTTGTAGAGAATGATTAAAATCACGATTAAGTCATAATTAAGAATGTTGTTTGTCGAGTTGAGTTTTTGGGCAAACTAATTGGAGTTTTGAGTTGTGGATTGAAAATTTGGGTTTGCAAAGGTTGATTTTATATGAAAAATTGGTTAATTGTTGTTAGAAAAATGTAAGCTCTATGCAGAGAATGATTAAAACCACGATTAAGTCATAATCGATCAAGAATGTTGTTTGTCGAGTTCAGTTTTTGGGTAACTATTAAGAGTTTTGAGTTCTGGATTGAAAATTTGGGTTTGCAAAAGTTGATTTTATATGAAAAATTGGTTAATTGTTATTAGAAAAATTTAAGCTCTTGTAGAGAATGATTAAAATCACGATTAAGTCATAATTAAGAATGTTGTTTGTCGAGTTGAGTTTTTGGGCAAACTAATAGGAGTTTTGAGTTGCGAATTGAAAATTTGGGTTTGCAAAGGTTGATTTTATATGAAAAATTGGTTAATTGTTATTAAAAAAAATTTAGCTCTATGTTGAGAATGATTAAAATCACGATTAAGTCATAATTAAGAATGTTGTTTGTCGAGTTGAGTTTTTGGGCAAACTAATAGGAGTTTTGAGTTGTGGATTGAAAATTTGGGTTTGCAAAGGTTGATTTTATATGAAAAATTGGTTAATTGTTATTAGAAAAATTTAAGCTCTTGTAGAGAATGATTAAAACCACGATTAAGTCATAATCGATCAAGAATGTTGTTTGTAGAGTTGAGTTTTTGGGCAAACTAATAGGAGTTTTGAGTTGTGGATTGAAAATTTGGGTTTGCAAAGGTTGATTTTATATGAAAAATTGGTCAATTGTTATTAGAAAAATTTAAGCTCTATGTAGAAAATGATTAAAATCACGATTAAGTCATAATTAAGAATGTTGTTTGTCGAGTTGAGTTTTTGGGCAAACTATTAGGAGTTTTGAGTTGTGGATTGAAAATTTGAGTTTGCAAAGGTTGATTTTATATGAATAATTGGTTAATTGTTATTAAAAAAAATTAAGCTCTTGTAGAGAATGATTAATATCACGATTAAGTAATAATTAAGAATGTTGTTTGTCGAGTTGAGTTTTTGGGCAAATTAATAGGAGTTTTGAGTTGTGGATTGAAAATTTGGGTTTGCAAAGGTTGATTTTATATGAAAAATTGGTTAATTGTTATTGGAAAAATTTAAGCTCTTGTAGAGAATGATTGAAATCACGATTAAGTCATAATTAAGAATGTTGTTTGTCGAGTTGAGTTTTTGGGCAAACTTATATTAGTTTTGAGTTGTGGATTGAAAATTTGGGTTTGCAAATGTTGATTTTATATGAAAAATTGGTCAATTGTTATTAGAAAAATTTAAGCTCTTGCAGAGAATGATTAAAATCACGATTAAGTCATAATTAAGAATGTGGTTTGTAGAGTTGAGTTTTTGGGCAAACTATTAGGAGTTTTGAGTTGTGGATTGAAAATTTGGTTTTGCAAAAGTTGATTTTATATGAAAAATTGGTTAATTGTTATTAGAAAAATTTAAGCTCTATGTAGAGAATGATTAAAATCACGATTAAGTCATAATTAAGAATGTTGTTTGTCGAGTTGAGTTTTTGGGCAAACTAATAGGAGTTTTGAGTTGTGGATTGAAAATTTGGGTTTGCAAAGGTTAATTTTATATGAAAAATTGGTTAATTGTTTTTAAAAAAAATTAAACTTTATGTAGAGAATGATTAAAATCACGATTAAGTCATTATTAAGAATATTGTTTGTCGAGTTGAGTTTTTGGGCAAACTAATAGGAGTTTTGAGTTGTGGATTGAAAATTTAGGTTTGCAAAAGTTGATTTTATATGAAAAATTGGTTAATTGTTATTAAAAAAATTTAAGCTCTTGTAGAGAATGATTAAAACCACGATTAAGTCATAATTAAGAATGTTGTTTGTCGAGTTGAGTTTTTGGGCAAACTAATAGGAGTTTTGAGTTGTGGATTGAAAATTTGGGTTTGCAAAAGTTGATTTTATATGAAAAATTGGTTAATTGGTATTAGAAAAATTTAAGCTCTTGTAGAGAATGATTAAAACCACGATTAAGTCAAAATCGATCAAGAATGTTGTTTGTCGAGTTGAGTTTTTGGGCAAACTATTAGGAGCTTTGAGTTGTGGATTGAAAATTTGGGTTTGCAAAGGTTGATTTTATATGAAAAATTGGTCAATTGTTATTAGAAAAATTTAAGCTCTATGTAGAAAATGATTAAAATCACGATTAAGTCATAATCGATCAAGAATGTTGTTTGTCGAGTTGAGTTTTTGGGCAAACTAATAGGAGCTTTGAGTTGTGGATTGAAAATTTGGGTTTGCAAAGGTTGATTTTATATGAAAAATTGGTTAATTGGTATTAGAAAAATTAAAGCTCTATGTAGTGAATGATTAAAACCACGATTAAGTCATAATCGATCAAGAATGTTGTTTGTTGAGTTGAGTTTTTGGGCAAACTAATGGGAGTTTTGAGTTGTGGATTGAAAATTTGGGTTTGCAAAGGTTGATTTTATATGAAAAATCGGTTAATTGTTATTAAAAAAATTTAAGCTTTATGTAGAGAATGATTAAAATCACGATTAAGTCATAATTTAGAATGTTGTTTGTCGAGTTGAGTTTTTGGGCAAACTAATAGGAGTTTTGAGTTGTGGATTGAAAATTTGGGTTTGCAAAGGTTGATTTTATATGAAAAATTGGTTAATTGTTATTAGAAAAATTTAAGCTCTTGTAGAGAATGATTAAAATCACGATTAAGTCATAATTAAGAATGTTGTTTGTCGAGTTGAGTTTTTGGGCAAACTAATAGGAGTTTTGAGTTGTGGATTGAAAATATGGGTTTGCAAAGGTTGATTTTATATGAAAAATTGGTCAATTGTTATTAGAAAAATTTAAGCTCTTGTAGAGAATGATTAAAATCACGATTAAGTCATCGATCAAGAATGTTGTTTGCCGAGTTGAGTTTTTGGGCAAACTATTACGAGTTTTGAGTTGTGGATTGAAAATTTGGGTTTGCAAAGGTTGATTTTATATGAAAAATTTGTCAATTGTTATTAGAAAAATTTAAGCTCTTGTAGAGAATGATTAAAACCACGATTAAGTCAAAATCGATCAAGAATGTTGTTTGTCGAGTTGAGTTTTTGGGCAAACTATTAGGAGCTTTGAGTTGTGGATTGAAAATTTGGGTTTGCAAAGGTTGATTTTATATGAAAAATTGGTCAATTGTTATTAGAAAAATTTAAGCTCTATGTAGAAAATGATTAAAATCACGATTAAGTCATAATCGATCAAGAATGTTGTTTGTCGAGTTGAGTTTTTGGGCAAACTAATAGGAGCTTTGAGTTGTGGATTGAAAATTTGGGTTTGCAAAGGTTGATTTTATATGAAAAATTGGTTAATTGTTGTTAGAAAAATTTAAGCTTTATGTAGAGAATGATTAAAACCACGATTAAGTCATAATTAAGAATGTTGTTTGTCGAGTTGAGTTTTTGGGCAAACTAATAGGAGCTTTGAGTTGTGGATTGAAAATTTGGGTTTGCAAAGGTTGATTTTATATGAAAAATTGGTCAATTGTTATTAGAAAATTTTAAGCTCTATGTAGAGAATGATTAAAACCACGATTAAGTCATAATCGATCAAGAATGTTGTTTGTCGAGTTGAGTTTTTGGGCAAACTAATAGGAGTTTTGAGTTGTGGATTGAAAATTTGGGTTTGCAAAGGTTGATTTTATATGAAAAATTGGGTAATTGTTATTAGAAAATTTTAAGCTCTTGTAGAGAATGATTAAAATCACGATTAAGTCATAATTAAGAAAGTTGTTTGTCGAGTTGAGTTTTTGGGCAAACTAATAGGAGTTTGAAGTTGTGGATTGAAAATTTGGGTTTGCAAAGGTTGATTTTATATGAAAAATTGGGTAATTGTTATTAGAAAAATTTAAGCTCTTGTAGAGAATGATTAAAATCACGATTAAGTCATAATTAAGAATGTTGTTTGTCGAGTTGAGTTTTTGGGCAAACTAATAGGAGTTTTGAGTTGTGGATTGAAAATATGGGTTTGCAAAGGTTGATTTTATATGAAAAATTGGTCAATTGTTATTAGAAAAATTTAAGCTCTTGTAGAGAATGATTAAAATCACGATTAAGTCATCGATCAAGAATGTTGTTTGCCGAGTTGAGTTTTTGGGCAAACTATTACGAGTTTTGAGTTGTGGATTGAAAATTTGGGTTTGCAAAGGTTGATTTTATATGAAAAATTTGTCAATTGTTATTAGAAAAATTTAAGCTCTTGTAGAGAATGATTAAAACCACGATTAAGTCAAAATCGATCAAGAATGTTGTTTGTCGAGTTGAGTTTTTGGGCAAACTATTAGGAGCTTTGAGTTGTGGATTGAAAATTTGGGTTTGCAAAGGTTGATTTTATATGAAAAATTGGTCAATTGTTATTAGAAAAATTTAAGCTCTATGTAGAAAATGATTAAAATCACGATTAAGTCATAATCGATCAAGAATGTTGTTTGTCGAGTTGAGTTTTTGGGCAAACTAATAGGAGTTTTGAGTTGTGGATTGAAAATTTGGGTTTGCAAAGGTTGATTTTATATGAAAAATTGGGTAATTGTTATTAGAAAATTTTAAGCTCTTGTAGAGAATGATTAAAATCACGATTAAGTCATAATTAAGAAAGTTGTTTGTCGAGTTGAGTTTTTGGGCAAACTAATAGGAGTTTGAAGTTGTGGATTGAAAATTTGGGTTTGCAAAGGTTGATTTTATATGAAAAATTGGGTAATTGTTATTAGAAAAATTTAAGCTCTTGTAGAGAATGATTAAAATCACGATTAAGTCATAATTAAGAATGTTGTTTGTCGAGTTGAGTTTTTGGGCAAACCAATAGGAGTTTTGAGTTGTGGATTGAAAATTTGGGTTTGCAAAGGTTGATTTTATATGAAAATTTGGGTAATTGTTATTAGAAAAATTTAAGCTTTTGTAGAGAATGATTAAAATCACGATTAAGTCATAATTAAGAATGTTGTTTGTCGAGTTGAGTTTTTGGGCAAACTAATTGGAGTTTTGAGTTGTGGATTGAAAATTTGGGTTTGCAAAGGTTGATTTTACATGAAAAATTGGTTAATTGTTATTAGAAAAATGTAAGCTCTATGTAGAGAATGATTACAATCACGATTAAGTCATAATTAAGAATGTTGTTTGTCGAGTTGAGTTTTTGGGCAAACCAATAGGAGTTTCGAGTTGTGGATTGAAAATTTGGGTTTGCAAAGGTTGATTTTATATGAAAAATTGGTTAATTGTTATTAGAAAAATTTAAGGTCTATGTAGAGAATGATTAAAATCACGATTAAGTCATAATTAAGAATGTTGTTTGTCGAGTTGAGTTTTTGGGCAAACTATTAGGAGTTTCGAGTTGTGGATTGAAAATTTGAGTTTGAAAATGTTGATTCTATTTGAAAAATTTATCAATGATTTTTAGAAAAATTTAAACTTGTGTTTTTGTTGTAGTTTTTGCAACCATAACAAACATTTGAGGGTGTGGTTGATTCATTTGATTTATAATTGTAAGCAAATACTTTGTATTGGTGTATTAAGCCCACTGTTGATGTTCCTGCAACTATGACAAACCCAATTATATCCTAGAAACAATGGAAATATCTATATTAAAAAGATACACACGTAAGGGCCCCATGAACAAATTTAATTAATATTATTGCAATGCTTTTAATATTAATGCATTCCAACAAATAGTATATATTTATTAATTAAACAATAATAAACACAAAATTAACATGAAATAAACGATCAAAACATACCTTGCAATGATAATCAATAAGAGTATCCAATCACTGCGCAAACTATTATTAATTAGTTCAACTAAAACTGCACAATTTAAAGTAATGAAATGTATCCCGTAAACGTATACGTGTGAATTGAATTAAAGGCACCACTCAACTAGAGTCTTCTCCTTGCCGACAATACACACAAAGTTATCACCGAACAAAAAAAACTAAATCCAATGCGAATATTCTTATCTCTTTACATTTATTTTATCTTCTATTTATAGGAAATATAAAAAAGCATTGTGGTAGATTTATTTATTAATATTATTTCTGAAATAAAGAAAATAAAATAGGTTCATCAAATTTCTTAAAAAGATATAAATAATAATTTGATTTATACTATTAAAACTATAAATTAATCGCCCACATAAAGAAAGCTTAAACAAATATGCTACTGCTTTGATAAAAATTACATATTCATAGACATCGATAATTTATTAACCCTGTTACATTCTATTAATTCAACAGTTAAATGCGTGAAAAGAAAACCAAACATAATTAAATAAAAAATGTCGTTAATCATCCATACAGTTTAATAAAACGCGCAAATGTTCGAAGTGGGTGTACATTATTTAGTTATTTTCTAGTGTGGCATTTACGTCCTTAAAGGCCGTCCAATTTGTAAGCACCGGTTGGAAGGTGTTACATCAATTATAAAATCCTGACACCTAACAGGCCCCAGACACAATTCTGTGGTAACTTTTTTTTATTTCGTCTCATCGATCCGGTTGGACGATCGGCGTTAATATTCTTTTTAATTCCTTCTTTCTCGCGTGGGATAAGATCTTTTGGAGGTAACACTTCAATTATTTTGTTTAAAAAAATATAATTGTTAGCAACGATCTGGAAAATAACACATTTGAATATGTAAAAGTATTGATGTTTTTTTAAAGTTGAAAGATTATATAGTGATACATTTGTTGACTATTATATTTTAATTTTTTTCTTAAGGGTGCGGTTTAGGGAGTTATACTATACAGGGTGTTAGGTAAACACGCGGCAAAAATTTAAGGGGTTATTTCTTGGCCTATTCTAAGAATATTTTGTTCTATGATGATTTCTGAAAAATCACTTTGTTTTGAAGATACCGGGTGATCAAAATTTGCCGCATGTTTAGCTAACACCCTGTATATGCAAAAGTTAAACGAACTAAAAAACTTTATACATTTATTAAGAAATCTTAGTTTTCTAGATACTTTTGAAGCTGAACATACAACTCGTCCCAGAGAAGATTATGTGAGATTGTAATACCTAGAAGATGAATTGAAGAAGATTTAGATATGGATTTGTTGTTTAGTTTTATATTTGGTACTGATGATACTTTGGGTTTGGATTTTGAAACAGTAAGAAGTTGAGTTAAAATTGACCATGTTGGAAGTGCCCCTGATATTATTTTTTTGAGGTGTGTTTATAGATGCTATAACCTAGAAGATTCAAGGCCATATTTGTCGATATGGTTTTTGGAAAGTATGAAGTATGAAAGGTGCTATTATTTGCAAAACTATGAATAGGATTTTTTGTTATTTGAAGAAGTTCATTAATCTAAATCAAAAATAAAGTTGGCGAAAGAGCAAAACCTTGAAGAACACCAGCATTTATGATTTTGTGGTTAGAGTTAAAACCATCAATTCTAACTCTAATTTTTCTATTGTCAAGAAAACTATTGATGAGATTTACAGTTTTTTTTTATCAAGACCTATACAAACAAACGCTTTGGAACTGTCTAGAGCTACTGCAAGATTTTCTCCTTGTTTGTTTAAAATAAAATTTCATTACTAACATAAGTCATAGACCGAGAGTTCTCGAAGCCAAAAAAAAAACTATGAAAGTATAAACGCTAGTTTTTTTAATATATCATTCTAGTAGTGGTCCACATTAAAATACTACGGTCAGTCAAGCTCTTGCTGGGACAAACAAACACCAATAAAACAAGCAAAAACTCAAATAAAAGAAATAAAAACCATTAGTTAACATATAAAATCAAACTACTTGAGTAATAAATTTCAGTAATTAAAAAAATAGACATAAAAAAGTCGTAAATGGCAATTTAAATAAAATAAAATGCAAAAAAGGATAATTATATCGAGACTAATATCGGCAAATAAGAATAAAATTCATTTTAATTTTTTTAGAATTTGTATGATTCGTCTCTTAATTCGACTAAAAAAGCATCTTTAAATTTGAAAGATTCCCGAGATCTCAGTATACAAAATTGTTATTGGATCTCTGAAAGAATAACAGTAAAAAATGCAGGTCTCAAAAGTAATACTATTTAGTAACAATTAAATTTATTACAGGAATGTATATAACTAATTAAATATCATCTTCGCTACGTGAGAAAATTAAAAATTTCATCTACGTAACTAAAAATATACTGTTTGGTAAAAAATAACATTCTTTTATTCAGGATACACTTAATGATCAAACATTTTTTTACCTTTTGATGTGAGAATTTAATAAAAATGCCGCTTCCCGACACCTCGTTAGTAAATTTTTCAACTAAACAAAAGTAATATAATAAATCTCACAAATATTTCATTACATTTATTAATCATTCTTGTCGTCGCCTTTATTAATAACAATAATTAATCTATAAAACGACAAATTTTATTTAATCCAACATCTGAAAACATCCGCATTGAATTAATCGTAACTATTAGTTCACTCAACACTTAGATTCTGAACTGGATTAATGATCTTTAAATTGATTGATATCTCACGAATTAAAAAAAACATTTAATGCTGTAATATAAGAAATCGAACCGGATGAAACCTATAACCAACGAAACCTCGATTTTTTCGCGATTAGATAGATTTTATTGAGTAGGTTCCCACACGGTTTTAATTATGGTTTTCATTAGAAAATAACATTCATTTGGAATGAAGATATAAAATATCGCGGCGATGATAACCGGCGGCAGGTTGCAGCTTTAAATTGACATGCTATGCTGCTTAAATCAGATATAATTAAATGAGAAGAATGATTAGTTTTATTACGAAAAAGATTAAATAAATTGTATTTATGCAGAGTTAATATGTAATAAACAATTCACATACTTTTGATGTTGTTCAATATTAACTTTAAAAATTATTTACATGATTAACTATATTTATTCAAACTATTGCAATAATTCTTATTTATTTCCATTTAAACTATGAATAAATTGTTTCTTTTGTATTAATATTAATTTTTGATTGATAAACTTCAAATTTATGCATTTTATATATTTTTAGTGTAGATAAATACTAGTTTTAATTTATTTATAAGATAAATATTATTAAATATTCATAAATACGAGGAATGGCTTTCTAGCGGACAGAACAATATGCTTCCATCGCCCACCGGTCCTTGCCTATTGTGCCAATGCTCCATGTGGGCACATAATGGACAGGCCTGGCATTACATCTGACATTATAATAATCTGTCGATAATTAAAACCACGTGGTTATTATATGCAATTCATAATTCGAATTCGATTTTTTGTTGCTGTCAGAACTGGAAAATTAATGTTTAAGTGTGAGCGTTAGTTGACATCACGCCCTCCTCCTTCATTCAAACCAACTTTATACATATAAATCTTTTAATATTTTCCTAATAAACATTTCTGTTATATTAATAATTTATAGCAATCTTAATTTTAGGAAGAACATTTCTATTTTGCCTTACAATTATGTTCAATATGAAACGCTAATAAGTAAATTTTTAAAACCTTTTAATGGAAACTTTAATTTACCAAAAGTCGCTTTACGATTAATGTCAAATAATTAACAATTATGGAAAAACTCTAATGTCGCTTTGCAATAAACGTTTGTTAACTTAGCAACTTTAAAAAACTCAAATCTTGCTTCCCGATTAATGATAAACAATTTTGTTCAATAACTTGGAAACTTTAAATTATCAAAAGTCGCGATTAGTGTCAAAAAATTAACAACTTTAGAAAAACTCTAAGGTCGCTTCGCGATTGACGTTTGTTAACTTAACAACTTCAAAAAACTCTAATGTCGCTTTGCGATTGATTGTAAGTTTACAAATTCCTTCAGTGACTTGGAAACTTTTTAATATCGAAAGTCGCTTTGCGATTAATGTCAAGTGATGAACAACTTTAAAAAAACTCTAATATTGCTTTGCAATTAACGTTTGTTAACTTGGCAACTTCAAAAACTCAAATGTTGCTTTGCGATTGATAATAAACAATTTTGTAAGTTTCCAAATCTTTTTAATAACTTGGAACTTTAAAATATCAAAAGTTGCTTTGCATTTAATGTTAAATGATTAACAACTATTGTAACACTCTTAATATCGCTTCGCAATTAACGTTTTTAACTTAGCAACTTTAAAACTCAAATGTTGCTTTGCGATTGATAATAAACAATTTTGTAAGTTTCCAAATCTTTAATAACTTGGAACTTTAAAATATCAAAAGTTGCTTTGCATTTAATGTTAAATGATTAACAACTATTGTAACACTCTTAATATCGCTTCGCAATTAACGTTTTTAACTTAGCAACTTTAAAACTCAAATGTTGCTTCGCGATTGATGATAAAGAATTTTGTGAGTTTTCAAATTTTTTTGATGACTTGAAAACTTTAAATTATCAAAAGTTGCTTTGCGATTAATGTCGAATGATTAGCAATTATAAAAAACTCTAATGTCGCTTTGCGATTAACGTTTGTTAACTTAGCAACTTCAAAATACTCAAATGTTGCTTTGCAATTGATGTTGAACAATTTTGTGAATTTTCAAAACTTTTCAATGACTTGGAAACTTTAAAATATCAAAAGTCGCTTTGCGATTAATGTCAAGTGATAACCAACTATAGAAAAACTTTAATGTTGCTTTGTGGTTAACGTTTGTTAATTTAGCAACCTCAAAAAACTTAAATGTTGCTTTGCGAATGATGATAAACGATTTTGTAAGTTTTCAAAACTTTTCAATGTCTTAGAAATTTTAAAATATCAAAACCTAATTTTCTCAAAACTTCTTCAAACAAACCAAATTTTTTCTTTATATAAAATTTCTTCAGAAGACAATTTTATATATAAATCCACTTATTGGTATTGTCTAAATAATCAATATAACCTCCAGAATGTTATTTTTTTAGATTTAACCAAAATACGTAGTACAAATGTCTCAAAACCAATTTTCTCAAAATTTCTTTAAACAAATCAAATTTTTTCTTTATATATAATGTCTTCAGAAGACACATATATAGAATTGTCTTCTGAAGACATGATCAATATAACCTCAGAATGTATTTTTTTTTTGGATTTAACAAAAATACGGAGTACGAATGTTTGAAACACAGTTTTCTCAAAATTTCTTCAAACAAACCAAATTTTTTCTTCATATAAAATGTCTTCAGAAGACAATTCTTTATATGAATCTACCTATTGGTATTGTCTACATGATCAATATAACCTCCAAAATGTCAATTTTTTACATTTCACAAAAATCCGAAGCATAAATGTTTTAAATCCAGATTTCTCAAAATTTCTTCAAATAAACCAAATTTTTTCTTCATATAAAATGTTTTTAGAAGACAATTCTTTGTATGAATCTACCTATTGGTATTGTTTACATGATCAATATAACCTCCAAAATGTCAATTTTTTATATTTATTAAAAATACAAAATACGGATATTTCAAATTCAATTTTCTCAACATTTCTTCAAATAAACCAATTTTTTTTTTCATATTTAATGTCTTCAGAAGACAGTTCTATATATTGGTATTGTCTAAATGATCAATATAACCTCCAAAATGTATTTTTTTTTACATTTAACAAAAATACGAAGCATAAATGTTTCAAATCCAGATTTCTCAAAATTTCTTCAAACAATCCAATTTTTTTTTTTTATATATTATGTCTTCAGAAAACAATTCTATATATGAATTCACTTATTGGTATTGTCTAAATACTCTAAATGATCAATATAACCTCCAGAATGTCAATTTTTTAAATTTAAGAAAAGTACAGAGTACGGGTGTTACAAATTCAATTTTTTCAAAATTTCTTCAAACAAATGAAATTTTTTCTTTAAATAAATTGTCTTTAGAAGACAATTCTATATATGAATCCACCTATTGGTATTGTCTAAATGATCAATATAATCTCCAATATGATTTTTTTAGGTTTAGCAAAAATACGTAGTTCGAATGTTTCAAATTAATATTTCTCAAAATTTCTTCAGACAAATCAAATTTTTGCTTTTTATAAACGTCTTCAGAAGACAATTCTATATACGAATCATCTTATTGGTATTGTCTAAATGATTAATGTAACCTCCAAAATGTCAATTTTTTACATTTAACAAAAATACGAAGCATAAATGTTTCAAATCCAGATGTCTCAAAATTTCTTCAAACAAACCAAATTTTTTCTTCTTATAAAATGTCTTCAGAATACAATTCTTTATATGAATTTATCTATTGGTATTGTCTACATGATCAATATAACCTCCAAAATGTCAATTTTTTATATTTATCAAAAATACAAACGGATATTTCAAATCCAATTTTCTCAACATTTCTTCAAACAAACCAATTTTTTTTTATATTTAAAGTCTTCAGAAGACAATTCTATATATTGGTATTGTCTAAATGATCAATATAACCTCCAAAATGTCAATTTTTTACATTTAACAAAAATACGAAGCATAAATGTTTCAAATCCAGATTTCTCAAAATTTCTTCAAACAAACCAAATTTTTTCTTTATATAAAATGTCTTTAGAAGACAATTCTATATATGAATACACTTATTGGTATTGTCTAAACAATCAATATAACCTTCAGAATGTATTTTTTTAGATTTAGTAAAAATACAGAGTGTGAATATTTCAAATTTGATTTTCTCAAAAGTTTTTCAAACAAACCAAATTTTTTTTTACATAAAATGTCTTTAGCAGACAGTTCTATATATTGGTATTGTCTAAATGATCAATATAACCCCAGAATGTATTTTTTTTTTGGTTTTAACAAAAATACGGAGTACGAATATTTGAAACCCAATTTTCTCAAAATTTCTTCAAACAAACCAAATTTTTTCTTCATATAAAATGTCTTCAGAAGACAATTCTTTATATGAATTTACCTATTGGTATTGTCTACATGATCAATATAACCTCCAAAATGCCAATTTTTTATATTTATCAAAAATACAAAATACGGATATTTCAAATCTAATTTTCTCAACATTTCTTCAAATAAACCAAACTTTTTTTATATTTAATGTCTTCAGAAGACAGTTCTATATATTGGTATTGTCTAAATGATCAATATAATCTCCAAAATGTCAATTTTTTACATTTAACAAAAATACGAAGCATAAATGTTTTAAATCCAGATTTCTCAAAATTTCTTCAAATAAACCAAATTTTTTCTTCATATAAAATGTTTTTAGAAGACAATTCTTTGTATGAATCTACCTATTGGTATTGTTTACATGATCAATATAACCTCCAAAATGTCAATTTTTTATATTTATTAAAAATACAAAATACGGATATTTCAAATCTAATTTTCTCAACATTTCTTCAAATAAACCAAATTTTTTTTATATTTAATGTCTTCAGAAGACAGTTCTATATATTGGTATTGTCTAAATGATCAATATAATCTCCAAAATGTCAATTTTTTACATTTAACAAAAATACGAAGCATAAATGTTTCAAATCCAGATTTCTCAAAATTTCTTCAAACAAACCAAATTTTTTCTTCATATAAAATGTTTTAAGATAACAATTCTTTATATGAATCTATCTATTGGTATTGTCTACATGATCAATATAACCTTCAAAATGTCAATTTTTTAGATTTAACAAAAATACAAACGGATATTTCAACTCCAATTTTCTTAAAAATTCTTCAAATAAATCAATTTTTTTCTTCATATACAACGTCTTTAAAAGACAATTTTAGATATGAATCCACCTATTGGTATTGTCTAAATGATCAATATAACCTCTAAAATGACAATTTTTTAGATTTAACAAAAATACGGAGTATGAATGTTTCAAATCTAATTTTCTCAAAATTTCTTCAAACAAACCAATTTTTTTCTTCATAATAAATGTCTTTAGAAGATAATTCTATATATGAATCCACTTATTGGTATTGTCTAAATGATTAATATAACCTACAAAATGTTATTTTTTTAGATTTAACAAAAATAGGAATGTTTCAATCCAATTTTCTCAAAATTTCTTCAAACAAACCAATTTTTTTCTTCATATAAAATGTCTTAAGAAAACAATTCTTTATATGAATCCATCTATTGGCATTCTCAACATGATCAATATAACTTCCAAAATGTCATTCTTTTATATTTATCAAAAATACAAAATACGGATATTTCAAATCCAATTTTCTCAAAATTTCTTCAATTAAACCATTTTTTTTTTCATATTTAATGTCTTCAGAAGACAGTTCTATATATTGGTATTGTCTAAATGATCAATATAACCCCAGAATATATTTTTTTTTTATTTAACAAAAAAAAGAGTACGACTGTTTGAAACCCAATTTTCTCAAAATTTCTTCAAACAAACCAATTTTTTTCTTCATATAAAATGTCTTGAGAAAACAATTCTTTATATGAATCCATCTATTGGTATTCTTTACATGATCAATATAACCTCCAAAATGTCAATTTTTTAGATTTAACAAAAATACAAACGGATATTTCAAATCCAATTTTCTTAAAAATTCTTCAAATAAATCAATTTTTTTCTTCATATACAACGTCTTTAGAGGACAATTTTAGATATGAATCCACCTATTGGTATTGTTTAAATGATCAATATAACCTCTAAAATGACAATTTTTTAGATTTAACAAAAATACGGAGTATGAATGTTTCAAATCTAATTTTCTCAAAATTTCTTCAAACAAACCAATTTTTTTCTTTATAATAAATGTCTTTAGAAGATAATTCTATATATGAATCCACTTATTGGTATTGTCTAAATGATTAATATAACCTACAAAATGTTATTTTTTTAGATTTAACAAAAATAGGAATGTTTCAATTCAATTTTCTCAAAATTTCTTTAAACAAACCAAATTTTTTCTTCATATACATACAGCATCTTCAGAAAACACTTTTATATATGAATCTACCTATTGGTATTGTCTACATGATCAATATAAACTCCAAAATGTTATTTTTTTAGATTTATTAAAAATACGGAGTTTCAAATATAATTTTCTCAAATTTTTTTCAAACAAACTAAATTTTTTCTTTATATAAAACGTATTTAGAAGACAATTCTATATATAAATTCACTTATTGGTATTGTCTAAATGATCAATAAAACCTTCAGAATAACAGTTTTTTAGATTTAACTAAAATATGGAGTAAGAATGTTTCAAATTTGATTTTCTCAAAATTTCTTTACACAAACCAAATTTTTTTTTCATATACAACGTTTTTAGAAGACAATTTTATATATAAATCCACTATTGGTATTGCCTAAATAATCAATATAACCTCTAAAATATTAATTTTTTGGATTTAACAAAAATACGGAGTACAGTTTCAAATCGAATTTTCTCATAAATTCTTCAAACAAACCAAATTTTTTTTTCATATAAAATGTCTTCAGAAGACAATTCTATATATGAATCCACCTATTGGTATTGTCTATATGATCAATATAACCTCCAGAATGTCAATTTTTAGATTTAACAAAAATACTGAGTACGGATGTTTCAAATTCAATTTTTTCAAAATTTCTTCAATCAAACCAATTTTTTTCTTCATATAAAATGTTTTCAGAAGACAATTCTAGATATGAATCCACCCATTGGTATTGTCTAAATGATCAATATATCTTCCAGAATAGACAAATAACTTATAACACAATAAAAAGTTGATATTTCATAAAGCAAATATTTCGACAAAAAATTACAATTTAATAGACAATTGAAAATTTTGGATTTTCATTTTTTTTATTTCATTATACTGGAAATTTCATTGCAAAAATACATTGTTTTGCTCGTAGTTTTATGACGCTCTCTAAACCGCGCCCTTAATGACAAATAAAAATAGGTCATCTTATATGATGCACGTATTACAAAATTATAATTTAGCAAATGTAAATAATAAAATCCTATTAAAACTTACAACTTTATTATTACATTAATAGTGAATTTGCAATCATAATAACTCCAGTATCAAATTAATGAGGCGGGAAGAATGTTTCGTTAATTTACCATATCGGTTTTAATGCATTGTAGTAAAATATATATGGTTATAATATTTCAAGAATGTAATACTTAATTACATATTTGTGAACAATGGATAATATATTTTGTTAGAAAGAACTCGGTCGATACTAAATATATGCAATTTATTTACTTGTACTTCTCAAACGTTAAAATATATTAATACAAAAATCGTGTTTCGCGCGGAAGCAATTTTATTCTGGCGACACCCAATGGGTCTACAATATCTTGAACTTATATAATCATCGAGTTCTATAAGAAAAAGAGGTCCTGGAAACGTAAATAAATCACATAGGACAGGCCATGCGGGTTGTGTGATTTAAATATCCAATTGAAATTATTTTGCTATTACATTTGAAATAATTTTTATTACTAAATGATTCTTTGACGCTACTGATGACTATTGCATTTTAAATTGATTATCACAAGTTATCTTAAATGATGTGCAATAATATTTTCTCTAATAGATTTAATTTTATTAAAGCTTTAATTATTTTTAAGTAATAAACGCTTGATCTTTGGGTAGATAATTAATTAATTATATAATTTAAACAGTTTGATTCAAATTTATATTTAACAGTCCATCAATTTTGTCATCACCTTTAGCAATAATATCTACTAAACTTACAATAAAAGTTTCGCAACGTTTATGAAACCAATAAAATTTGCCATTTGTGCGAACTCAAGATAAAAAAAATCAAACGACTTTCACGTCCACATATGGGGGTTCGGTTTTATGTGAAATCGCTACGGCTCACAGTATCTACGCTATAAATTTATTAAAGCACGGTAAACATAAAGATTTTTTTACTAATTCTACATCAAACTTCCTCGCATTTAGTAATAATAATAATTATTTTATATTCTATCATTTGAATCAAAAATAAGACGCTTGCACTTAAATTAGAAATATTTCATGCCTGTTTATTGCTTAATTGATTCAGTTTCATCGTTAATTTTATGCTCGAATTAAAATAGACTGGACGTGACGCAATCTCTGAATATGGTATTTTAAATCATTCAGATTGCAAATTGAGTATGTATATAAAATAATCCGCCTATTTTTATTGTTAAAAAAAATGAATATCATTCATAAAAGAATATAAAATAGTTTTAAGTATTAAGAAATACACTGGCAAAATTAAAATTATGACTTTCTACTGTATTTTGCACACTAAATTAAAAATTCTATGTTGAATTGTAAAGCATATTTATTGTTTTTATTTTTGAAATATCACAAATTTACAGTTCAGACGAAGTTCGAATTTTTGTTCCTAGGACTAATATGGAACAAGAAATATGAAAAAAACTAATCACTAATAATGTGTATTACCTCTTTTTGAATTAATGACTTCTTGAAGTCGACGAAGAACACTTTGAATCTGCAATAGCAACTGTCTTAGCTCCTGAGCAGTTCTTGGAGCACGTGTATGCTTTCAGATACGTCGTCCCAACTCATCCCAGGCATGTTCTATGGGATTCATGTCCGGGCTGAGAGCTGGCCAATGAAACCGCGAAATTCCCACTTCATCCAGATAATCTCTAACAACTCTGAGGTCTAGCATTATCTTGCATGAAAATGTCGCGCTCGTCCATAGTTGTTATAAAGGGCATAACATGATCTTCAAGAAAGTCTGTAATTTATCTGTGAGCTGTCAGGTAGCCATTCTCTATAAAGATCAACTCTGTGTATGCTTCGGTAGAAATTCCTGCCCAAATTATAACCAACCCGACGTCTTCTCCACATTGAGACAAAAGCGTGACTCCAGTTCTCATTGTTCCATGCCCGATGATTTCGGGCAAAAGCCAATCTTGCAACACGATGTCGGCGTTGTAAAGGTGGACTTGTAGCCATTTTTCTTCAAGACAATCCAGCAGCCCGAAGCATTTTTCTAACGGTCCATTTACTATTATTTAATCTCTAACTTCATGGAGTTGGTTTCGTAGATAAACTGCAGAAGCTGTTCTATTCCGCAAATTTGTGGACACCAAAAAACGGTCATCTCTGTTTGTGGTAACTTTTTGTCGCCCGGATCTTGATCTTCTTGTTATCAGGCCAGTATCTAAGTAACGCTGATACACTTTTTGTACAGCACAAAGGGTTTTACCAACAATCCTTGCAGTTTTATGTTTTCCTCGCCAATCTTCAATCGACGCTATAATTCTTGCCACAAACATTGTGTGAATACAAAAAATTGTGACCTCTATTTTTTGCTTGCCATTGTATGTTAATAAGCGTTGTCTTATTAGTATGTAACTACATTAGATGCTTGGACTGGAATTTTTTTACACTTTTTATGAATTTATAATCGGATTTTAGTGCTTTCGGTGAATTTTTAACATTTTTAGACCTGATTTTGCTACTTTTCACATTTTATGAACAAAATTTTGCAGTTTTTTTGTTAAGTGTCAGTAAGGAAGCTTACCAAGAAGAACTAGAGAAACACCTGAAACCGACACATCTTACAGAAATGACTGTAGATCAGTTAATGGATATTTTTTGAATAATATGAACAAACTTGAAAAAGATTTTGAACAATTTTGGAATATTTTTTACATTTTTGACAATTTTGTCAATTTTGGATTTGGTTTTTACATTTTTATAACGTTTTTGATACTGATTTTTTTTTTTGACAAATTTGTAAACAAACAAAAAAATTGTTTTTTTTTTTAAGTTTTTGGACTAATTTTTACTCTTTTGAATCATTTTTGACGATTCTGTAACATTTATGATAAGTTTGGTATATTCTTCACAATTTTAAAAATGCCAACAAGTTTTGAGAAAAATTTTGGACAATTTTGGATCATTTTGTATACTTTTAAAACATTTCTCACAATCTTGTAACATTTTTGACAATTTTGATATATTTTTGATTATTTTAAAAAGTATCAAGCAAATTTTGGACAACTTTGGAACATTTTATACACTTTTGAAACATTTTTGACAATTTTGTAACATTTTTGATAAGTTTGGTATATTTTGAAAAATATCAACAAACTTGGGAAAGTTTTTGAACAATTTTGGAACATTTTTTACACTTTTCAAACATTTTTCAGAATTTTGTTTAAACCATCCGTTCGTACTAAAATTCTGACTCACCTACAGTTATCCGTCATCAAAATTTTAAGTGTCACCATCACCTCCTTTAATAAAGCGACTTTTAACGCTTGTAGAAAAGAAAAACTTATTTTTTTTGATAACTAACACTTGGGCGGGTGGGCGGGAACCTAAGTTCGAACCATACTTTTGTACTCATGTTCTGAAGTGACCCACCTACCCGCCCAAGAATTTGTCATCAAAAGTTTGAATGCCACTACCACCTCCTTTGAAATAAAAACTTTTCACGTTTGCTGAGAAGAGAAACTTTCAATTTTTAATAATTAACTTTTGGGCGGGTGGGCGGGAACCCAAGTTTAAACAATCTATCCGTTCTTATGTTTTGGAGTGACCCATCCACCTTCCCAAGTGTCCGTCATCAAGACTATAGATGTCAACATCATCTTTTGATAAGAAGAGTTTTAACGCTTACAGAGAAAAGAAACTTTCAATTTCTTAATAACTAACACTTGGGCGGGTGGATGGGAACTCAAGTTCAAACTATCTGTTAGTACTTATGTTCTGGAGTGACCCAGCCACCCGCCTAAGTGTTTTGTTATTAAGAATTTAGATGTCACCATCATATTTTTTGATAAAAAGACTTTTAACGCTTACACAAAAAACGTTTTTTTTTTTTTATTAAATGATTAAATTATTTTTTTTTTAAATAACAATTGGGCGAGTGAGCGGGAACCTAAGTTCAAACAATACTTTCGTATTCATGTTTTAGAGTGACCATTTACCCGCCCAAGTGTTCGTCATCAAAAAATTGAATATCACCATCACCTCCTTCGACATAAAAACTTTTAACGTTTGCAGAGAAAAGAAACTTTCAATTTTTTGATAACTAACACTTGGGCGGGTGGGCGGGAACTCAAGTTCAAACCATCCGTCCATACTGTTCTGGAGTAACCCACCCACCCGCCCAAGTGTCCGTCATCACGGGAAAATTTAATAACATTCTTAACAATTTTAGAAAATATCAATAGACTTAAGAAAACATTCTTGAGAACTTTGTCAATTTTGGATTTTGTTTTTACATTTCTAGAACGTTTTTTAGTTAACAATTTTTCAACATTTTTGACAATTTTGTAACATTTTTAGTACGATTGGTATATTTTTGACAATTTTGGAAAATATCAACAAATTTTAAGAAACATTTTTCACAATTTTGTAACATTTTTGATATATTTTTGACAATTTTAAAAAATATCAACAAACTTGAGAACAATTTTGGACAATTTTGAAGATTTTTTTACACTTTTAAAACATTTTTAACAATTTTAGTATATTTTTGACAATTTTGAAAAATATCAACCAACTTGAGAAAGATTTTGAACAATTTTGGAACATTTTTGACAATTTAATAACATTTTTAACAATTTTAGAAAATATCAACAGACTGGATTTGGATTTTGTTTTTACATTTTTAGAACGTTTTTGATACTAAATTAATTTTTTTTTACGATTTACTTACGTTTGTTAATAATTTTGAAACACATCAAAAGATTTGAATTTTTTGACAATTTTTGAATAAATTTTTACACATTTGATTTTTTTTTGACAATTTTGTAACATTTTTAACAAGTTTGGTATATTTTTGAAAAATATCAACAAACTTGAACAAAATTGAGAACAATTTTGGACATTTTTGGAACTTTTGAAATATTTTTAACGATTTTGTAAAATTTTTGAAAAGTTTGGTACAATTTAAAAAATATTTGGAACATTTTTTACACATATCAAACATTTTTCACAATTTCATTCAAACCATCCGTCCGTATTCATATTCTGGAGTGACCAACCCACCCGCCATCCTCTGATAAAGAGTGTTTTACGCTTACAGAGCAGAAACACTTAAATTTTTTCGATAACTAACACTTGGAAAGGGTAGGTAGAAACCTAAGTCCAAACAATTGAACCGTACTCATGTTCAGGAGTAACCCACCCACCTACCCAAAAATCCGTCATCAAGAATATAGATGTCACCATCACCTCCTTTGATAAAAAGAGTTTTAACGCTTACAAAGAAATAAAAACTTTCAATTTCTTAATAACAAACAACTGGACGGGTGGGTAGAAACCCAAGTTCACACCATACTTTCGTAATCATGTTCTGGAGTGACCCATCCACCCGCCCAAGTATAAAGAATATAGATGTCACCATCACCTCCTTTAACAAAAAGAGTTTTAACGCTTACAGAGAAAAGAAACTTACAATTTCTTGGTAACAAACAATTGGGCGGGTGAGCGGAAACCCTAGTTCAATCCACCCACCCGTCCGTATTCATATCACCCATCACATTTTTGACAATTTTGATATATTTTTGACAATTTATAAATAAAAATCAACAAACTCGAAAAAAATTTTGAACAATTTTGAAACATTTTTAACAATTTTGGTATATTTTTGACAATTTAACAACATTTTTAACTATTTTCTAAATATCAACAGACTTTAGGAAACATTTTGACAATTTTGGATCTTGTTTTTTTATTTTTAAAACGTTTTTGATACTGATATAAGTTTTTTGACAATTTAATAACGTTTGTTGATAATTTTGAAACATATCAAAAGATTTAATTTTTGTTGACAACTTCTGAAACATTTTTGACAACTTTGTAACATTTTGATATATTTTTGACAATTTTGGAATATATCAACAAACTTGAAAAAAAAATTAGACAATTTTGGAACATTTTTTTAAACATTTTTGACAATTTTGATATATTTTTGACTATTTTAACAAATTGAAAAAAATTGTGAACATTTTTGATACATTTAAAGCATTTTTGACAATTTTGTAACATTTTTGATAAGTTTTGTATATCTTAAAAAATATCAACAAACTTGAGAGAAATGTTAGACAGTTTTAGAACATTTTTGACTAAATCGTCAAAAACATTTTTTACACTTTTAAAACGTTATTTGTCAATTTTATAAAAAAAATGGCAATTTTAAAAAATATCAACAGACTTGAAAAAACATTTTTAAATTTTTTTTTAACAATTTTTGAATAATATAACAAACTTTGAGAATTTTTGTACTTTTTAACAATTCATTAACATTTGGTAATCATATTTATTTGTTTGTGGAATATGTTTGACAGCTGTAGAAATATTGTTACAATTTAAGGAAACACAATAACAATTTTGTTGATAACTAACACTTGAGCGGGTGGGCGGGAACACAATATCAAACCACCAGCCCAATATTTATAAACTGTGTTCCCGCCCAAGTGTCCGTAATTAAGAAATTGATTATTGTACCCACCTCTGACGTATTAGTGACAACTGTCAATCAATCTGTCACATAAATAACAGCAGAAACGCAACAAGTGTAAGAACAAGCACATTTCTTGATCACTAACACTTGGGCGGGTGGGCGGGAACACTGTATTCAACCACCAACCCAATATTTATAAACTGTGTTTCCGCCCACCCACCCAAGTGTTAGTTTTAATTTCTTTTGTTATTGTGCCCACCTTTGACGTATTAGTGACAACTGTCATTCAATCTGTCACATTAAAAACAGCAAAAACGCAACAAGTTTGAGAATAAACAAATTTCTTAATAACAAACACTTGAGCGGGTGGGCGGGGACACTGTATCAAACCACCGGCCCAATATTTATAAACTGTGTTCCCGCCCACCCGCCCAAGTGTTAGTAATCAATTTTTTTTTATTGTGCCCACCTTTGACGTATTAGCAAAAACTGTCCTTCAATCTGTCACATTAAAAACAGCAGAAACGCAGCAAGTTTGAGAATAAACAAATTTCTTGATAACAAACACTTGGGCGAATGGGCGGGAACACTGTATCAAACCACCGGCCCAATATTTATAAACCTTGTTTCCGCCCACCCGCCCAAGTTTCAGTAATCAAGAAACTTGTTATTGTGCCCACCTCTGACGTAATAGTAACAATTGTCATTCAATCTGTCATATTAAAAACAGCAAAAACGCAACAAATTTGAGATAAAAATTTTTCTTAATAACAAACACTTGAGCGGGTGGGCGGGAGCACTGTATCAAACCACCGATACAATTTTTATAAACAACAAAAACGCAACAAATGTGAGAATAAGCAAAACCTCTAACAACTTTTGACAAAATTGTAAAAAAAAACAATTTTAGAAACTCTTAAAAAAATTCAGAATAATTTAATCAAATTCCTAAGAAGTTTCTAAAATGTGGTCAAAAGTTTCTAGAATTTTACCAAAGTTTTTAAAGTTTGGTGAAAAAAAATCAATCAAAAGTTTCTAGAAAATTTATATAATAAATTTTTAAAGGGACACTAGAATTTGGTTAAATGTTTCTGATTTTTTTTCAGAAGTTTCTTTAAAATTGCAATTTAATATTTGATAATCAAGGTCTATAGAGTATACAAATTATGTGAGATCGATATAGTATAAAAACAATAGTATTTAAAAATTGCTAAAAGTATAAATAAAAAGATTGTTTTTGTATAAAATTGCAAGTGCTTTTTTAATTGTTTTGATATAACCAACTTAAAACTTGTTATGTTAATAAAAATTCTAGAATAAAGATATTTTGCGACAGTTATTTCACTTAAAAGTATAAAAGCAAATGATTTTGAAACTCAATCATGTAAGAACATTCGTGGAATATTGTTTTAACATTTAAAGAACATTTTTCAATCATTATGACCTTTGTTAATTTAATTTGCTTGTTTGTGGATTGATTTTGACAAGAAAGGAACATTATTTAAAATGGTAGAACATTTTTGACAATTGTGAAACATTTCAACATTTGAAGAAAACATCCAAAAAGTTTTTATAATTGTAGAACATTTTTTGACAATTAAAAACATTTTTGTTATTGTAGAACATTTTTTTAAGATTGGTAAACATTTTGTTGAATTTTTTTTTGTTGCTAATATTTACTTGTTTATTGAGAATGTTTGAGAACTAAAAAATGTAGAACATTTTATGACAATTATGGAACATTTTAGTCATCAAAAATAAAGTGTACAACTTGTTTCCATTGTTAATTAGTCTAGAAAAAATACAAATTGCACGTAATATCAATTTTGCACTCGTATAAATTGCAACGATTATATTCGTGAGACATGAGTATCATTACGTGCTAGTTGTACAATATACTATTGTCTACTTCTTACTGTATAATAATATGTCTATTATTGCTAAAGAAAAGAATGTTATTTCATACGTTATAGTTATTACGCACACATAATGCCTGAAAAAAGTCTCAATTGTGCACGGAGCCAACGACGATATCCTATATATCTGTAAAACTATTATTAAATTTAACAATTTTCAATTTCCACTTGTATAATTTCGTTTTAGAAAAATTGTTTAAAAATAAATCATAAAAATGAGCATAATTTTTTCAAGTTTACAGTTATTTATTTAATTTAATATACTTCGAATGGTTTTCTAATTCCTCATCTCAGGATAAATCGCGATTAAATAATGACCAGAGGATATTGCATTAATTGAAAACGTGTTGTTGAAAAAACTTTTATTGCCATTCTCCATTACCTAATCAGATCGAAATATATGAGAAGCAATAGATCACACAGGAAGATCAAAGATAATGATGCGAATGTGACTTCTGGTGAATATAATTAGGACAAAATTAGATTCAAAATAATAGGAAATCATCACTCATAACAATTTTAGAAAGAAAATATGGAATGATATAATAGGATAAAAAATCAATTTTAATAGTAATTAATTAAGTACGCAGTATTGTCATCTGATAGGTGTAATTTTGATCGCATTAAGCATAACAAAAGCCATCTAAATAGGAAGAAATGTGAGTTAACGCAATAAAGCTAGCGTGAAATTGCGAGTACGTGCTGAATTATAAATCGGAAAATTAAAAGCGCTACTTATGTTCTGCGGCCGGCAATATGTTTAGTTAGCAGTTAGTAGCGAATTCCTTTCGATGTGCGGTTAGACTGCACATAATGCACATTCTAACCGAGGAAGTAAACACTTTTAAGTTCATTTAAATAATTAAATGTAATGTACTCATCTTAAGAAATTAAAAATTCTGTTTTGCAAATTTTAAACGGATTTCTCTGTATATTATAAAATGATAAATAAAGCTATCTGTTATTACCATAAAAATAAAGAGGTTAAAATCGTAAATTAATTTATGTGAGATATATAATATTTTTTTAACAGCATCACGGACGGCGCCTCAAAATATATATTCACAATCACTCATCTCTGTGTGGACTTTCTAAACGATCATTTTAGCCGCGACAAAATTGATAAGATAAATCATCTAATGGACGCCCATTATTAACGCCAAAGAGGTTTTCCTATTTATTATATGAAGGCCATCTCATTAATATGCAATTATTTTATTAATTTACATTTATATTTAGTCATTTCATTTTAATAGTGAACATAACTAACAATACTTATATGCGTAGTTTTATATTTCATTAAAATCTTGATTAGTAGAATTATACAGTGTCACGATAATAAATTTTTATTATTATAAAAGTTAGATATGTTTTATATGTACTTAATGGATTTTATTACTATGTATACAGAATGATTTAATAATATAATATTTAACTTAATAGTTTTCATTTGAACTAAGCTATGATCAAATGTCAAAATTATTAATATAATAATACGTTTATTTTTTGCTTTTTGGCTTTGAAAATAATAATTATATTTACAAATATTTTTCAAAATAATAAATCAAAAATGTTCTCAAACTATTAAAAACGAATAAATGCTTGAATAAATAAATATGTTTTCAAACTACCAATAATGTTCCCCAATTTAACAAAAATGTTCTCAAACATTTTGCCTAAAATATTGAAAATGTTCTAAAAATTTCAAAAATGTTCTGAGGCTTAGAATGATTCCTGAGTAAACAAATATGCTGCCAACAAATTTTCTAAATTTGTTGTTGTTCTGAATTTGTCAAACATTTACTTAATAACCAAAAATAGTTGTTACAAACGTTTTGAAGCTGTTTAGGATTTTTTCCGAATAAATAAATGTTCCTTAATTTAACAAAAATGTTCTTAAACTTTTTGTCCAAAACACCAAACATATTTCAAATTATCAAAAACGTTGTATAGAATGTGTCTCGAGTAGTAAAACTGTTTTTAAACGATTAATAATGTTCTTTGATTCAACAAAAATGTTCTCAAACTGTCAAACATTTTGTCTAAAATATCAAAAATATTCTCATATGTTCTGAAGCTGTTTAGAATGTTTTCCAAGTGAACAAATATGTTTGCAAACTGATAATAATGTTTTTTAATTCAAGAAAAATGTTTACAAACTGCCAAAAAAAAATTCTAAAACATTTTGGGTGAATAAATATGTTTTCAAAGAATCTATATTGTTCCCCAATTTAACAAAATTGATTTTCAAACTGTCATAACACTTTATACAAAACATCAAAAAAGATCTCAAATTGTTAAGAACTTTCTGTTCTTAAATTTAACAAAAAATGTTAAATATTTTGTCCGAAGTATCAAAAACGTTTGTTAATCTAAGAAAAACGTTCTCAAACTGCCAAACATTTTGTCCAAAATACCAAAAATGTTCTCAGTTTTGTCAAGAACGCTGTTTAGAATGTTTTTTGAACAAATAAATAAATAAAAAATAATTTGACAGATAAAAGCTTCTTTGAGTAATAGTAAGTGCCTGGACATTTATGGTTTTAACTTATTAACTTTAAAAGCTGTTTTTGTGGATTAGAACAAGTTTATTTAATTGAACAGGGCATATACTTTAGAAAACATTTTAAGTTATTATTCATGGCTTAAAAAAATGATTCAAAAGCTTTGAAAATTAACTCAAAAACATTGAAAATATTAAAAATTGTAAAAAACGTTTAATTTTTTTTTAAACATTAATAATTATCTGAAAAACGTTGAAAATTTTGAATATTGATACAAATACATTGAAAATTGTCTCAAAATTGTTTGAAAAACATAAAAAATTGTCTCAAAAAAACTAAACATTGTCCCAAAAATATTGAAAATTTTGAAAAAAAAAATTAAAAACCTTTGAAATTACAAAGAATGTTTTAAAAATATTGTAAAACAAGATTTTAAGCTTTAAGAAAGTTTCTAAAACATTGAAATTGCTTTAAAAGTTTTAAAAATTGCCTCAAAAACATTGAAAATTTGCTCAAAAACATTGAAAATTGTCTCTAAAATGTTGAAAATTGTCAAAAAAGTATTAAAAATAGTGGAAATTGTCACAAAAACAATAAAAATTGTAAAAATGTTTACAAAAACATTGAGCATTTTAAAAATTGTCTCAAAAACTTTAAAAATTGTTTTAATAATATTATATAAAAAAATTCAAAAATCAAAAATTCAAAAAAAATATTTTAAAACATTGAAAATTGTCTGAAAAGTTTAAGGAAGTCTCTAAAACATTAAAAGTTTGCTTAAGAACATTGAAAATTGTCTCATAAATATTAAAAAAGTCACAAAAATATTGAAAATTGTAAAAATGTTCACAAAAACATTTAAAATTGTAAAAATTGTCAAAAAAAACATTAAAAATTGTATCAAAATTGTTTCAATAACATTAAAAATTGTCTCAAAAAAATCTAAACATTGTCCCAAAAATCTTGAAAATTTTGAAAAAAAAATTAAAAACCTTTGAAATTACAAAGAATGTTTCAAAAATATTGTAAAAAAAGTTTTTAAGCTTTAAGAAAGTTTCTAAAAAATTGAAATTGCTTTAAAAGTTTTAAAAATTGCCTTAAAAACATTGAAAATTGTCTCTAAAATGTTGAAAATTGTCAAAAAAGTATTAAAAGTAGTGGAAATTATCACAAAAACAAAAAAAATTGTAAAAATGTTTAAAAAAACATTGAGCATTTTAAAAATGGTTTCAAAAACTTTAAAAATTGTTTTAATAGTATTGAAAACTTTAAAAACTGTTTCAAAAACATTAAAAATTGTAAAAATTATCTCAAAAATATTGAAAATTATTTTAAACCCTTTGAGTCTAGAGCTTTGAAATTTTTTTATAAACGTTTGAAAATTATCTGAAAGACTTTGAAAATTGTTTCAAAAATATTAAAAATTGTCTTAAAAACATTGAAAATTGTTTGAAAAAATTTAAATAAATTAAAAATCATTAAAAATTCAATAAAGACATTGAAAAAAACTTGAAAACATTAAAAATTGTAAAAAAAAATTTCAAAAACATTTAAAATTGCAAAAATTGTCTTAAAAATATTAAAAATTGTAAAAAAATTTAAACATCAAAAACTTAAAAAAAAAAAAATTTAAAAACGTTGGAAATTGTCCCAAAAGCTTTAAGGAAGTCTCAAAAACATTAAAAGTTTGCTTAAAACCATTGAAAATGGTCTCAAAAACGTTAAAAAAGTCACAAAAGTAATGAAAATTGTTAAAATTGACACAAATACATTAAAAATTGTAAAAATGTTCACAAAAACATTTAAAATTGTAAAAATTGTCAAAAAAACATTAAAAATTGTCACAAAAATATTGAAAATTGTCTCAAAATTGTTTCAATAACATTAAAAATTGTCTCAAAAAAATCTAAACATTGTCCCAAAAATATTGAAAATTTTGAAAAAAAATTAAAAACTTTTGAAATTACCAAAGAATGTTTCAAAAATATTGTAAAAAAAGTTTTTAAGCTTTAAGAAAGTTTCTAAAAAATTGAAATTGCTTTAAAAGTTTTAAAAATTGCCTCAAAAACATTGAAAATTTGCTCAAAAACATTGAAAGTTGTCTTTAAAATGTTGAAAATTGTCAACAAAGTATTAAAAATAGTGGAAATTGTCACAAAAACAATAAAAATTGTAAAAATGTTTACAAAAACATTGAGCATTTTAAAAATTGTCTCAAAAACTTTGAAAATTGTTTTAATAATATTGAAAACTGTAAAAACTGTTTCAAAAACATTAAAAATTGTGAAAATTATCTCAAATATATTGAAAATTATTTTAAACACTTTGAAGTCTAAAGCTTTGAAATTTTTTTATAAACGTTTGAAAATTATCTCAAAAACTTTGAAAATTGTTTCAAAAGTATTAAAAATTGTCTTAAAAACATTGAAAATTGTTTGAAAAAATTTAAATAAATTTAAAATCATTAAAAATGATGTCAAAAAACACTGAAAATAACTTTAAAACAATAAAAATTGTAAAAAAAATATTTCAAAAACATTTAAAATTGCAAAAATTGTCTTAAAAATATTAAAAATTGTAAAAAAAATTTTAAACATCAAAAACTTAAAAAAAAATATTTAAAAACGTTGGAAATTGTCCCAAAAGCTTTAAGGAAGTCTCAAAAACATTAAAAATTTGCTTAAAAACATTGAAAATGGTCTCAAAAACGTTAAAAAAGTCACAAAAGTATTGAAAATTGTAAAAATTGACACAAATACATTAAAAATTGTAAAAATATTCACAAAAACATTTAAAATTGTAAAAATTGTCACAAAAACGTTGAAAATTGTTCCAAAAGTATTTATAAAATTTTCAAATTGAGCATTAAAAGCTTTAAAAATTGCCTTTAAAACATTGAAAATTGGCTTAAATACATGCATACATTGTGAATTTTACAATATTTCGATAAACTATTTAAAAAACTCAGAATCTCTCAAATTGTTAAGAATGTTTTATAGTTGTTTTTAAACCGCCAATAATGTTCCTTAATTCAACATAAATGTTTTCAATCTTTTTTAACATTTTGTTTAAAATATCTCAAGTTGTTTCAAATGTTCTCAAACTATCAATAGTAGTCTTTAATTCAACACAAATTTTCATAAACTGTCAACATTTTGTCCAAAATATTAAAAATTAAAGACCAAATGCAAATTTCTTTCAAAGTATTAGTTGCTTGGTTTCCAAATTATTGTGATCAATTGGAAAGTTCATGCAAAGCAATATTTTGACAATAAAAACTTTTTCCAAAAACTGATAAATCAAGACCATTAGGAATTTTCTTTCAAAATATTGTAAATTTTTCAAATATTTGTGTTCCAAATGATTTAAATCAAATGCAATATTAATGAAAAGCAATTATTTGGTAATAAACATATTTTCCATTTTTAAAAGTCAGAATTAAATGCAATTTTCTTTGGTTTTCAAACTAGTTTAATTAACACAAATGAAGAATGTATTCAGAATATAATAAATATAATGTTTGGCATATTTTATTATTATTATAATATTTATAGCTTTGTAATCATAATTGATATAATGTTTACAAAAGTGCAAAATTCTATTCATAGAATGTTGAAAATCATAAAAAGTCAAAAATAGCAAAATTTTGTCATAAAATATTAAATTTATGACATCTTAGAAATTAGTGACAACAAAATCGTCCAGAAAACTCATGTTTACTATAAATAAAAATTACTGTAAAAACTTTGAATACCATAAAAATCACTTATATTATATGAAATTTGTCAAAAATTACGTGGAAAACCTAAATATCGCACAAGATTTGCTTGAAAAACATGCAAAAAAACTTATATTTCAATTAAATTTGCTAAGAAATCATGTTCATCATATAAAATTCATTAAAATTGACGCATAAATCACATTTATAGCTTAGAAAACCTCAAAATGATATAGAATAAACATTTGTAAAAATAAGAACCGCAAAAAAAATAATTTTGCATAAAATTTGCTCAAAAACTTAAATATCGTAAAAGATTTGCTTAAAAAATTCCAAAATTACATACAAAAAGCATTCACATCATAAAAATCGCGCAAAAAACTTATTTTTTGCATCAAATTTGCTGAAAAATTAATTTTTCAAAACTGGCACAGAAAACCGATTATAACACAATATTTACCTTTAGGACCTTAAAATTGACAGAAAAAACATTTATAAGATTAAAAAAACTTAATTTGAGCATAAAATCGCCCGTGAATCACAAAAACGTAGAATTTATCAAAATTCGAGTAGATTTTAAACTACTCACTGATAATCATAAGCTATAATGACCCACCCACCCAAGTGTTGGTCATCAAAAGATTGGATATCACTTCCTCCTTCTTGGGAAAAGAGATATTAACGCTTGCAAAGAGGAGAAAATACTAGTGTCTTGTAAACATACTTTTGGGCATCATGATCTGAAGTGTTGCGTCATCAAAAAATGTTTTTAAACAAAGAAATTTTTAACTCTAGCAAAAAAGATAAATTTACAATTTCTTGTTAATATTCTCTTGGGTAAGTGATCTGGAGTGACCCACCCACCCGTCCAAGTGTTGGTCATCATAAAATTAGATATCACTTCATTCCTTTTGGGCAAAGAGACTTTAACGGTTACAAAGAGAAAAAAATCTAATTTCTTAATAACAAAGTCTTCGCTGAGTAGGTAGCCACTCCAGTCCAAACTACTTAGTGAGAATTATAATCTGGAGTGATTCGCTCACTCGCCCAAGTATTGGTTATCACAAAACTAAATACCACCTCCTTCTACTTAAACAAAGAGACTCCTAATGCTTACAAAGAAGAAAAACTGCCAATTTCTTGATAACAATCTTTTGATAGGGTGGACTGACCCACTCACTCACCCAAGTGTTAATCATCAAAAGATTGAAAATAAACTCCTCGTTCTTAAACAAAGAAACTTTTATCGTTTGCAAAGAAGAAAAACTTCCAATTTTTTTTTACAAACTCTTGGGCAGGTCGCTGGGTACTCCAGTTCAAACTAATCGCTAGTAATTATGATCTGAAGTGCTCCCGCAAAATGTTAGTCATCAAAAAATTGAATATCACTTTCTCCTTCTTAGAAAAGAGAGACATCAATGCTTACAAAAAGGAGAAAATATTACATATTTTTGAGCGGGTAACTCCAGTTTAAACTGCTTGATGATAATTTTGATCTGGAGTGACCCACCCAAGTGTTAATTATCAAAGATTAAATAGCACCTCCTCCCTTTTGGGCAAAGAAACTTTAACGGCTTGTAAAGCGAAAAAACTTCTAACTTCTGGATAATAAACTTTTGTGTGTGTGGTTGGCACTCCATTTTAAATTACTCGCTGGTAATCATGATCTCAAGTGGACCCAGCAACCCGCTCAAGTGTTGGTCATCAAAAGATTGAATATCATCTCCTCCATAAAGAAACTATTAACGCTTACAAAGAGGAGAAACTTCCAATTACTCTTAAACAGGTAGCTGAGCACTCCAGTTCAGTTTTACTTGATAGTAATTATGATCTGGATTGGCCCACTCACTTGCTTAAAGAAATTAGATACCATCTCCTTCTTAAACAAAAAGACTTCTGATGCTTGAAAAGAAGAGAAACTTATAATTTCATGTTAACAAAATTTTGGGCGATGATCTGGAGTAAAATTACACACAAAAAAACATTTATAGCAAGAAAATTGCACATTAAAATCATTTGCAGTATAAAATTTTATGAAAAATTACGTTTAACACACAAAACTTATAACAACTAATGTAACATAAAATTTAGTTTTAAAAACTTTAAAGTTGTACAGAAAAAACATTTATAACAAAAAAATCGCTTAAAAAAATTACACATAAAATACTTTTAAAAACTCAAAAACTACAAAAAAAAACATAAAATATAATATATATCAAAGCTATTGTTAGAAAGATTCAAATAAACTGTTGAAAAGTACAAGACCAATACCACAGGAGTGGCTAGTATCTACATTTGTTACCTTATCTAAAATAGATAAGACTAAAGTATGCACAAACTACAGAACAATAGTATTAATGAGCCATGTCCTAAACGCTTTTTTTAAAGAATCATTCATAACTGCATCCACCGGAAGATTAACTATAAAACTAGTGATTGTCAGATGAGCTTTAGAAATAGAATGAGCACTAAAGCAGCATTATTCGGTACAAATGTTGTAATGCCTCACCGCAAAATATTAAATAAGACACCTACACCTCAGACGGGCTTAGAATATTTTTGTGTATGCAAAATTCTATTGATAAAAAATCAAAAATAACAAAATCTGGTCATAAAATATTAAAATATTTACAAAAAGACATAAAATCCGGCCAAAAACGGTTTAAAAAGTGCCAAAAATCACCAAACTCTGGCCTTAAACTTTTGAAACATTTTCATAAAATCTCAAAAATAGCAATAAAATATCAAAATATTAATAAAAATAGCAAAATTCGGTCATAAACTGTTGAAAAGTGCAAAATTCGATTCACAATGTCAAAAATAGTTAAAAATATTGTCAGAAAGCATTGATTTTTGTTGGCTGTGTGCTGGGGCAACAAAATAAGGTGGAAATTTTTCCACCCTACAACTCAATACAGAAGTTCATTTTAATTTAGATGGTTTTGTCAATATGCAATGTTATCAAATTTTGAAAAATAAAAATCGAATTATAGACTTATAGACTTGGACCAACGTTTTTGAGAATAAAATATACTTATAGCAAACTTTTTGTGAGATCAATTAGACCACAAAATATGGTGCCACATCCCATACAACAAAAGGAACCATCAATTGACAAGACAAAATTTTCGGGTCGTGTGATTTCCAGAAATGATGCCCAGATCTTGCATAATTTCAGTTGTTAGCAATACAATAGACGCTTGGGTGGGTAGGTGGAAACCAAATAAAATTGTGACCGAGTAGCTTCTTCTATTGTGATCCACCAACCCGCCGAAGTGTTGATTCATGATTTCATCCACCTTTTGAGTTCTTGCTGCTATTCTTAACTGAATAATTGTTAAGTTTGTTAATGAAGAACGTTTGGGTGGTTGGGCGGGAACCAAGTTTAAATTGTGGTCGGGTAGCTTCTTCTACTGTAAAATAAATAAATATATCAATTTACTTAATTCTGATTTACAATAGACCTCTAGTAAACCTTAATTTGTATTCTATATCTATGTGACACTCATATTACATTAAAATCAAACATGTTTCAATAATTAAATTAAAATTGTTAATAGTTCTTCTTACGATCGTGTAATTAAATTAACTATAATCATGTCACGTTTGTTTGTTACATGTAAAATACCTAATACCTATTACCAATTCCCATAAGCAATTACAATTAATTTCTCTTCCCTGAAATGATCGATACCATCTGGAAATGATAATTACCATCTTGAAACCGCAAAGTATATATAAAACCGCTGAACAAACGGTGCATTTCAAGGTGACAAAGAATAATTTAACAACAGTCGTCATTGAATATGACACTTGTATTAATTACGGCCGTAATAAATTTTGAAAGAGCTACCAGAAATGACCACCCGTCGCGAATTTTCGTCCCCACGTAGTTTTTCACGCCGAAATAAATATTCAATTAAGAATTTATAGGCGCCGTTTACGAACAATCGGAGAAATTCCACATCATTTTTTATGTCAAATGATTTATGCATCGGAATGCTCAGTCGTCGATTGTTTCCAAACAATTCGAAAATGTTGATTAGATGGAGTAAATTGATGCCATCGCAGAGTTATGGCGGCATTCGAAACGAGTAGCTTTCTAGGTAGTTGTATTTTGTAATTAATACGACGTGTATTAGCTACTTTTCCCTAGCAATATATTATTTTTCTGATTTATAATATTATAATATTTCATCTTGGATATTTTATGGACTCGCTTAATAGTTGATACATTCTTCACATAATAATATGATAAAAAGGAACACGTGTAATATTTAAGCTGTTTTACACAATAACAAATATTTTTATTATTATAAAACATGCAAAGAATTTATATCTGTTTAAATAATAATTAATTATAATAAAATAAACATTGAAGAAAATGTGTTGATATTAATCACAATTTAATTTAATTTTTGACAATACTATTAGATTTATTATTAAAGGGCGGAATATAGCTGCAAAATTTGCTGAAATATATATGCTAATTATGTAAAATGTATGGAAGTTTTATACTTAACAAAGAATTTTAGCTTTTATTTTAAAATATAAATATGTATATGGGTAATTCCATTTCTTTTCGACTAATTTGAAAAAGTCGACCTTTTTGATTTTGCTCATATTTTCAGGGATCAAAATATGGATGAAAAAAATTTTGGACCTTAGAATATTTCTTGTTCAAAATGACACACATTTCAAGGTCACAAATTTCACAATAAAACGTCTTTTTAGCTTATTTTCTATCTAAATTTTTGGGTTTCTGGAAAAAGATAAAAAGGTTCACGATGGCTCAAATTATTTCTTATTACATGTACTTTAAAACTCATATTTTTATGTTAAAGTGGCAGTCATTTTGATATACCCATATAAATAAATTTTGTTGTATAAATCAAATTCTTTCAACATTCGTCAAAGTTAGAGCGTGTAGAAGTCGGCAGATTCTACTGTAATAGAATAGAATAGAATAGAATAGCTTTATTTGTGTTACTACAAGCATTTACACACATCAGGTCATAATAAGTTACATTAATACATTAAAAAAAGAATACATTACTAAAAATAAAAAAAAAAAAAACATTATTTGATTTAGAATTAAAATAAGTAAACAAACCGTACTTGTAAAAACTAAACAACAAAGAACATATTAAAATCAAATGCACAAACAAAATTAAATAGTAAATTACAATTTAAAAATATTATAAACATAAATAAATTGATAATGCCATATATATGTATTATCTGGCGAGATTTCCGTAATTGTCAACTAAGCTTTCGTTAATACTATAGAAAGCTTCTGTGCTAAGGTAAGATTTTATAGTGGGTTTAAACGCTTTACAATTTTGTTGCTTTATTTGCTCCGGGAGTAGGTTAAATATTTTGGGACCATAATAGTTTAGTTATTTAGATAGGCGCATAGGGATCAAACACAACTTGGAGCTATTTCTAGTATTATAGTTATGTAAGTCACTATGCGCACAGTAAGACTCAATGTTTTTTCGAACATGCACCAGACATTCCAACACGTAAAAAGATGGCAATGTTAAAATACCCAGTCTGATAAAGGTTTCTTTACAATCTTTTTTATAACCTAGACCAGCTATTACTCTGACTGCTCGCCTTTGTAATCCAAACAAGCGGCTCATGATTGCGGTATGTCCCCATGCAAGGATGCCATAAGTAAAAAGCATTAAAATTTCGTTATAAAATGACAATACCTAATAATAAATATCAAGAATCCAACCAAAAAATTCAAAAACTGTAAAAAAGTACAAAATATAGCCATAAGATATCAAAAATAATAAAATTCGACAAAGAATGATAAAATCCGGCCATAAAAAGTAAAAAAAGCATCAAAACATTGCTCAAATCAACCAAAATCTGATCAATAAATAACAAAAATACTAAAATACGTTCATTAAATGTCAAAAATGCAATAATCCGGTCATTAAAAAGCAAACAATACTAAAACCCAAGCACAAAATGTCAAAACTATTGAAATCCGGCCAATAATTAAAAGAAATACGTGAAAAATATCAAAATGCGGCTAGAAAACGTAAAAATAACAAGTGAATTATAAAAGCCAAAATCCAATTAGAAAATGTCAAAAATTTAGACAAAAAACTCAAAAACTGTAAGTACAGTACCAAATCCGGCAAAAAAATGTTAGAAATACTAAGATCCGGCCAAAAATTTAAAAATAAAGCAAAAATACTAAAATCTGGCCATAAAACGTATAAAAAACATTGAAATTTAGTTATAAAATGCTCATATCTAATAATAAAATATCAAAAATTCAAAACTGTAAAAAAAGTACAAAATCCGGCCATAACATATCCAAAACACTAAAATTCGGTCAATAAATGACAAAAAATATTAAAATCCGGCCAATAAAAGTATTAAAATTTTGCTCAACCAAAATCCGGCCACTAAATAAGAAAATTACCAAAATCCGTTCTTAAAATGTCAAAAATGCAATAATCCGGCCATTAAATAGCAAAATAATACTCAAATCCAGGTACAATATGTCAAAATTATTAAAATCCGGCCAATAATTAATAGAAATACGTGAAAATATCAAAATAAAATGTATAAAATAACAAAATTAAATTAGAAAAATCAAAATCCAATAATAAAAATTTCAAAAATTTAGTCAGAAAACTAAAATCCTGTTATAAAACGTAAAAAAGCATTGAAATTTATTTATAAAATGCCAATATCCAATAATAAAATATCAAAAAAAAACTGTAAAAAAAGTACAAAATCCGGCCATTAAATAGCAAAAAATATTAAAATCCGGTAATAAAAAGTATCAAAATTTTTCTCAAAACAACCAAAACCCGGCCAATAAATAACAAAAATACCAAAACCCGTTCATTAAGAGTCAACAATGCAATAATCCGGCCATAAAAGAGTAAATAATACTAAAGCCCAGGCACAAAAAGTAAAAACAATTAAAATTCAATAAAAAAATGTCAAAAATTTTGCTATAAAACTCAAAAAACGGTAACCAAATCCAGCAAAAACATGTTAGAAATATTAAAATCCGGTCAAAATTTAAGAATAAAAAAAAAACTAAAATCCGGCTATAAAACGTAAAAAAACATTGAAATTTAGTTATAAAATGCCAATATCTAATGATAAATAATCAAAAATCCAACAAAAAACTCAAAAACTAAAAAAAAAAGTATAAAACCCAGCCATAAAATAACATAAACACTAAAATCCGGCCATTAAATGGCAAAAAATATTAAAATCCGGCCATAAAAAGTAAAAATGTGTTTAAATTTTTCTCAAAACAACTAAAATCAGGCCAATTAACAACAAAAATACCAAAATCCGGTCAGTAAGTGTCAACGATGCAATAATCCGGCCATAAAAAAGCAAACAATACTAAAACCCAGCCACAAAATGTCAAAAATATTGAAATCCTGCAAATAATTTAAAAAAATACGTTAAAAATATTAAAATTCGGCTATAAAACTTAAAAAATAACAAAACTGAATTAAAAAGCCAAAATAAAAAAAAAAGTCAAAATTTTAGCCAGAAAACTCAAAAACTGTAAGTAAAGTACCAAATCCGGCAAAAAAATGTTAGAAATATTAAAATCCTGCCAAAAGTTTTGAATATTGTGCAAAAAATACTTCAAAAACTGAAAAAAACACCCAAAATCCGGTCATAAAATAACAAAAACACTAAAATCCGGCCATTCTATAACAAAAAAATATTTAAATCCGGCCATTCTATAGCAAAAAATTATTAAAATCCGGCCATTCTATGGCAAAAAATATTTAAATCCGGCCATAAAAAGTAAAAAAGTATTAATATTTTGCTCAAAACAACCAAAATCCGGCCAATAAATAACAAAAATACCAAAATCCGTTCATTAAGTGTCAAAAATGCTATAATCAGGCAATAAAAGAGCAAATAATACTCAAATCCAAGCACAAAATGTCAAAATTATTAAAGTCCGGCCAATAATTAAATGAAAATATAAAAATCCGGCTAAA
This sequence comes from Tachinus rufipes, assembly GCA_963932245.1. Taxonomy (NCBI): domain Eukaryota; kingdom Metazoa; phylum Arthropoda; class Insecta; order Coleoptera; family Staphylinidae; genus Tachinus; species Tachinus rufipes. The sequence continues at coordinate 101,972,300 of OZ010747.1, read as the reverse complement.
AAATGTATAAAACAACAAAATTAAATTAGAAAAGTCAAAATCCAATAACAAAATGTTTAAAATTTAGCCAGAAAAATCAAAACTGTAAGTAAAATACCAAATCCGGCAAAAAAATATTAAAAAACGTAAAAGCTGTGACTGGCATAGAGCAAAATATGCAGTTCGTAACGCTGGTTTAGGTAACTTGTTTACTAGCTGACGTAGTAGGTACACAGATTTTGAAACTTTTGTGACAACAGTATCTCCATGGCTATGCCATGTTAATTTGGAATCTAGACACATGCCAAGAAAGTTTGCACTTGCAATGTCTTGATTTAAAGAAAAGTTTAAATTAACAGTTTTATCTATGTTCAGTGTTAGTTTGTTTGCGTTAAACCATTTATTAATATTTAGTTGACAGCTATGTTGTTTATCTAGTGCCATTGTGATACTTAAGGATTTATTTAGCAATGTAGTGTCATCGGCAAATAAAAATATACTTGAATTGAATTGAATGTTATAGATGGCAAGTCATTTATGTATAATACAAATAATAACGGCCCAACTATAGACCCCTGAGGTACACCATATTTCAAGTATATTTCAGTAGATGGTTTTTGGTTTATAAATACTGTCTGTTGTCTTTGGTGTAAATAAGAGGATATTAATCTGTTAGGATGAAAGTTATAAAAATAAAGTTTTTGTATAAGAGTGTCGTGGCAGATGCAGTCAAATGCCTTGCTCAAATCTAGAAAAGATGCGGCTGAATGCATACTATTTTCAAAAGCGTGTGTTATTTCTTGAGTAAGGGCAACTACTGCATCCGTTGTTGACTTTCCCTTACGAAAACCGTACTGATGACTTGTCAAAATGTTATTGGTTTCTAAGAAATCGATCATTTGTTTATATAAAACTCTTTCAAAAACTTTAGACACTACTGGTAGTATAGATATTGGTTTATAGTTATGCACATCTTCTTTGTCTCCTTTTTTAAAAATTGATAAAAGATTTTGGTATTTCAAAATCTTCAATACAAAATGATCAAAACAATCTACTTACGAATCCAAAAGAAAAAGCAGATATTTTTGCAAACCAATTTGCATCTAACTGTACTATTATAAATCCTTCTATTGCTGTACCTATAATGCCAGCTAGTGGAAAATTAATGGGTTCAATTTATTTCAGGCGACGTGTAGTCAAAAGATATCTTCTTAAATTAAATACCAGAAAGTCATCAGATACAGATGAAATTCCACCTATTGTTCTTAAAACATTTGCAAATGAAGTAGCTTCCATTTTGACCAAAATATTTGTTTTATTAAGCAAAAATGAAACATTCCCAAATTTTTGGAAAATTGCAAATGTTCAACCTACTCCTAAAAAGGGGGACAAGTCTTGATTTGTGAAATGTATCAATTTCTACATTGCCAAGTTTTTAGTACAAAATAACTTCATCTCCGATACTCAATGTAAATTTCGATCAAAACGTTTGATAACAGATCTTCTGACTTATGTTAATCACAAATGGAATTCTACTTTAGACAAACAAGTAGAAAATCTTGCAGTAGCTCTAGACATTTCCAAAGCGTTTGATAGGGTATGGTATCTTAATCTTGTCAACAAGCTCATTGTATAGGTCTTGGTATAAAATGTAATTTTTTTGACAATAGAAAAATTATAGTTAGAATTGATGGTTTTAACTTTGACCCCAAATTCATAAATGCTGGTGTTCCTCAAGGTTCCTTCGCCAACTTTATTTTTGATTTACACAAATGAACTTCTTTAAATAACTAAAAGTTTTATTCATAGTTTTGCTGCTGATAGCACCCTTCATACTTCATTCTTTCCAAAGACCATATCGACAAATATGGTAGAGCGTCTTGAAATTTCTAGGTTAGAATCTGTAGAATCTATAAACAAAGACCTCAAAACTATATCTAAATGGGGCATTTTCAACATGGTCAATTTTAACTCTAAAAGACTCAACTTCTTACTGTTTCAAAATTCAAATTTGAGGTATTATCTGTTCCAAATATTAAACTAAACAACGAATCCATATCTAAATTTTCTTCAATTTGTCTTTTAGGTGTTACAATCTCACATAATCTTCTCTGGAATGACCATGTTGTCGACCTAGCTTCTATCTAGAAAACTAGGATTGCTTAATAGATGTAAAAAGTTTTTTACTTCTATTCAACTTTTGCATTTATATAAAACTTATATTTGTCTTTCTATTGAATATTGTTCCCAAGTATGGAGCGGAGCATCGGAAACTGCACTATCTTTTCTAAACTCTATTCAGAAACGAGCTATTTGAATCATTGCCGATCCAAAATTGACTAATGACTTAGATACTTTACAACACAGGCGCAATGTTGCAGATCTTTGCATTTTCTATACATATTTTAATGGACATTGTTCAAACGAAATACAAGACATTTTGCCATCCAAACAAATATTTACTCGTAGTACAAAGCTTACTAAATATTCTAATAAATATTCACTGACAGTTCAGAGATGTAGGACCGAAACTTTTAAGAGAGATTTCTTTAACCGTACTATCGACACATGAAATAAACTTTCAAATTCAGTATTTCATGAGACTTTTAAGCCATAGATATTCAAAATCAATGTTCAAAGACTGCTTTTCAATGTGATATTTCAGCGAGTGTGGTTCGCTCGTGGAAATTCAAAGATTTTTTCTGTTGTTGTGGCATATTATGTAATTCCTAAATATCACATTTTGAAGTTAAACAAAAAAGATTGAATTTTGAGCAATGTAGTGTGTATTAATAATGTTTTTCTTGTTTGTTGCAGGTAAACCCCCGTAGTAATGAACTGTGCAAGTAATTAGTAAGTACATATACCAATAAGAAACTTGTGCATACACACTGCTAGTGACTCCAAAAGAATATTTTCGTTGCAGAGAAAAGCAATTGTCATATCAAGCTGATTGTACAGAAGAATTTAAGCCATTAAAAATTTTAACTTTGCCATCTCTTTTTATGTATAAATGTATTTTATTTGTTAGACGTAACCAACTTTTATTTATGAAAACCAACATTGAACATAATCATAATACAAGACAACGCCACAATATAAGACAACCTGACCGAATAAATGAAATTTATTAACCACGTTGGAATAAAATTGTTAAATAAACTCCCAAATATAATAACCAAACTTGAGGAAAATAGTTTTAAACATGCAATTAAATTATTTTTATTAGCTAATGCATATTATTCTATAAATCAATCTTTTAATGCTAAACATTTTAAAAACTGTATTGTCTTGTTTAAATTGTGTAATTTTAATATTGTATGTAATTGACTATTAACTTTTTTGTATAATGACGAATGTAAATACTTATTGTATATTTGACATGAATAAATGTATTATTATTATTAACTAATTAGCATAGTCCAGTCAAATATGCTTATATATTGATCTCACCTTTAAAAAAATCCAAAAGTTTTCAAACTTGATACACTGATTTATAGGTACCTAATGAAGAATATACTAAAAGTCCTTACTAATATGACACGAGCTTTAGCGGTAATGATCGAAAACATGGCTTTTTTTTGTTTTTTTGTTAATATCTCAAGAACTGTAGGTAGGAGGTAAAAGTTGATTATATACATAATAAAAGCTAATCAAAATTTTTTGTATTCCCAGCGGTTACAGAGTATAGAATATAAAAAAAGTTTTTTGTATTGTTACGACCCAACGAGCCGGTCTTTTTTGTTTGGTTCTTTGTTCATTTTGACGGTCTTCCCCCTCTTCCCCAACTACCTGCTCTTTCTTCCACATAGCGTTCACAATACGCGTCAAATTGTAGTGTTAGTGCCGTCTCTCTTTTATCTTCTTTCTTCATGGAGAAAGGTGGTAATCAACTCTTTAACGATGTTTCCTAAAATAGCTATCAACAAGTAGAGTGATGAGGACTTAAACAACTACTTATAGCATAAGCTTGCTCCTTACCCATTATCTTTATTTGAGGAAACTGGAATGCTGAAAACAAACAAATCCGCCTTATACGATACTTTTCCTGTACTACAAGAAGAAGCCAATCTTTTCGATTTTGACATCGTTTTGGATGGAAGATTACTGTTACACAAGGTGGTGTGGCCCAAAAATCTTCAATCTCAACAATTTGCCAATGTTATGTTCTCAAACATTATGACGGCAAGAGCTGTACCGTTGTGTTTGATGGCTATTCAGTACCAGTACACTATCCAGTACTTAGACAGCTGAATAAAACCGAAGTACAAGCTAAAGAGATCAGTTGACATAAACTTTGAACACAAAACACAAATCACAGTCAAACAGGATGATTTTCTTTCTAATGAACACAATAAATCCAGATTTATTTAATTCCTCTTAACTGCTTCTTACGACCATGGAATTAAAACAAAACAAGAATCTAGTAACGCTGGTAAATTGATCATCCGCAGAGTCATAGTTATAGAATCCTAAGTAGTAATAGTTGGCAAAGATGTTGATCTTATTGTTCTCTTCATGGCTTTAACCCTATCTGAAAGACAGATATTATGTGTTAAACCAAGCCACGGCTGAGTAGGAAGGAAGGTATATTCGACTCAGCAATTGCAAACTATGTGAATAACAAACTGCATACTTCTTGTGCATGCATTCAGCTTCCGCTGCATATCGAAAATGGAAACTTGTCTGTTTCAATTTGTTCAAGAAGCGACCTACACTACAAAGTATTACTGAAGCTGAAAACAAAATATTCTTGGCATGATACAATGCACTTTACAAGCAAACTTCCCTTAACATGTATTGTTACAAAGTTTTTACCAAATCAGTTTTGAATGCTAAACCAGACCTCTCTGCGCTGTTGCCTACAGAAGAAGCAGCAATGCAGCATGCTTTTCGTGTATACTACCAAATCCAAGCTAGGAAATGAACTTCTTTCAGAACAGTGGGGTTGCTAATTTGAGCCAGCTGGTTGATCCCAGTAACTACAGAAGACGCAGCAGAACCTGAGGCAGCTCTCAATCTCATTTCTCACAAATGTATAATCCTTTTCCCACAATGATCCAACAAAGTGTAGGCAAATCATTGTCAAATATTGATTTACAAGTATCTAACAAATGATGGTAAAAAGTACACTTATTTTTTCTTGCTTTGGCATCTTCAATAAATTACATATTGTGCCGTGCTAACTAAAACGCAATCATTAGTGCTATATAACTCTGTAACCGCTAAGAATACTAGAGAAATGTATATGATCATTTTTATTGCAAATTTTATCAGCTTTTATTGTGTATATAGCTAACTTTTACCCCCGACCTACAGTTCTCGAGATATTAACAAGAAACCGAAAAAAGTGCCCTGTTTTTTGTGGTTGTCGCTAGAGCTCGTGTCATATTTGTCAGGACTTTTAGTATATTCTTCACTAGGTACCTATACATCAGTGCACAAAATCTTTTGGAGTTTTTTAGAGGTGAAAAGCTACTTTGACTGGACTAAAACGTGAATTATAAGCGAGTTTTATGATGAAAATAAGTTTTTGCACTTTTTTATGTTGGGTATGGGTTTATTTAATGTAGTAATCGCTGTTTTAGAGTTAATTTTATGCCATAAATAAGTTTTCTGCTTGTTTTTCATACTGTTAAAAGGTTTTCTGCATCAATTTTGACTAATTTCATGAAGTAAACATGATTTTGGGGTAAATTTTATTTAAAAATAAGTTGTTTGGTGACATGGTTAGTATATTTTATGTAATCAACGTGAATTATGAACGAATTTTATGGTGAAAATAAGTTTTTTGTATGCCGTAAATAAGTTTGTTCACTAATTTTGACCTATTTCATATGGTAAATGTTGTTTTAAAGCAAATTTTTGTTTTTTGCATCAATTTGGTCAATTTTAGAGCAAATTTTATGATAAATATAAATTTTTTTTGTCCGTTTTTATATATTTTATTATTATTTATAGCAAATTTCATGCTTAACGTAAGTTTTTTGTGATATTTTTGATTAATTTTATGTAGTAAACGTGAATTATGACCACTTTCATGTAATAAAAGCTGTTTTAAGAGTTATGCCAAAAATAAGTTTTTGCCATAAATAAGTTTTCAGGTTGTAAATGTGATTTTATAGTACATTTCATGATTAAAATAAGTTTTTTGGATAATTTTTGATAAATTTTATGTAATAAACGTGAATTATGAGCGAATTTTATGATGAAAGTAAGTTTTCTGTGCGTTTTTTATGCTGTTAATAGGTTTGCTGCGTCAATTTCGTGTGGTAAACCGATTTTGGAGCAAATTTTATGTTAAAAATAAGTTTTTTGTGTAATTTTTGATACATTTTGTAGTAAACGTGAATTTCGAGCAAATATTATGTTGAAAATAAATTTTCTGATCGTTTTCCATGCTGTAAGTAGTATTCCTGCGTTAGTTTTGAGCTATTTTATATTGTAAACGCAGTTTTTGATATATTTTATTGTTGTAAACGTGAATTTTGAGCGAATTTTATGGGAAAAACGCTGTTTTGCAGTTAATTTGATGCCGTAAACTAGTTTTCTTTGCGTTTTTCATGCTGCAAACAGGTTTTCTGCGTCAATTAGGTTTTTCCGTAAATTTTAACAAATTTCAGGTGGTAAACGTGATTTTGAAGCAAATTTTTTGTTAAAAATAAGTTTTTTGTGCCATTTTTAATATATTTTATGTAGTAAACGTAAATTATGAGCGAATTTTATGATAAAAATAGGTCTTATGCGTAAATTTTGACCAATTTCATGTAGTAAACGATGTTTTAGAGTTAATTATATGCTAAAAATAAGTTTTCTGTGCTGTTAATAAGTATTCTGTGTAAATTTTGAGCTATTTTTTGTAGTAATTGTGACTTTCTAGCGAATTTTACACTAAACATACATTTTTTGCGCGTTTCTCATGCTGTAAATGGGTTTTCTATGTAAATTTTTATAGTTTGTATGTAGTAAACCTGTTTTTAGAGAGAATTTTATGTTTAAAATAAGTTTATTGTACTAATTTTGATACATTTTATGTAGTTACGTTTATTACCGATTTATTTTTGAGCGATTTTTATGCAAAAATATGTTTCATGCGCGTTGTTTATGCTGTAAATGGGTTTTCGGTTCCAGTTTTGATAATTTTTATGTAGTAAACATGAATTTTGAGCAAATTTTGTGTTTAAAATAAGCTTTTTGTTACATTTTTGATATATTTTATGTAACAAACGTAAATTATGTGCGAATTTTATGATTAAAACAAGTTTTCTGCGATATTTTCATGTTGCGAGTGGGTTTTCTGCGTCAATTTTGATCAGTTTCATGTAGTAAACGCTGATTTACAGTTAATTTTATGCAAAAATTAAGTTTTTTGCATGTTTTTAATGTTGGAAATATGTTTTCTGCGTCAATTTTGATCAATGTTATGTAGTAAACATGATTTTGTAGCAAATTTCATGTTAAAAATGAGTTTTTGGTCAATTTTTACATATTTTATGTTATACACGTGGTTTTAGAGCAAATTTTATGCTTAAAATAAGTTTTTTTTGTGGAATTTATGATTTATTTTATGTAGTAAACGTGAATTTTATGATGAAAATAAGTTTTTTGCGCGTTTTTCAAGTTGCAAATGGGTTTTCTACGTCAATTTTGATCAATTTTATGTAGTAAACGATGTTGTAGAATTAATTTATGCCAAAAATAAGTTTTTGCGCGTTTTTAATGCTATAAATAGGTTTTTTGCATTGATTTTGACTAATTTTATGTAGTAAACGCTATTTGGGGTAAGCTAAAAATAAGTTTTTTGTGTTTGATGTTTTTTGCGCGTTTTTCATGTTGCGAATGAGTTTTCTGCTTCAATTTTCACCAATTTTATTTAGTAAACGCGATTTTGGAGCATTTTTTATGTTAAAACTGAGTTTTTTATGTCGATTTAGGAGTATTTTCTGTAGTAAACGCTTTTTTCTTGCTGCAAATGTTAGTTTTATCAAATTTTATGTGTTAAACGTGATTTTTCTGACTCAGTTTAGATAAACTTTATGTGGTAAACGTAATTTTAGAACGAATTTTATGCTTCAAACAAATTTTTTGTATCGATTTCGATATATTTTTTGAAGTAATGGTGGTTTTTGAGTGAATTTTATGTAAAAATAAGTTTTTTCCTTGTTTTTTTTATGCTGTAAATGGGTTGTCGGATCTATTTTGACAAATGTCATGTGTTAAACGTGATTTTGAAGCAATTATTATGCTTAAAAATGTAAATTTTGATATATTTTATGAAGTAAAGGTTATTTTCGTGCAATTTTTTAAGTTTTTTTACACGTTTTTTGTGCTGTATATAAGTTTTATGCGTAAATTTTAATTAGTATCTGGTGGTAAACGAAGTTTTAGAGCAAGAAGGTTATATTTTATGTAATGAACGTGAATTAAGAGTGAATTTTATGATAAATATAAGTTTTCTGCACGTTTTTCATGTTGCGAATGGGTTTTCTGCGTCAATTTTGACTAATTTCATGTAGTAAAGGCTGTTAATTTTGTTAAAAATAAGTTTTTTGAGCGTTATTTTATGCTGAAAATAGATTTTGGGGTAAATTTTATGTTAAACATACGTTTTTGTGTTATTTTTTTTTATATTTTATTGTAGTAAAGTTGAATTTCGAGCGAATTTTATGTTAAAAATCAGTTTTTTGCGCGTTTTTAATGCTTTTTTGCATTAATTTTTACCAATTTTATGTAGTAAACGTGATTTTGGGGTAAATTTTATGATGAAAATAAGTTTTTTGTTATTTTTGATATATTTTATTGCAGTAAACGGAGAAAATAAGTTTTTTGGGCGTTTTTAATGCTTTAAATGGGTTTCCTGCGTCAATTTCATGTAGTAAACGTTGTATTACAGTTAATTTGTTGCTAAAACAAGTTTTCTATGCATTTTTATGCTATAAATAGGTTTATTGCGTATATTTTGTTCAATTTTGTTTGGTAAACGTCGTTTTGGAGCAAATTTTTTTTTTAAATAAGTCAATTTTGATATATTTTATTCTAAAAATTAGTTTTTTGCGTAAATTTTAACAAATTTCAAGTGGTAAACGTGATTTTAGAGCAAATTTGATGTTAAAAATAAGTTTTTTAAGCGTTTTTGTGCTGTAAATGAGTTTTGTCTATTAGTTTTTATCTATTTCATAAGGTAAACATGATTTTCGAGCAAATTTTATTCGCAAAATAAGTTATTTTGCTTAAATTTTTACAAATTTTATGCCGTAAATAGTGTTTTTGTGTAAATTTTAATCAATTTTATGTAGTAAACGTGAATTTTGAGCGAATTTTATGATGAAAATGTTTTCTGAGCGTTTTTCATGCTGCAAATGAGTTTTGTCCATTAATTTTGACTTATTTCATATGGGAATTGTTGTTTTATTGTTTTAAAGCAAAAAATAAGTTTTTTTATGTCAATTTTTACATATTTTATGTAGTAAACGTGATTTTTGAAAAAATTTGATTTTTAAAATATGTTTTTTTTGCGGTAATTTTAACAAATTTCAGGTAGTAAACGTGATTTTAGAGCAAGTTGTATGCTTAAAATAAGTTTTTTGTTTCATTTTTGAAATACTTTATATAGTAAAAATGATTTATGAGTGAATTTTATGATGAAAATAAGTTTTCTGCCCGTTTTTCATGCTGTAAATAGGTTTTCTGCATCTATTTTATGAAGTAAACGTGATTTAGGTGTAAATTTTATGTTAAAAATAAGTTTTTTGTGTTATTTTTGATATATTTTATTGTACTATACGTGAATTTTGAGCGAATTTTATTATGAAAACAAGTTTTTTAGGCTATAAATGAGTTTTGTTTACTAAATTTGACCTATTTTAAGCGGTAAATGTTGTTTTAGAGCCAATAGTTGTTTTCTGCATCAATTTTGGAGCAAATTTCATGTTAAAAATAAATTTATTTGTGATAATTTTTATATTTTTATTGTAGTAAACGTGATTTTCGAGCAAATTTTATTCTAAAATTCTTTTTTTTTTTTCGTAGATTTTGACAAATTTCAAGTGTTAAATGCGATTTTATGCTTAAAATAAATCTTTTTGGGACATTTTTGATTTATTTTATGTAGTAAACGTGACTTAAGAGTGAATTTTATGATGAAAATAAGTTTTCTGCACGTTTTTTATGTTGGAAATGGGTTTTCTTCGTCAATTTTGACCAATTTCAGTAGTGAACGTGATTTTGGGGTAAGTTTTGTATTAAAAATAAATTTGTTATGTTGTTTGATATATTTTATTGCAGTAAATTTGAATTCTGAGCGATTTTTATGATGAAAATAAGTTTTCTGAGCGTTTTTCATGCTGTAAAGGTGAATTTTGAGCGAATTTTATGTTTAAAATCAGTTTTTTGCGCGTTTTTAATGCTGTAAATAGGTTTTCTGTATCATTTTTGACCAATTTTATGTAGTAAACGTGATTTTAGAGCAAATTTTATTTTAAATGTTAATTTTTTGCGTAAATTTTAGGTGATAAACGTGATTTTTGAGCAAATTTTATGCTTAAAATGCGTTTTTTGTGGCATTTATGATTTATTTTATGAAGTAAACGTGAATTGTATGATGAAAATAAGTTTTTTTCATTTTGCAAATGGGGTTTCTGCGTCAATTTTATGTAGTAAACGTGATGTTAGAGTAATTTTGATGGCAAAAATTAATTTTATGCGCGGTTTTAATGCTGTTAATAGGTTTTCTGCATTTATTTCAACCAATTTCATGTACTAAATGCGATTTTGAGATGAATTTTAAGTTAAAAATAAATTATTTTTGATATATTCTATTACAGTTAACGTGAGTTATGAGCGATTTTTTTTGGTTAAAATAAGTTTTCAGCGCTTTTTTATGTTTGCGTGAATTTTGACCAATTTCATGTAGTTGCACACTGTTTTAGAATTAATTTGATGTTAAAAATAAGTTTTTTGTGCTTTAAATAGAGTTTTTACGTTAATTTTGAGCGGTTTTAGAGCAAATTTTATGTTAAAAATAAGTGTTTGTGTCAATTTTAATTTATTTATGTAGTAAACGTGTTTTTGGATCAAATTTTTTGCTATAAGCTTCTTGTGATATTTTTGGTATATTTTATGTAGTAAAGGTAAATTATGCTCGAATTTTATGATGATGATAAGTTTTCTGCACATTTTTTATGTTACAAATGAAAAATCTGCTTCAATTTTGAACAGTTTTATGTAGTAAACGTGTCCTAGAGGTAATTTAATGCGTTTTTTGGCTGTGATTTGGTTTTTGTGCCAATTTTGACCAATTTCATGTAGTAAACGTGATTTTGGGGAACATTTTATGTTGAAAATAAGTTTTTTATGTAAGTACACATAATTAAAAGCGAATTTTGACGATGAAAATAAGTTTTTTGAGCGTTATTTATGCTATAAATAGGGTTTCTGAGTCAGTTTTGAGCTATTTCATGTAGTAAACGCAGATTTATAGATAATTTTATGTCAAAATTAAGTTTTCTGAGCGTTTTTAATGCTGTAAATAAGTTTTTTTGCATCAATTTTGATAAATTTCATAAAGTAAATGTGATTTTGGGGCAAATTTTATGTTAATAATAAGTTTTTTTGTGTAATTTTTGATACATTTTGTAGTAAACGTGAATTTCGAGCAAATATTATGTAGAAAATAAATTTTCTGAGCGTTTTCCATGCTGTAAATAGTATTTCTGCGTCAGTTTTCAGCTATTTCATGTTGTAAACGCTTTTTTTGATATATTTTATTGTTGTAAACATGAATTTTGAGCGAATTTTATGGGGAAAACGCTGTTATGTAGTTAATTTGATGCTGTAAACTAGTTTTCTATGCGTTTTTTATGCTGTAAATGGGTTTTTGCTTCAATTTTATGTAGTAAACGTTGTTTTGCAGTTAATTTGATGCTATAACTAGTTTTCTATGCGTTTTTTATGCTATTAATAGGCTTTCTGCGTCAATTTTGTGTAATAAACGTGGTTTTGGAGCAAATTTTATTCTAAAAATCAGCTTTTTGTGTTAATTTTGATATATTTTATTTTAAAAATTAGTTTTTTCCGTAAATTTTGACAAAATTCAGATGGTAAACGTAATTTTGAAGCAAATTTTATGTTAAAAATAAGTTTTTTGTGCCATTTCTACTATATTTTATATAGTAAACGTTAATTTATGAACGGTTTTTATGATAAAAATAAGTCTTATGCGTAAATTTTGACCAATTTTGTTTAGTAAACGATGTTTTAGAGTTAATTATATGCTAAAAATAAGTTTTCTGTGCTGTTAATAAGTATTCTGCGTAAATTTTGAATTATTTTTTGTAGTAATTGTGACTTCCTAGCGAATTTTACACTAAACATACATTTTTTGCGCGTTTCTCATGCTTTAAATGGGTTTTCTATGCCAATTTTTATAGTTTGTATGTAGTAAACCTGTTTTTTAGAGAGAATTTTATGTTTAAAATAAGTTTATTGTACTAATTTTGATTCATTTTATGTAGTAGTATTTATTTTTGAGCGGTTTTTATGCAAAAATAAGTTTTATGCGCGTTGTTTATGCTGTAAATGGGTTTTTGGCTTCAATTTTGATAGTTTTTTATAAAAAAGTGATTTTTGAGCAAATTTTATTCTCAAAATAAGTTTTTTTGCGTAAAATTTGACAAATTTTAGGTGAATTTAGAGCAAATTTTATGCTTAAAATAAGTTTTTTGTGGCATTTATGATTTATTTTATGTAGTAAACGTGAATTTTATGATGAAAATAAGTTTTTTGCGCGTTTTTCAAGTTGCAAATGGGTTTTCTACGTCAATTTTGGTCAATTTTATGATGTTTTAGAATTAATTTATGCCAAAAATAAGTTTTTTGCGCGTTTTTAATGCTATAAATAGGTTTTTTGCATTGATTTCGACTAATTTCATGTAGTGAACGCTATTTTGGGGTAAGTTGAAAATAAGTTTTTTGTGTTATTATTGATATATTGTATTGTAAAGTAACTTAATTATGAACGTTTTTTTTTAATTATATATGTTTTCTGCGCGTTTTTCATGTTGCGAATGAGTTTTCTGCGTCAATTTTGACCAATTTTTTTTTAGTAAACCCGATTTTGGAGCATATTTATATTAAAACTGAGTTTTTATGTCGATTTAGGAGTATTTTGTGTAGTAAACGCATTTTTCTTGCTGCAAATGTCAGTTTTATCAAATTTTATGTGTTAAACATGATTTTTTTGAATCAATTTAGATAAACTTTATGTGGTAAACGTAATTTTAGAACGAATTTTATGCTTCAATCAATTTTTTTGTATTAATTTTGATATATTTTTTGAAGTAATGGTGGTTTTTGAGTAAATTTTATGTAAAAATAAGTTTTTTCCTCGTTTTTTATGCTGTAAATGGGTTGTCGGATCTAATTTTGATAAATGTTAAACGTGATTTTGAAGCAAATATTATACTTAAAAATGTCAATTTTGATATATTTTATGAAGTAAAGGTTATTTTCGTGCAAATTTTTAAGTTTTTTACACGTTTTTTGTGCTGTAAATAAGTTTTATGCCTAAATTTTAATTAGTATCCGGTAGTAAACGAAGTTTTAGAGCAAGAAGGTTATATTTTATGTAATAAACGTGAATTAAGAGTGAATTTTATGATGAAAATAAGTTTTCTGCACGTTTTTCATGTTGCGAATGGGTTTTCTGCGTTAATTTTGACTAATTTCATGTAGTAAAGGCTGTTATAGAGTTAATTTTATGTTAAAAATAAGTTTTTTGAGCGTTATTTTATGCTGTAAATAGAATTTGGGGTAAATTTTATGTTAAACATAAGTATTTATGTTATTTTTATTTATTTTTATATATTTGATTGTAGTAAAGGTGAATTTTGAGCGAATTTTATGTTAAAAATCAGTTTTTTGCGCGTTTTTAATGCTTTTTTGCATCAATTTCGACCAATTTTATGTAGTAAACGTGATTTTGGGGTAACTTTTATGATGTAAATAAGTTTTTTGTTATTTTTGATATATTTTGTTGCAGTAAACGTGAATTTTGAGCGAATTTTATGGTGAAAATAGGTTTTCTGGGCGTTTTTCATGCTTTAAATGGGTTTTCTGCGTTAATTTCATGTAGTAAACGTTGTATTACAGTTAATTTGTTGCTAAAAACAAGTTTTCTATGCATTTTCATGCCATAAATAGTTTTTTTGCGTAAATTTTGTTCAATTTTGTGTAGTAAACGTGGTTTTGGAGCAAATTTTGTTTTAAAAATAAGTTTTATGTGTTAATTTTGATATATTTTATATTAAAAATTAGTTTTTTGCGTCAATTTTGACAAATTTCAGGAGGTAAACGTGATTTTAGAGCAAATTTGATGTTAAAAATAAGTTTTTTAAGCGTTTTTTATGCTGTAAATGAGTTTTGTCCACTAGTTTTTATCTATTTTATATGGTAAACATGATTTTCGAGCAAATTTTATTCTCAAAATAAGTTTTTTGCTTAAATTTTGACAAATTTTATGCCGTAAATAGTGTTTTTGTGTAAATTTTGATCAGTTTTATGTAGTAAACGTGAATTTTGAGCGAATTTTATGATTAAAATGTTTTCTGAGCGTTTTTCATGCTGCAAATGAGTTTTGTTCATTAATTTTGACCTATTTCATATGGTAAATGTTGTTTTAAAGCAAAAAATAAGTTTTTTTATGTAAATTTTTACATATTTTATGTAGTAAACGTGATTTTTGAGAAAATTTGATTTTTAAAATATGTTTTTTGCGGTAATTTTGACAAATTTCAGGTAGTAAACGTGATTTTAGAGCAAGTTGTATGCTTAAAATAAGTTTTTTGTTTCATTTTTGGTATACTTTATATAGTAAAAATAAATTATGAGTGAATTTAATGATGAAAATAAGTTTTCTGTCGTTTTTCATGCTGTAAATAGGTCTTCTGCATCTATTTCATAAAGTAAACGTGATTTTGGTGTAAATTTTATGTTAAAAATAAGTTTTTTGTGTTATTTTTGATATATTTTATTGTACTAAACGTGAATTTTGAGCGAATTTTATGATGAAAACAAGTTTTTTAGGCTATAAATGAGTTTTGTTTACTAATTTTGACCTATTTTAAGTGGTAAATGTTGTTTTAGAGCCAATTGTTGTTTTCTGCATCAATTTTGGAAAAAAATTTATGTTAAAAATAAATTTATTTGTGATAATTTTTATATATTTAATGTAGTAAACGTGATTTTCGAGCAAATTTTATTCTAAAACGTTTTTTTTTTTATACATTTTTGATTTATTTTATGTAGGAGTAAACTTTATGATGAAAATAAGTTTTCTACACGTTTTTTATGTTGGAAATGGGTTTTCTGCGTCAATTTTGACCAATTTCCGTAGTAACCGTGATTTTGGGGTAAGTTTTGTATTAAAAATAAATTTGTTATGTTGTTTGATATATTTTATTGCAGTAAATTTAAATTCTGAGCGAGTTTTATGATAAAAATAAGTTTTCTGAGCTTTTTTCATGCTGTAAAGGTGAATTTCGAGCGAATTTTATGTTAAAAATCAGTTTTTTGCGCGTTTTTAATGCTGTAAATAGGTTTTCTGCATCATTTTCGACCAATTTTATGTTATAAACGTGATTTTAGAGCTAATTTTATTTTAAAAGTTAATTTTTTGCGTAAATTTTGGTGGTAAACGTGATTTTTGAGCAAATTTTATGCTTAAAATGCGTTTTTTTGTGGCATTTATGATTTATTTTATGAAGTAAACGTGAATTGTATGATGAAAATAAAAATTTTTAAGTTGCAAATGGGTTTTCTGCGTCAATTTTATGTAGTAAACGACGATTTTAGAGTAATTTTGATGGCAAAAATAAGTTTTATGCGCGGTTTTAATGCTGTTAATAGGTTTTCTGCATCGATTTTAACCAATTTCATGTACTAAATGCGATTTTGGGATGAATTTTAAGTTAAAAATTAGTTTTTTGTGTTATTTTTGATATATTGTATTACAGTTAACGTGAATTTTTGGTTAAAATAAGTTTTCAGCGCGTTTTTTATGTTTGCGTGAATTTTGACCAATTTCATGTAGTTGCACACTGTTTTAGAATTAATTTGATCTTAAAAATAAGTTTTTTGTGCTGTAAATAGGGTTTTTACGTTAATTTTGAGCGATTTTGGAGCAAATTTTATGTTAAAAATAAGTGTTTGTGTCAATTTTGATTTATTTATGTAGTAAACGTGTTTTTAGAGCAAATTTTCTACTTAAAATAAGCTTCTTGTGATATTTTTAGTATATTTTTTTAGTAAAGGAGAATTATGCTCGAATTTGATGATGAGAATAAGTTTTCTGCACATTTTTCATGTTACAAATGGAAAATCTGCTTCAATTTTGAACAGTTTTATGTAGTAAACGTGTCCTAGAGGTAATTTTATGCGTTTTTTGGCTGTAATTAGGTTTTTTGTGCCAATTTTGACCAATTTCATGTAGTAAACGTGATTTTGGGGAACATTTTATGTTGAATATAAGTTTTTTATGTAAGTAAACATAATTATAAGCGAATTTTATGATGAAAATAAGTTTTTTGAACGTTATTTATGCTATAAATAGGGTTTCTGAGTCAGTTTTGAGCTATTTCATGTAGTAAACGCAGTTTTAGAGATAATTTTATGCCAAAAATTTAGTTTACTGAGCGTTTTTAATGCTCTAAATAGGTTTTCTGCATCAATTTTGACTAATTTCATAAAGTAAATGTGATTTTGGGTCAAATTTTATGTTAAAAATAAGTTTTTTTGTGTAATTTTTGATACATTTAGTGGTAAACGTGAATTTTGAGCAAATATTATGATGAAAATAAATTTTCTGAGCGTTTTCGATGCTGTAAATAGTATTTCTGCGTTAGTTTTGAGCTATTTTATGTTGTAAACGCAGTTTTTGATATATTTTATTGTTGTAAACATGAATTTTGAGCGAGTTTTATGGGAAAAACGCTGTTTTGCAGTTAATTTGATGCTGTAAACTAGTTTTCTATGCGTTTTTTATGCTGCATATGGGTTTTTGCGTCAATTTCATGTAGTAAACGTTGTATTACAGTTAATTTGATGCTAAAAACAAGTTTTTTATGCATTTTTATGCTTTAATTAGGTTTTCTGCGTCAATTTTGTGTAATAAACGTGGTTTTGGAGCAAATTTTATTCTAAAAAGAAGTTTTTTGTGTCAATTTTGATGTATTTTATTTTAGAAATTAGTTTTTTGCGTAAATTTTAATAAATTTCAGATGGTAAACACGTGATTTTGAAGCAAATTTTATGTTAAAAATTAGTTTTTTGTAAATTATGAGCGAATTTTATGAGGAAAATAAGTTTTCTATACGTTTTTTTATGTTGCAAATGGGTTTTCTACATCTATTTGTATCAATTTAATCTAGTAAACGTGATTTTGGGGTAAATTTTATGTTAAAATTAAGTTTTTGTGACATTTTTGATACATCGTGAACTATGAGCGAATTTTATGATAAAAATAAGTCTTGTGTATAATTTTTGACCAATTTTATGTAGTAAACGATGTTTTAGAGTTAATTTTATGCTAAAAATAAGTTTATTGTACTATTTTTGATACATTTTATGTAGTTACGTTTACTACCGATTTATTTCAGAGCGATTTTTATGCAAAAATAAGTTTTATGTGCGATTTTTATGCTATAAATGGGGTTTCGACTTTAATTTTGGTATTTTTTATGTAGTAAACGAGCTTTTCGAGCAAATTTCATGTTTAAAATAAGTTTTTTGCGCGTTTTTATGATGTAATTCAGTTTTTTACGTAAATTTTGATAATGTTTAAGAGCAAATTGTATGCTTAAAATATGCTTCTTGTAAAATTTTTGATATATGTTATGTAATAAACGTGAATTATGTGCGAATTTTATGATGAAAGTAAGGTTTTTGCGCTATTTTTATGTTGCAAATGGGTTTTCTGCGTCAATTGTGATCAGTTTCATGTAGTAAATGTAAATTTTATGCCAAAAATGAGTTTTCTGCACGTTTATAATATTGGAAATAGGTTTTCTGCGTTAATTCCGAGCAATGTATGTAGTAAACATGATTTTGTAGCATATTTTATGTTAAAAATGAGTTTTTTGTGTCAATTTTTGCATCTTTTATGTAATAAACGTGATTATTCAGCAAATTTGATTCTCAAATTAAGTTTTTTTGCGTAAATTTTGACAAAGTTTAGGTGGTAAACGTGATTTTATAGCAAATTTGCTATTTATTATAGTTTATGGCCGTATTTTGCTGCTTTCCAACAATATTTTGATGTTTTATAGCCGGATTTTGCTATTTTTGCCATTTTATGATCAGATTTTGTTTATATCTGAAAATTTTCTGATGTTTTATGACCAGATTTAGCAATTTTTGACTTTTTATGATAGAACTTGGCACTTTTCAAGAGTTAATAATTAAATTTTGATGCTTTTTGACAATGTTGTCATTTTTGTGGTTAGGTTTGGAATGTTCTAAAAATATTTTTATATTTCACAGGCGGATTTTGTTATTTTTGGAATTTTATGAATTTTTGAGCACTTCTTTAACAATTTATGAACGGGTTTTGCTGTGTTTTAACAATATTTTGATGTTTTTTAGCTTATTTTTGCCGTTTTATGAACAAAATTTTGGATTTTTATTTGTTTTTATCAGATTTTGATTCTATCTGAAAATTTTCTAATATATAATGACCGAATTTAGTTAATTTTGACTTTTTATGATAGAATTTTGCACTTTTCGAGAGTTAATAATTAAATTTTGATGCTTTTTGGCAATATTTTAATTTTTTTGGCCGAATTATGAATTTTTTTGACAATATTTTTATATTTTATAGCCGGATTTTGCTATTTTTGGGATTTTATGAATTTTTGTACACTTTTTTGACAGTATATAGCCGAATTTTGTTACTTTTCAACAATATTTTATTGATTTATGACCGGATTTAGCTATTTTTGACTTTTTATGTAAGAATTTTGTACTTTTCAATTGTTTAAGCCAAATTTGGTTTCTTTCTAACAATATTTTAGTATTTCAAAGCCAGATTTTGTCAAGTTTTATAAATTAAAATTGTCTATTTTTCAATTTATAGCCGGATTTTAATTCTTTCTGACAATGTTTTGATGTTCCAAGATCAAATTTTGTTATTTTTAACATTTTGTAAATAGAATTGTACACTTTTCAACCATTTTTGGCCGGATTTTAATTCTTTCTGAAAATATTTTAATATACTTACCATAAACTGTTAAAAAGTGCAAAAATTTTTGTCAAAAGCAGCAAAATTTAGTCTTAAACTGTTAAAAATGCAAATTTCTATTCATAAAAAGTAAAAAATATTTAAATCCAATAAAAAAAAGTTTTTGTATACGTAAAAGTGAATTATGAGTGAATTTTATGATGGAAATAAGTTTTCTGCTTATTTTTTATGTTATAAATTTTGAACAGTTTCATGTATTAAAGGAGTTTCTGGGGCAAATTTTATATCAATAACAAGTTTTTGTGACATTTTTGATTCATTTTATGTACTAAACGTGAAATTATGAGTTTTCTGCACGGTTTTCATGTTACAAATGGATTTTCTGCGTCAATTTTGATCAATTTTTTGTCGTAACCGTGATTTTTAATCAAATTTTATGCTACAAATAACTTTTCTGTGCGTTTGTCATGTTGTAAAAAGGTTTCCTGAATCAGTTTTGACCAATTTCATGCAGCAAACGCGAGTTTGGAGCAAATTTTATGTGAAAAATAAGTTTATTATGTCGATTTTGGTATATTTTATGTAGTAAATGATATTTTGGAGCATATTTTATGCGACAAACAAGTTTTTTGCGCGTTTCACATGCTGTAATTGGGTTTTCTGCATTAATTTACATACATTTTATATGATAATTATTCTCAAAACCAATTTTTAGTGGAATATTTGATATATTTCATGTAGTATTCGTGATTTTCGAGCGAATTTTATATTAAACATAAGTTTTCTGCGTGTTTTTATGCTGTAAATGGGTTTTCTACGTCAATTTTCATAAATTTTATGTAGTAAACTAGTTTTTAGAGCTAATTTTATATTTAAAATGAGTATTTTGTGACATTTTTTATTTATATTATGTAGTAAACGTGAATTATAAGTGAATTTTATGATGAAAATAAGTTTTTTGTGTGTTTTTCATGTTGTAAATGGGTTTTCTGCGTCAATTTTGACCAATTTCATGTAGTAAAGGCGCCTTAGAATTAATTTTATGTTAAAAATAAGTTTTTTAAGCGTTATTTTATGCTGTAAATAGGTTTTCTGCATAAATTTTATGTAGGAAACTTGATTTTGGGGTAAATTTGATGTTAAAAATAAGTTTTTGTGTTGTTTTTTATATATTTTATTGCAGTAAACGTGAATTTTGAGCGAATTTTATGGTGAAAATAAGTTTTCTGAGCGTTTTTAATGCGTCAATTTTATGTTGTAAACGTTTTACTACAGTTAATTTGTTGCTATAAACACGTTTTCTATGCATTTTTATGCTATAAATAGTTTTTTTGTGTCAATTTTGTTTAGTAAACGTTGTTTTGGAGCAAATTTTATTCTAAAATTAAGTTTTTTGTGTCAATTTTGATATATTTTATTTTAAAAATTAGTTTTTTGCGTAATATTTAACAAATTTCAGGTGGCAAACGTGATTTTGAAGCAAATTTTATGTTATAAATAAGTTTTTTGTGCCATTTTAATGTAGTAAACGTAAATTATGAGCGAATTTTATGATAAAAATAAGTCTTATGAGTAAATTTTGACCAATTTTATGTAGTAAACGATGTTTTAGAGTTAATTTTATGCTAAAAATAAGTTTTCTTTGCGTTTAATAAGTATTCTGCGTAAATTTTGAGCTATTTTTGTAGTAATTGTGACTTTCTAGCGAATTTTACACTAAACACACATTTTTTGCGCGTTTCTCATGCTGTAAATGGGTTTTCTATGTCAATTTTTATAGTTTGTATGTAGTAAATTTAATTTTAGAGAGAATTTTATGTTTAAAATGAGTTTGTTGAACTAATTTTGATACATTTTATGTAGTTACGTTTATTACAGATTTATTTTTGAGCGATTTTTATGCAAAATTATGTTTTATGCGCGTTGTTTATGTTGTAAATGGTGGTTTTTGAGCAAATTTTATTTTTAAATTAAGTTTTTTTGCGTAAAATTTGACAAATTTTAGGTGAATTTAGAGCAAATTTTATGCTTAAAATAAGTTTTTTGTGGCATTTATGATTTATTTTATGTAGTAAACGTAAATTTTATGATGAAAATAAGTTTTTTGCGCGTTTATCAAGTTGAAAATGGGTTTTTTACGTCAATTTTGATCAATTTTATGATGTTTTAGAATTAATTTATGCCAAAAATAAGTTTTTTGTGCGTTTTTAATGCTATGAATAGGTTTTTTGCATTGATTTCGACTAATTTCATGTAGTAAACGCTATTTTGGTAATCTAAAAATTGGGTAAGCTAAAAATAAGTTTTTTGTGTTTGATGTTTTTTGCTCGTTTTTCATGTTGCGAATGAGTTTTCTGCGTCAATTTTGACCAATTTTATTTAGTAAACGCGATTTTGGAGCATTTTTTATGTTAAAACTGAGTTTTTTTATGTCGATTTAGGAGTATTTTGTGTAGTAAACGCATTTTTCTTGCTGCAAATGTCAGTTTTATCAAATTTTATGTGTTAAACGTGATTTTTCTGACTCAATTTAGATAAACTTTATGTGGCAAACGTAATTTTAGAACGAATTTTATGCTTCAAACAAATTTTTTGTATCAACTTTAATATATTTTTTGAAGTAATGGTGGTTTTTGAGCAAATTTTATGCAAAAATAAGTTTTATCCTTGTTTTTTATGCTGTAAATGGGTTGTCGGATCTAATTTTGATAATTGTCATGTATTAAAAGTGATTTTGAAGCAAATATTATGCTTAAAAATATCAATTTTGATATATTTTACGAAGTAAAGGTTATTTTCGTGCAAAAAAAAAAAAGTTTTTTACACGTTTTTTATGCTGTATATAAGTTTTATGCGTAAATTTTAATTAGTATCCGGTGGTAAACGAAGTTTTAGAGCAAGAAGGTTATATTTTATGTAATAAACGTGAATTAAGAGTGAATTTTATGATGAATATAAGTTTTCTGCATGTTTTTCATGTTGCGAATGGGTTTTCTGCGTCAATTTTGACTAATTTCATGTAGTAAAGGCTGTTTTAGGGTTAATTTTATGTTAAAAATAAGTTTCTTGAGCGTTATTTTATGCTGTAATTAGATTTTGGGGTAAATTTTATGTTAAACATAAGTTTTTGTGTTATTTTTTATATATTTGATTGTAGTAAAGGTGAATTTCGAGCGAATTTTATGTTGAAAATAAGTTTTTTGCGCGTTTTTAATGCTTTTTTGCATTAATTTCGACCAATTTTATGTAGTAAACGTGATTTTAGGGTAAATTTTATGATGAAAATAAGTTTTTTATTTAAATAAAAATAATTAAAAGCGAATTTTATGATGAAAATAAGTTTTTGTGTTATTTTTGATATATTTTAATGCAGTAAACGTGAATTTTTAGCGAATTTTATAATGAAAATAAGTATTCTGAGCGTTTTAATGCTTTAAATGGGTTTCCTGCGTTAATTTCATGTAGTAAACGTTGTATTACAGTTAATTTGTTGCTAAAAACACGTTTTCTATGCATTTTTATGCTATAAATAGGTTTATTGCGTAAATTTTGTTCAATTTTGTGTAGTAAACGTGGTTTTGGAGCAAATTTTGTTTTAAAAATAAGTTTTATGTGTCAATTTTGATATATTTTATTCTAAAAATTAGTTTTTTGCGTAAATTTTGACAAATTTCCAGTGGTAAACGTGATTTTAGAGCAAATTTGATGTTAAACATAAGTTTTTTAAGCGTTTTTATGCTGTAATTGAGTTTTGTCCATTACTTTTTATCTATTTCATATGGTAAACATGATTTTCGAGTAAATTTTATTTTGAAAATAAGTTTTTTTGCTTAAATTTTGATAAATTTTATGCCGTAAATAGTGTTTTTGTGTAAATTTTAATCAATTTTATGTATCCGCTCAAAATTCACGTTTAGAATTTTGAGCGGATTTTATGTAAATGAGTTTTGTTCATTAATTTTGACTTATTTCATATGGGAAATGTTGTTTTATTGTTTTAAAGCAAAAAATAAGTTTTTTTATGTCAATTTTTATCAATTTTATGTAGTAAACGTGATTTTCGAGCAAATTTTATTCTAAAAATTTGTTTTTTTGTAAATTTTGACAAATTTCAGGTGTTAAATGCGATTTTATGCTTAAAATAAGTTTTTTTTGATACATTTTTGATTTATTTTATGTAGTAAACGTGACTTAAGAGTGAATTTTATGATGAAAATAAGTTTTCTGCACGTTTTTTATGTTGGAAATGGGTTTTCTGCGTCAATTTTGACCAATTTCAGTAGTAAACGTGATTTTGGGGTAAGTTTTGTATTAAAAATAAATTTGTTATGTTGTTTGATATATTTTATTGCAGTAAATTTGAATTCTGAGCGAGTTTTATGATGAAAATAAGTTTTCTGAGCGTTTTTCATGCTGTAAAGGTGAATTTCGAGCGAATTTAATGTTTAAAATCAGTTTTTTGCGCGTTTTTAATGCTGTAAATAGGTTTTCTGCATCATTTTTGACTAATTTTATGTAGTAAACGTGAGTTTAGAGCAAATTTTGTTTTAAAAGTTAATTTTTTGCGTAAATTTAGGTGGTAAACGTGATTTTTGAGCAAATTTCATGCTTAAAATGCGTTTTTTGTGGCATTTATTATATATTTTATGTAGTAAACGTGCATTGTATGATGAAAATAAGTTTTTTTATGTTGCAAATGGGTTTTCTGCGTCAATTTTATGTAGTAAACGACGATTTTAGAGTAATTTTGATGGCAAAAATAAGTTTTATGCGCGGTTTTAATGCTGTTAATAGGTTTTCTGCATCGATTTTAACCAATTTCATGTACTAAATGCGATTTTGGGATGAATTTTATGTTAAAAATAAGTTTTTTGTCTTATTTTTGATATATTGTATTACAGTTAAGGTGAATTATGAGCGATTTTTTTAGGTTAAAATAAGTTTTCAGCGCGTTTTTTATGTTTGCGTGAATTTTGACAAATTTCATGTAGTTGCACACTGTTTTAGATTTAATTTGATGTTAAAAATAAGTTTTTTTGTGCTGTAAATAGGGTTTTTACGTTAATTTTGAGCGATTTTAGAGCAAATTTTATGTTAAAAATAAGTGTTTGTGTCAATTTTGATTTATTTATGTAGTAAACGTGTTTTTAGAGCAAATTTTTTGCTTAAAATAAGCTTCTTGTGATATTTTTGGTATATTTTATGTAGTAAAGGAGAATTATGCTCGAATTTTATGATGAGAATAAGTTTTCTGCACATTTTTCATGTTACAAATGGAAAATCTGCCTCAATTTTGAACAGTTTCTTGTTGTAAACGTGTCTTAGAGGTACCTTTATGCGTTTTTTTGGCTGTAATTAGGTTTTTTGTGCCAATTTTGATAAATTTCATCTAGTAAACGTGATTTTGGGGAACATTTTATGTTGAAAATAAGTTTTTTATGTAAGCAAACATAATTATAAGCGAATTTTATGATGAAAATAAGTTTTTGAGCGTTATTTATGCTATAAATAGGGTTTCTAAGTCAGTTTTAAGCTATTTTATGTAGTAAACGCAGTTTTAGAGTTAATTTTATGCCAAAATTAAGTTTTCTAAGCGTTTTTAATGCTGTAAATAAGTTTTTTGCATTAATTTTGATCAATTTCATAAAGTAAATGTGATTTTGGGTCAAATTTTATGTTAATAATAAGTTTTTTTGTGTAATTTTTGATACATTTTGTAGTTAACGTGAATTTCGAGCAAATATTATGATGAACATAAATGTACTGAGCGTTTTCCATGCTGTAAATAGTATTCCTGCGTTAGTTTTGAGCTATTTTATATTGTAAACGCAGTTTTTGATATATTTTATTGTTGTAAACGTGAATTTTGAGCGAATTTTATGGGAAAAACGCTGTTTTGCAGTTAATTTGATGCTGTAAACTAGTTTTCTATGCGTTTTTAATGCTGTAAATGGGGTTTTGCGTCAATTTCATGTAGTAAACGTTGTATTACAGTTAATTTGATGCTAAAAACAAGTTTTCTATGCATTTTTATACTATAATTAGGTTTTCTGCGTCAATTTTGTGTAATAAACGTGGTTTTGGAGCAAATTTTATTCTTAAAATAAGTTTTTTGTGTCAATTTTGATATATTTTATTTTAAAAATTAGTTTTTTGCGTAAGTTTTTATAAATTTCAGGTGGTTAACGTGATTTTGAAGCAAATTTTATGTTAAAAAGTTTTTTGTGCCATTTTCAATATATTTTATGTAATAAACATAAATTATGAGCGAATTTTATGATAAAAATAAGTCTTATGCGTAAATTTTGGCCAATTTCACGATGTTTTAGAGTTAATTATATGCCAAAAATAAGTTTTCTGTGCTGTTAATAAGTATTCTGCGTACATTTTGAGCTATTTTTTGTAGTAATTGTGACTTTCTAACGAATTTTACACTAAACATGCATTTTTGCGCGTTTCTCATGCTGTAAATGGGTTTTCTATGTAAATTTTTATAGTTTGTATGTAGTAAAACTGTTTATAGAGAGAATTTTATGTTTAAAATAAGTTTATTGTACTAATTTTGATACATTTTATGTAGTTACGTTTATTTCAGATGTATTTCTAAGCGGTTTTTATGCAAAAATAAGTTTTCTGGGCGTTTTTATGCTGTAAATGGGTTTTCGGCGCCAGTTTTGATAATTTTTATGTAGTAAACATGATTTTCGAGCAAATTTCGTGTTTAAAATAAGCTTTTTGTATCATTTTTGATATATTTTATGTAATAAAATTGAATTATGTGTGAATTTTATGATTAAAATAAGTTTTCTGCGCTATTTTCATGTTGCGAATGGGTTTTCTGCGTCAATTTTGATCAGTTTCATGTAGTTAACGCTGATTTACAGTTAATTTTATGCCAAAAATATGTTATCTGCGCGATTTAAATGTTGTTAATAGGTTTTCTGCGTCAATTTTGACCAATGTTCTGAAGTAAACATCATTTTTTAGCAAATTTCATGTTAAAAATGAGTTTTTTGGTCAATTTTTACATATTTTATGTAATAAACGTGATTTTAGATCAAATTTTATGCTTAAAATAAGTTTTTTGTGGCATTTATGATTTATGTTATGTAGTAAACGTGAATTTTATGATGAAAATATTTTTTTTGCGTTTTTTTTATGTTATAAATGAGTTTTCTGTTTTAATTTTGAACAGTTTCATGTATTAAACGAGTTTCTGAGGCAAATTTTATGTTAAAAACAAGTTTTTGTGACATTTTTGATTCATTTTATGTACTAAACGTGAAATTATGAGTTTTCTGCACGGTTTTCATGTTACAAATGGATTTTCTGCGTCAGTTTTGATTAATTTTTTGTCGTAACCGTGATTTTTGATCAAATTTTGTGCTACAAATAACTTTTCTGTGTGTTTTTCATGTTGTAAAAAGGTTTTTTGAATCAATTTTGACCAATTTCATGTAGCAATCGCGAGTTTGGAGCAAATTTTATAAAAATAAGTTTATTATGTCGATTTTGGTATGTTTTAAAGCATATTTTATGCGATAAACAAGTTTTTTGCGCGTTTTTCATGTTGTAGTTGGGTTTTCTGCATCAGTTTACATAAATTTTGTATGATATTTATGCTCAAAACTAATTTTTAGTGGCATTTTTGATATATTTCATGTAGTAATCGTGATTTCCGAGCGAATTTTATGTTAAACATTAATTTTCTGCATGTTTTTCATACTATAAATAGGTTTTCTATGTCAATTTTTATAAATTTGATGTAGTAAACGTATTTTTATTGCGAATTTGATGTTTATTGTACTAATTTTTATGTGATAAACGTAATTTTTGAGCGATTTTTATACAAAAATAACTTTTTCGCTAGTTTTTATGCTGCAAATCGGTTTTTGCCTTTAAAATCAGTTTTTTTTTGTCAATTTTGATAAGTTTTATGTAGTAAACGTAATTTTTGAGCAAGTTCTAAACTAAAAATAAGTTGTATGTGTGGTTTTTATGCTGTAAATAGATTTTCTGTGTCAATTTTGACAATTTTTTTGTTGTAATCGCAATTTTTTTTCTGCAAATGGGTTTTCTGCGTCAATTTCATTAAATTTTATGTCGTAAACGTGATTTTGGAGCATAGTTTAAGTTAAAAACAAGTTTTTTATGACAAAAAATAAGTTTTTTGTGTAAATTTTGATATATTTTATACAGGGTGTTCAAAAAAGAATGTAAAATATTTAAGGGGATGGTACGAACCGCAACAAACAAAAAAGTCTTAATAAACATGGGTTATTATAGCAACGGTTTTGGAGATTTGTTTGTTTGTTGTGGTTCGTACTACCACCCCCTTAAATATTTTACATTCTTTATTGAACACCCTGTATTTTAATTGATCTAGAAAAGAACAAAAATTTAGAAGTGAAAATTAAAATATTTTCTACTGAATATTGCATCATAAATGCTTTTATTGGCGATTTACTCCTTGTACTTTCGCCGCTTCACAATAGATGGCCATATGCGCTCTATATTTCAGTGTTTCTGTTTTATATCAAAATAATATTGCATTGTAAGTCGTACATATTGTAATATATTTAATTTACTCTGTTCGTGTTTTAGAAAAATTGTTCATGAATTGATTATTTATTTTTCAAACAGTCTAAATTCTAGACAACATGTTCACATATTTATCAAATCTTATCTTAACCAAAACAACAAATTAGTCATCTTGTTTTCATATTAAAACTTTCTGTTGAATGCCGCGCTACATAAGTTCAAAAAGAACAATCTACATGTTTTATGAGCAAAGGTGAGAAGTGTATCTTGATTCATATGAAGCGACCGCTTGCTTGGAAAAGGGGATAACGTGTTTTTGTGATCTTTCTCCCGTATCTACCTGAATCGTAGCGGCGAAGGGTGAGGTGTGCTGCAACAGGTCGTTATTGTAAGGGCCCCGCGGCAAGGTTGCGCGCTGTGAGCGCGGCATGTTCCGAATGCTACCCATCTTTACATGCGTTCACGCCTCCGCACACGCACACATGAACAGATTGTAACAAAAAATATATTTATAACTAGTAATCACGGATACTTATAGTCGGAAACTAACACTCCAAGCGTATATTTTTTATAAGCGAATGAAGGTTATGTTCAAAGATGAGATAATATGTAATTGCTAATCACTTACAACTTTACTACGTTGTAAATCCTCGAGCAATTTTAAAAATATATATTTATGTAATACATTTTTTTTTTTTGAAGATTGATTTACAATTACATATTTTATAGTTGGAACATATATGTAATTATGTAGGTCAAGAAAACAAGAGTTTAATTATGTATAACGTAGTTACAATAAATGTTATGTATTATATTGATTAAAGGAACACTGATTGATTGTTGACAAATAAATAATGCTTATGAAATCATTCTAAATATAAAAAGATCTTTGAATTTCAACGAGAGACCACTCTCGCTGAAACTATCAATCTCGGACATCATTAGTCCACGTAAAAATGATTATATTGCAATGCAATGAGGTTAAAATCGTAATTTTCGGATAAAATGTCTAATTTGTACGATAATAAAAGGAAAAATTTGGTTTGAATACGTTCTATATTGCATATATTAATGCTGTAGAATGGACATCAAACTGACGGAGCGTACTCTAAATGAGAATGTAGCAAGGCGCAATAAAGTAGTTTGAGATGATTCAGTTGACATTCTGTACACAAACCCTAACATTTTCATAGCACGGTTGCAGATATAGTTTATATGCTCAACAAAAATTAGTTTTGAGTCAAAAATTACGCCCAAGTCTTTTATTTGAGTAACATATTCTGTAGGGTCTCACCGCAAAATATAGAGAAGAGCATGGTTTTGGAATAAAGCATATACAATTTTATATATTTTTTTTAATCCGGAAATATGCAAAACTTTATTCATAAAAAGAACAAAGTTTGGTCATAATACATTAAAATATTTTAAGAAAAAACGAAAATTTAACCAAAAACGGTTGAAAAGTGCAAAATTTTGTTTATAAAATGTCAAAAATAACAAAATCCGGCTTTGAAGCGTGAACAATTTTGTATGAAATTTTAAAAATAGCAAAATTTGGCTATGAATTATCAAAATATTTGTGGAGAAAATCAAAATCTAGCTATAAACTTTTGAAAAGAGTAAAATTCTATTTATAAAATGTTTAAAACAGCAAAATCCGGTCTTGATACATCAAAATATTGTTAGAAAGCACCAAAATCCGGCCATAAATTGTTAAAAATTGTAAACATTTTCATGAATCAAACTATTGTTAGAAATAGCAAAAGCCCGGTCATTATCTGTTGAAAAGTACAAAATTTTATTTATAAGAAGTCAAACTAACTAACTACAGTCATAACACATTAAAAAAATTAGATAGAATCAAAATAACGGATTAAAAGTGCAAAACTTTATTCATAAAATGTCAAAAATTCAAAATCCAAAATATTGTTGGAAAGCACCGAAATCCAGTCATAAACTGTTGAAAAGTGTAAAATTCTATTTATAAAATGTCAAGAATGGTAAAATCTGGTGGTAAAGTTCAATTATTATCTGAAAGCACTAAAATCGATCCTTAAACTGTTAAACAATACAAATATTTTTTATAAAATATTAAAAATAGACTTAAATCTTTTCATAAAATATCAAAATATTAAAAAGTACAAAAATCCAATGAAAGGTTCTATTCATAGAATATCAAAAATTGGAAAATCCGGCCATAAAATATAAATAATTTTGAAAGAAAGCACCAAAATTAAGTCTTAAACTGTTAAAAAATGATAAAATCCGGTCATAAATTTTAAAACGTTATCAAAAGAATCATAATTAAGCTATAAACACTTGAAAACTACAAAAATCTGTTCATAAAATGTCAAAAAATAACAAAATCTAGCCATAAACTGTTGAAAGTGGTGAAAAAACTGTAAAAATGTTTAAAATTCTATTCTTAGAATGTGAAAAAAAGCAAAATTCGGCCATAAATATGAATTTTTGCAGTAAAATTTGGTCATAAACTGTTAAAAATGGCAAAATCCGTTCATTGAATTTTAAACCAATTTCTAATAAACTGTAATCAAGCTAAAAACAGTTGAAAACTACAAAAGTCAATATCAAAAAATAACTAAATCTAGCCATAAACTGTTGAAAAGTGTAAAATATCCATAAAATGTTGTTATAAGGAACCAAAATCCGGCCATAAACTGTAAAAGTGTGCACAATTCTATTCATAGAATGTCAGAAATACCAAAATCCGGCTATAAAGTATGAATATATTGCAAAAAAAACATCAAAATTAGATCATAAACTGTTAAAAATTGACAAAATCCGGTCATAAATTTTAAAACATTTTTAAAAGAACCTTAATCAAGCTATAAACAGCTAAAAACATTTTCTATAAAACCATAATCAAGCTAAAAACAGTTGAAAACTAGAAAAGTTTGTTTATAAAGTGTTAAAAAATAACAAAATCTGGCCATAAACTGTTAAAAGTGGTAAAAAATGCATAAAATGTCAAACAATTTGTTATAAAGCTCCAAAATCCGGTTATAAACTGTTAAACTGTGCAAAATTCTATTCATAGAATGTCAAAAATATCAAAATCCGGTCATAAAATATGAATAAATTGCTAGAAAACATCTAAATTAGGCAATTAGGCTATAAACTGTTAAAGAATGGCAAAATTTGATCATAAAATTATAAAACGTTTTCAGAAGAACCATAATCAAGCCATAAACAGTTAAAAGTGGTAAAAATCCATAAAATGACAAAAAAAATTATAAAGAACCAAAATCCGGCCATAAACTGTAAAAACGTGCAAAATTCTATTCATAGAATGTCAAAAATACTAAAGTCCGGTCATAAAATATGAATATTTTGCAAGAAAGCAACAAAGTTAGGTCATAAACTGTTAAAAAATGGAAAAACTCGTCAAAAAAATTTAAAACATTTTCAAAAGAACCATAATCAAGCTATAAACAGTTGAAAACTACGAAAGTCTGTTTATAAAATGTAAAAAAATAACAAAATCTAGCCATAAACTGTTGAAAGCAGTAAAAAAATTCATAAAATGTCAAAAAATTTGAAAAAAATAACAAAATCCGGCAATAAACTGTAAAAATGTGCTAAATTCTATTAATAGAATGTCAAAATTACCAAAATCCGGCCATAAAATATGAATATATTGCAAGAAAGCCCCAAAATTAGGTCATAAACTGTTTAAAAATGACAAAATTTGGTCATAAACTTTAAAACGTTTTGGAAAGAACTATAATCAAGCTATAAACAGTTGAAAATTACAAAAGTCTGTTCATAAAATGTCAAATAATAACAAAATCTAGCCATAAACTGTTAAAAGTGGCAAAAAATCCATAAAATGTCAAACAATTTGTTATAAAGAACCAAAATCCGGCCATAAACTCTAAAAATGTGCACAACTCTATTCATAGAATGTCAAAAATATCAAAATTTGTCCATAAATATGAATATTTTGCACCAAAATTAGGTCATAAACTGTTAAAAAATAGCAAAATTCGGTCATAAAGTTATAAAAAGTTTTCAAAAGATTTATAATCTAGCTAAAAACAGTTGAAAACTACAAAATTTTGTTTATAAAATGTTAAAAATAACAAAATCTAACCATAAACTTTTGAAGTGATTAAAAAATCTATAAAATGTCAAAAAATTTGTTATAAAAAATCAAAATCCGTTAATAAACTGTAAAAAGGTGCAAAATTCTATTCATAGAATGTCAAAAATACTAAAATACGGTCATAAAATATGAGTATATTACAAGAAAGTACCAAAATTAGGTCATAAACTGTTAAAAAATGGCAAAATTCGGTGAAAAAAATTTAAAACGTTTTTAAAAAACCATAATCAAGCTAATAACAGTTGAAAACTAGAAAAGTCTGTTCATAAAATGTCAAAAACTAACAAAATCTAGCCATAAACTGTTAAAAGTGATAAAAAAATCATAAAATGACAAAAAAAATCTTATAAAAAATCAAAATTCTACTTATAGAATTTCAAAATTAGCAAAATCTGGCCATGTAGTATGAGAATGTTGTCAGAAAACACCAAAATTTGGTCATAAAGTGTTGAAAAAATCAAATTTTAGTTTTTGAAAAATAAGAAATGGCAAGAATATCAAAATTGGCAAAATCCGGTCATAAAATATGAATATATTGCAAGAAAATTAGGTCATAAACTATCAAAAAATGACAAAATTTGGTAATGAATTTTAAAACGTTTTAAAAAATACTAAAATCAAACTAAAAACAGTTAAAAACTACAAAAGTCTGTTCAATAAAATGTCAAAAAATAACAAAACCTAGCTTTAAATTGTTTAAAGTGGTAAAAAAACCATAAAATGTCAAAAAATTGTTATAAAGAACCAAAATCCGTTCATAAACTATAAAAATGTGCTAAATTCTATTTATAGAATGTCAAAAATATCAAAATCCGGCCATAAAATATGAGTATATTGCAAAAAAGCACTAAATTTAGGTCATAAACTGATTAAAAATGGCAAAATCCGTTCATAAAATTTTAAAATATTTTTAAAAGAACTATAATTAAGCTAAAAATAACAAAATATAGTCATAAATTGTTAAAAAAATCCATAAATTGACAAAAAAATTGTTATAAATAACTAAACTCCGGCGATAAACTTTATAAATGTGCGAAATTTTATTCATAGAATGTCAAAAATACCAAAATTCGGCCATAAAGTATGAGTATATTGCAAAAAGCACCAAATTTAGGTCATAAACTGTTAAAAATTGGCAAAATCCGTTCATAAAATTTTAAAATATTTTCTAAAAAACCATAATCAAGCTAAAAACAGTTGAAAACTTCAACAATCTTTTAAAAAAATGTCAAAAAATAACAAAATCTAGCCATAAACTGTTAAAAGTGTTAAAAAATCCATAAAATGTCAACAAATTTGTTTTAAAGAACCAAAATCTATCTATAAACTGTAAAAATGTGCAAAATTCTTTTCATAGAATGTCATAAATTGCAAATTCTGGTCATGAAGTATGAATATGTTCAAAAATGGCAAAATCCGTTCATAAAGTTTTAAAACATTTTCAAAAGAATCATAATTAAGCTAAAAATAACAAATCTAGCCATAAACTGTTGATAGTGGTAAAAAAATACATAAAATATCAAATAAAATGTTATAAAAAACCAAAATTCGGTCATAAACTGTAAAATTGTGCAAAATTCTATTCATAGAATTTTAAAAATACCAAAATCCGGTTATAAAATATGAATATATTGCAAGAAAGCACCAAAATTAGGTCATAAACTGTTTAATAATGGCAAAATTCGTTCATAAAATTCTAAAAAACCATAATCAAGCTAAAAACAGTTAAAAACTACAAAAGTCTGTTCTTAAAATGTCAAAAAATAACAAAATTTAGTCATAAACTGTTGAAAGGTTTATTAATAATCTTCATGGAAAATAAATCGAGCTACAAAATATCAAAAATTTTGTTCAAAAGAACCAAAATCCGGCCATAAACTGTAAAAATGTGCAAAATTCTATTCATAGAATGTCAAAAACAGCAAATTCTGGTCATGAAGTACGAAAATGTTGTCAGAAAACACCAAAATTTGATCTTTAAAAATGCAAAAGGAAGACAAATTGAAATTAAAATAAAAATAAAAATGTTAATAAATTTGAGGTTATGTAAAATTGATTGTACGAATTTTGATCATTTTTTTTTCAAATTATAGTAATGATGTTGAAGCATATTGTTGCCAAATTTCATTAAAATCTAATGCATGATTTTAAAGTTTTTCAACTTTTTTTTTCAAATATTTTAATTACTAATGCAGTTTGACGTTTAAATTTGAGGTTATGTAAAATTGTTCTTGCTAATCTTGATCAACTTTTTATAATTGGCAGTAATGGTATTGGAGCACATTGTTGCCAAATTTCATTAAAATCTAATGCATAGTTTTGAATTTTTTTAACTTTAGAAACATTTGATGACGTTTCTGACAGTTCAAAAACATATTATGACAATTTAAAAAACATTTTTTGTAAATTTGTAATTACATTATTGACAGTTCAAACATTTTATAATATTTGCTACAGTTCAAAATCATTATATGACAGGTCAGGAACATTATAGGATTAGATTTTTACTAATGAGGAACATTTTATGATATTTGTGACAGTTTTAAAACATAATATGGTAATTTAGAAATGTCAGTTTATTGCATTTTTGAGAGTTCGGGAACATTTTATAATATTTCTAACAGTTCAGATACGGTATATGACAGTTTAAAAACATGGCATGGAAGTTCAATAAATTTTTGACAGTTTAAAAACCTTATACGACAGTTTGGAAACATTTGATGACAACTTAATGCACTTTTGACAGTTCAGGAACTGTATATTATATTTAAGACATTTCAAAAACATTATATGACAGGTCAGGAATAATATATGACAGTTCAAGACGTTTATGACAGTTCAAAAACATTATATGACAATTTACATATATTTTATGACATTCTAAAGCCGAATTTTCACATTTTGAAACTGTTATTATGTATTTTGATGCAAAATTTTAGTTTTAATACAGATTTTTACATTTTAAAGTTATTTTGAAGCTAACATTTAGTTTAAATACTAATTTTGTATATTTTAAGCTGGATTTACATATTAAACGGCTGGATATTTACATTTTTAGACCGTATTTATACATTTTAAAGCTATTATTATGTACTTCGATGCTAATATTTAGTTTTATTACTAATTTTGTACGTTTTAAACTGGGTTTACGTATTAAACGGTTGGATTTTTACATTCTAAGGCTGGATTTATACATTCTAATGCCAGATTTACACATTTTGAAGCTGTTATGTATTTTGAAGCTAAATTTTAGTTTAAATACAGATTTTGTATATTTTAAGCCTGATTTACATATTAAACAGCCCAATTTTTACTTTTTAAGGCCGGATTTATACATTCTAAGGCCGGATTTACACACTTTGAAACTGTTATTAAGTACTTTAATACTAAATTTTAGTTTTAATACACAATTTGTTCATTTTAAGTCAAATTTTGATATTAAACGGCCGGATTTTTACATTTTAAGGCTGGATTTATACATTTTAATGCCAAATGTACATATTTTGAAGCTGTTATTAAGTATTTTGATGCTAAGTTTTAGTTTAAATACAAATTTTGTACATTTTAAGCTGGATTTACATATTAAACGGCCGGATTTTTACATTTTAAGGCCGGATTTACACACTTTGAAACGGTTATTAAGTACTTTGATGCTAAATTTTAGTTTTAATATAAAATTTGTTCATTTTATGTCAAATTTTTATATCAAACGGCCGGATTTTTACATTTTAAAGTCTGAATTATTTATTTTAAATCCGGATTTACACTTTTTAAAGCTGCTATTATGTATTTTGAGGCTAAATTTTGGTTTTAATACAGAATTTGTTTATTTTACGCAAAATTTTGATATTAAACGACCGAATTTTTACATTTTAAGGCCGGATTTATTATCTAAGGCCGAATGCACACATTTTGAAATTGTTATGAAGTATTTTGAAGCTAAATTTTAGTTTTAATACAGAATTTGTTTATTTTAAGCCAAGGTTTAATATTAAACGGCCGGATTTTTGCGTTTTATAGCCGGATTTATACATTCTAAGGCCAGATTTACACATTTTGAAGCTGTTATTAAGTATTTTGATGTTAAGTTTTAATTTAAATACAGATTTTGTACATTTTAAGCTGGATTTACATATTAAACGGCCGGATTTTTACTTTTTAACGCCGGATTTATACATTTTAAAGCCGGATTTACATATTTTGAAGTTATTATTATGTATTCTCGTGCAAATGATTAGTTTTAATACCAAATTTTTATGTTTTAAGCAAAATTTGCATATTAAACGGCCGGATTTTTACATTTCAAGGCCAGATTTATACGTTCTAAAGCCAGATTTACACATTTTGAAGCTGTTATTATGTATTTTGATGCTAAATTTTAGTTTGAATACAGATGTTGTACATTTTAAACCGTATTTTTACATTTTAAGTCTGTATGTATACATTTTAAAGCCAGATTTACACATTTTAAAGCCAGATTTACACATTTTAAAGCTATTTTTATATAACATTCAGTTTAAATACTATTTTTGTACATTTTAAGCTGGATTTACATATTAAATGGCTTGATATTTACATTTAAAGGCCGGATTTATACATTTTAAGGCCGGATTTACTTATTTTGAAGCTATTATTTTGTATTTTTGCGCAAATGATAAGTTTTAATATCAAGTTTGCATGTTTTAACCAAAATTTGC
Organism: Tachinus rufipes; assembly: GCA_963932245.1. Classification (NCBI taxonomy): domain Eukaryota; kingdom Metazoa; phylum Arthropoda; class Insecta; order Coleoptera; family Staphylinidae; genus Tachinus; species Tachinus rufipes. Next base: position 101,935,726 of record OZ010747.1, on the reverse strand, counting down.
GTATTAAACGTTCAAGTTTCTATATTTTAAAGCCGGATTTATAACTTTTAAAGTTCATAATATGTACTTTGATGTTAAGTTTTAGTTTAAATATTGATTTAGTACATTTTAAGTAGAATTTATATATTAAACTGCCAAAGTTCTACATTTTAAGGTCAAATTTATACATTCTAAGGCCGAATGTTTACATTTTGAAACTGTTATTAAGTACTTAGATGCTAAATTTTAGTTTTAATATAGAATTTGTTAATTTTAAGTCAAATTTTGATATTAAACGGCCGGATTTTTACATTTTAAGGCCGGATTTATTAATTCTAACGCCAGATTTGCACATTTTTGAATTTTATGCCGGATATATATATTTAAACCGGACAAATTTCTTCAGTTTAAGGTCGAATTTATACATTCTAAGGCTGGATGCACACACTTTAAAACTGTTATTAAGTACTTTAATGCTAAATTTTAGTTTTAATACACAATTTGTTTATTTTAAGTCGAATTTTGATATTAAACGGTCGGATTTTTACATTTTAAGGCCGGATTTATACATTCTAAGGCCAGATTTACACATTTTGAAGAGGTTATTATGAATTTTGATGCTAAATTTTAGATTAAATACAGATTTTGTACATTTTAAGTCGGATTAACATATTAAACGGCCGGATTTTTACATTTTAAGGCCGGATTTATACATTTAAGGCCGGATTTACATATTTTGAAGTTATTATTATGTATTCTCGTGCAAATGATTAGTTTTAATACCAAATTTTTATGTTTTAAGCAAAATTTGCATATTAAACGGCCGGATTTTTACATTTCAAGGCCAGATTTATACGTTCTAAAGCCAGATTTAGACATTTTGAAGCTGTTATTATGTATTTTGATGCAAAATTTTAGTTTGAATACAGATTTTGTACATTTTAAACCGTCTTTTTACATTTTAAGTTTGTATGTATGCATTTTAATGCCAGATTTACACATTTTAAAGCTATTTTTATATAACATTCAGTTTAAATACTAATTTTGTACATTTTAAGCTGGATTTACATATTAAACGGCTTGATATTTACATTTAAAGGCCGGATTTATACCTTTTAAGGCCGGATTTACTTATTTTGAAGCTATTATTTTGTATTTTTGTGCAAATGATAAGTTTTAATATCAAGTTTGCATGTTTTAATCAAAATTTGCGTATTAAACGTTCAAGTTTCTATATTTTAAAACCGGATTTATAACTTTTAAAGTTTATAATATGTTCTTTGATGTTAAGTTTTAGTTTAAATTTTGATTTAGTACATTTTAAGTAGAGTTTATATATTAAACAGCCAAACTTCTACATTTTAAGGTCAAATTTATACATTCTAAGGCCGAATGTTTACATTTTGAAACTGTTATTAAGTACTTAGATGCTAAATTTTAGTTTTAATATAGAATTTGTTAGTTTTAAGTCAAATTTTGATATTAAACGGCCGGAGTTTTACATTTTAAGGTCGGATTTATTCATTCTAACGCCAGATTTGCACATTTTTGAATTTTATGCCAAATTTGTATTTAAACCGGACAAATTTCTATAGTTTAAGGTCTAATTTATACATTCTAAGGCTCGATGCACACACTTTAAAACTGTTATTAAGTACTTTAATGCTAAATTTTAGTTTTATCATAGTATTTGTTCATTTTAAGTTGAATTTTTACACTAAACGGCCGGATTTTCACATGTTAAGGCAGGATTTATACATTTTATGGTCAGATTTATACATTTTGAAGCTGTTATTGTGTATTTTGATGCTAAATATTATTTTAAATGCAGATTTTGTACATTTTATGCTGGATTTACATATTAAACGGCCGGATTTTTACATTTTAAGGCCGGATTTATAAATTTTAATGCTGGATTTACACATTTTGAAACTGTTATTAAGTTCTCTGATGCAAAATTTTAGTTTTAATTCAGAATTTGTTCATTTTATGCCGAATTTTTACACTAAACGGCCGGATTTTTACATTTTAAGGCCGGATTTATACATTTTTAGAGCATGTCAAAAATGCAGCAAAATGGATCATGAATGAATGGATGCATCACTTTCCGATCCATAATACGAGCGGAAAAGCGGTTTTCCGAAGAAGACAGATAAAAATATTATTATTAAATGTTTGCTCCTTTGTCATAAAAAGATAATGCATACATAATACACAAATAATCTTGTATAAATCACTAATTTTAGGATTATACTGCATGCATGGAATTATATAATCTTAATTTGATATTAAATAAATTTCTTCAGTTACTAACGGATTCTTCTGCAAGTATTAATGCCGACTATTCGACGACAAAACTTAAAAAAACGAATTCTATAGCGACGGCTTTGTGTGTCCCATTAAATGTGGATTATAAAAACTTGTGACAAAGTGATTTCAAAATGATCAAACCATTTTTTTTATAACGAAACCACAATTGAAGATGCGCACAGACCGTAATGCTTTGATTCCATTCCTCGAAATTATATACGATATGGTTTTTTAATCCATTTGCCATGGCAGTGCATAGTGTCTGTATGTACTGATGGTCAACCAAGTGTGACCGTCAGACCTAAACAACAAAACGACCAGTCATATATAAGACAGAAAGAGATAGCGGTGGCATATCCAGCACGGGATGACTGAGAAACACGTGTTTTCAGATAAGAGTATCTGGGATGGTTGTAATGGTCACGATTCATTTTAATAAGATTTAAAATGCGCCACGGACGGTGAAAAGAGCTCGGGTAAGGCCCGCCAGCGTTATTTAATTAGATTCCATCGTGTTCTACATATTAAGAAAACGGACGTGCTATCTGACTGTACCCGATACCTTTTGCATGTCATTTTTTGCAGATTAACATCTCTGGAAACGAACAACGAGCATTGTTGCTCATGCTGTATGGAATCCGTTGGGAATATTACTACAATAACTTTTAATATCAATCAAAGTCTTTTCTGACATTCGTATTAAATCTCTAGAAGGCATATTATACATGTTTCCAGATTTGGGATTGCTTTTGTAACTGTTTTTCATAAATTAAACTGTTTATACTAACTAAAAATTAATACCTGTCCGATTCTTATAAAGTTTTCAACAATGGCTAAGAGACATGCACACACGTCTTTCCCATTTCTTCATTATGTTTTTGGGATGTATCTGGCGTTGGCATTCGTCGCGAAATGCGATAATTCAATGTGATCTTTGCGTTGGTAAAAACGAGACGATTTAAATTTCAAAGTGAGATTACGCCCTGTCCGGACGGACTGAAATATTCTGAAATCCTGCAGCTATCAGATTTAACAAGGTTCGAGCTGAATAAAAAAAAAAACAGTCCAACGCGCTTGACATCGTCTGGCAAAGAAGAGGCCGCCGCAACGAATACCTTATACAGTTACACCCTGCATATATTTTATTATTCACCTCGGCGGTGAAATAAAAAAATAAAATAAAAAAATTGAGATTGTGAGAATGAGAAAAGCAAACATGTGTGGCTATAAAACGTTGTAATTGTTTTGCAGTTGTAATTCTAATAGCGTGTTTGGCAATGCTGGGTGATTAGTTGCAGCCTTATCTGGATTTACAACTAAATCTTAAATCAATTAGGTAGGTCGAGTACGTTTAATTTATTTTAGAGAAACGCAAGGATATTATGATTGTGTTACATTCTTTACTATAATAGTTTAAATTGCTTTATTATATTTTTTTCCAGTTTTAAAGTACTTTCAAACCATATAAAACACTTATGAATTAACCAGAAAAAAAGTTGTCCTATTTTACATTATTGAAAGTATTAATTAAAATTTTCTTTGCTGTAATAAATAAGTAAAAGAACAACTTTATTGGTATTATTAATTGTTTTTTTAAATAGTACAACCCTTGGCAAGTTATGCCATGTTTTTTTAATTGAAAATTTGTTTAAACAGTTTTTATATGTAGCGTATGCTTGCTACTAAATATTATTTACATGTAAACTAGGCGCAGAAATTGTGAAAATATTGAACTATGGTATCACAAAAGACCATTCAACGTTATAAAATTTTGCTTTTTTTGACAGTTTATGCAAAATATTGCTAAAAAGCCCAAAAATTTGGTCAAAAACGGTTGAAAACTGATAAAAATTTCATCAAATCTAAAAAATATTGTTTAAAAGAACTAAAATCCGAACACAATCACTAATTTTAGGATTATACTACATGCATGGAATTGATAATCTCAATTTGATATTAAATAAATTTTACTGTAAGTACTAATGGATTCTTCTGCAAGATTAATGCAACCGAGGCCGATTCTTTTGGGGTTTAACACAAAAATTTGCTGTTTTGGTCTCATCTTATCAGTTACTGCTTACTTCTACACTTATCTTTTTTGTACCACAAACAATTGCCATAGACTCAGTGTTGTTTATTTTGAGATTATGTTTTTGACATTAAAATGTAGAAATCCGGCCGTTTATTATGTCAATTTGGCTTAAAAAGTACAAATTTGGTATTAAAACTGAAGTTTATTATCAAAATACACAACAATTGTTTCAAAATGTGTAAATTTTGCTATAAAACGCAGAAATTCGTTCGTTTGTAGCATGATACTTATCAATAACAACTTTAAAATGTGGATAACCGGCTTGAAATGTAAAAATCCGGCTGTTCAATATGTAAAATGTACAAAATCAGTAATAAAACTCAAATTTACCATCAAAATACATAATAACAGCTTCAAAATGTGTAAATCCGGTCTTAAAATGTAAAAATGTGGCCTTAAAATGTATAAATCCGGCCTTAAAATCTGAAAATCCGTCCGTTTAATATCAAATTTTGACTTAAAAGGAACAAATTCTGAATTAAAACCAAAATTTAGCTTTAAAATACTTAATAACAGTTTTAAAGTGTGTAAATTTTAGCTTTAAAATACTTAATTACTGCTTTGAAATGTGTAAATCTGACATTAGAATGAATAAATCGGGCTTCAAAATGTAAAAATCCGGCCGTTTAATATGCAAATCCAGTTTAAAATGTATAAAATTAGTATTCAAACTAAATGTTAGCATCAAAATAGCTTTAAAATTTGCAAATCCGGCCTTAAAATGTATAAATTCAGCTTTAAAATTTAAAAATTTGGACGTTTAATATGTAAATCCAGCTTAAAATGTACAAAATTAGTATTAAAACTAAATATTAACATCATAGTACATAATAATAGCTTCAAAATTTTTAAATTCGGCTTTAAGATATAGATATTTGGTTTTTATTAAAACATACAGATTTAGTATTAAAACTAAACGTTTGCAGAAAAATACATAGTTATAGCTTTAACATGTGTAAATCCGGTCTTAAAATGTATAAATCTGGTCTTTAAATGTAAAAGTCCGGCCGTTTATTATTAAAATTTGGCTTAAAATGAACAAATACTGTATTAAAACAAAAAATTTGCTTTAAGGTACGTCATGACAGTTGCAAAATTTGCAAATCCGGCCTTAATATGTAAAAATCCGGTTGTTTAGTATGTAAATTTGGTTTACAATGTACAAAATCTGTACTCTAGCTAAAATTTAGCATCAAAATACATAGTAGCAGCTTTAAATGTGCAAATCTGGCCTTATAATGTATAAATCCGGCTTTAAAATGTAAAAATCCGGCCGTTTAACATGTAAATCAAGCTTAAAATGTACAAAATTAGTATTAAAACAAAATTTTAGCATTAAAGTACTTAATAATAGCTTTAAAATATGTAAATTTGGCTTTAAATTGTATAAATACGGACTTAAAATGTAAAAATTCGGCCGTTTAATATAAAAATTTGGCTTAGAATGAACAAATTTTATATTAAAACTGATATTCAGCTTGAAAATGCACAATAACAACTTTAAAATGTATAAATCTGGTCTTAACTTTAGAAGTTTGCGACTTTAATAAGTAAATCCGGCGTAAAATGTACAAAATTAGTATCAAAACCAAAGTTTAGCATCAAAATGTGTAAACCCGGCTCTAAAATATGGAAACTTGGCCGTTTAATATGCAAATTCAGCTTAAAACACACAAATTTGGTATTAAAACTAAACGTTTGCACGAAAGTACATAATAATAGCTTCAAAATATGTAAATCCATCCGGTCTTAAAATGTATAAATCCGGCTTTAAAATGTAAAAATCCGGCCGTTTAACATGTTAATCCAACTTAAAATGTACAAAATTAGTATTCAAATTAAATGTTAGCATCAAAATATCTTTAAAATGTGTTTTTATCTGGTTTTAAAGTGTAAAAATCCGGCTTAAAATGAACAAATTCTGTATTAAAACTAAAATCTAGCATCAAAATACATAATAACAGCTTAAAATTGTGTAAATCTGGCTTTAGAGTGTATAATTTTGGCTTTAAAATGCAAAAATCCGGCCGTTTAATATGAATATTTGGCTTAAAATGAACAAATTCTGTATTAAAATTAAAATTTAGCATCAAAATTCTTATTAACAGCTTCAAAATGTGTAAATTTGGCCTTAGAATTTATAAATCCGGCTTTAAAATATATAAATTCGGCCTTAAAATCTAAGAATTTGGCCTTTCAGTAGGAAAATTTGGCTTAAAATAAACAAATTCTGTAATAAAATTAATATTTAGTATCAATATGTGTAAATCTGGTCTTAAAATGTAAAAATCCGGCCGTTTAATATGTTAATCCAGCTTAAAATGTACGAAATTTGTATTAAAACTAAATTTTAGCATCAAAGTACATAATTATAGCGTTAAAATATAAAAATTTGGTCATTTAATGTTTAAATTTGGCTTAATATGTACAAAATACATGATAATAGCTTCAAAATGTGTAAGTTCACCCTTAAAATTTATAAATCCGGCTTTAAAACGTAAAAATCCGGCCATTTAATATCAAAATTTAGCTTAAAATGAACAAATTCTGTATTAAAACAAAATTTTAGTATTAAAGTACTTATTAACAGTTTCAAAGTGTGTAATCCGGCTTTAGAATGTAGAAAATTGGCTTATCCGGTTTAAAACTAAAATTTAGCTTGAAAATACATAACAGTTTCAAAATGTGTAATTTCTGTTTTAAAATATATGAATTTGGCTTTAAAATGCAAAAATCCGGCCGTTTAGTATGAACATTTGGCTTAAAATGAACAAATTCTGTATTAAAATTAAAATTTAGCATCCAATTACTTAATATCAGCTTCAAAATGTGTCAATCTGGCCTCAGAATTTATAAATCCGGCCTTAAAATGTACAAATTTGGCTTTAAAATATAAGAATCCGGCCGTTCAATATGAAAATTTGGTTTAAAATAAACAAATTCTGTATTAAAATTAAAATTTAGCATCAAAATTAATAATAACAGCTTCAAAATGTGTAAATTCGGCCTTAAAATGTAAAAATTTGGTCGTTTAACATGTAAATCCAGCTTAAAATGTACAAAATTAATATTAAAACTAGATATTAGCATCAAAGTACATCACAGCAGTTTCAAAATCTGTAAATCTGGCTTTATAACGCATAAATCCGGTTTTAAAACGTAAAAATCCGGCCGTTTAATATGTAAATCTAGATTAAAATGTACAAAATTAGTACTAAAATTAAATGTTAGCATCAAAGTACATAATAATAGCTTTAAAATGTGTAAATCTGGCTTTAAATTAAAAAAAATTGTTTTAAAATGTATAAATACGGATTTATAATGTAAAAATCCGGCTGTTTAATATGAAAATCCGGCTTAAAATGCACAAAATCAGTGTCAAAACTAAAGTTTAGCATCAAAATACATAACAAATGCAATTTACACATTAATCCGGATTTAAAATATAGAAATTTGGACGTTTAGTTCGCAAATTCTGCATATAACATACAAATTTAGTAATAAATCTAAAAGTTGGCACGAAAATACATTAAAATTGTTTCAAAATGTGTAAATTCGGCCCCAAAATGTATAAATCCGGTCTTAAAATATAAAAATCCGGCCGTTTAATATGCAAATCTGGCTGGTTTTATGTAAATCTAGCATAAATGTACAAAATTAGTATTCAAACTAAATGGCTTTAAAATGTAAAGATACGGACTTAAAATGTAAAAATCTGGCTTAAAATGTACAAAATCTGTATTCAAAATAAAATTTAGCTTCAAAATACATAATAACATCTTTAAACTGTGTAAATCTGGCCTTACAATGTATAAATTTGGCCTTAAAATATAAAAATCTGGCCGTTTAATATGTAAATCCAGCTTAAAATGTACTAAATTAATATTAAAACAAAATTTTGGCATCAAAGTACATAATAGCTTTAAAATGTACAAATACGGACATAAAATGTAAAAATCTTGCTTAAAATGTACAAAGTCTGTATTTAAACTATAATTTAGCATCAAAATACATAATATCAGCTTTAAAATGTGAAAATCTGGCATTAGAATGTATAAATCCGGCCGTAAAATGTAAAAATCCGGCCGTTTAATATGTAAATTAAGCTTAAATTGTACAAAATTAGTATTAAAACAAAATTTTAGCATCATAGTACATAATACTTGCTTGAAAATGTGAAAATCCGGCTTTAAATTGTGTAAATCTGGCTTAAAAATGTATAAATACGGACTTACAATGTTAAAATCCGGCCGTTCAATACTCAAATCCGGCTTAAAATGTAAAAATTAAGTATCAAAACTAAAGTTTAGCATCAAAATACATAACAACTTCTTCAAAATGTGTAAATTCGGCTTTAAAATATAGAAATTTGGTCGTTTAATATGCAAGTTTACTTAAAACATACAAATTTAATAATAAATGTAAGCGATATCACGAAAATACATAATAATAGCTTCAAAATATGTAAATCCGGCCTTAAAATGTATAAATCCGGCTATGAAATGCAAATATCTATATATAATAAAATGTACAAATTTAGCATTTTAACTGAAATTTAGCATTAAAATACATAATAATATGTAAGTTTTACCTAAGAATGTATAAATCCAGATTAAAATGTAAAAATGCGGTTGTTTAGTATGTAAATCTAGCTTAAAATGTACACAGTTAGTATTAAAACTAAATGTTAGCTTCAAAGTACATAATAATAGCTTTAAAATGTGGAAAAATCCGGCTTAAAATGTATAAATCCGGCTTTTAAATTTATAAATCCGGCTTTAAAATGTATAAATCTGGCTTTAAAATGTATAAATACAGACTTATAATGTAAAAATCTGGCTTAAAATGTACAAAATCTATATTCAAACAAAAATTTAGCATCAATATACTTTAAAACAGTTTTAATTTGTGTAAATCTAGCTTTAGAATGTATAAATCCGGCCTTAAAATGTAAAAATCCGGCCGTTTAATATGTAAATTTAACTTAAAATGTAAAAAATTTGTATTAAAACTAAGTTTTATTATAAAATGACACAATAATAGCTTTAAGATGTGTAAATTCGGCTTTAAAATGAGTAAAACTGGCTTTAAAATGTTTAAATACGGACTTTAAATATAGAAATTTGTGCGTTTAATATGCAAGTTCTGCTTAAAACGTACAAATTCAGACTCAAAACTAAACGTTGGCATCAAAATATGCAACGTTGGCATTAGAATGTATAAATCCGGCCGTTTAATATGTAAATCCGGCTTAAAATATACAAAATTTAGCATCAAAATACATAATAACAGTTTCAGAATGTGTAAATTCGGCTTTAGAATGTCATAAAACGTTTGTAAATTGTTATTGTTGAACTGTCACAAATATTATAAAAAGTTTGAACTGTCAAAAGTGTTCAAAAGTTATCATAAAATGTTTCTAAACTGTCATATAAGGTTTTTAAACTGTCAGCAATTTATTGAACTGCCATGCTATGTTTCTAAGCTGTCATATACCGTGTCTGAACTGTCATTATAAAATTTTCCCGAACTGTCAAAAATGCAATGAACTGACGTAAAATGTTACTAAATTACCATAATATGCTTTTGAACTGTCACAAATATCTTAAAATGTTTCTGAACTGTAAAAACATATTGAACTGTCGTATAAAGTTCATGATCTGTCATATAATGAATTTAAACTGTCTTAAATATCATAAAAAAATTGTGAACGGTCAAAAATGTAATAATTTGACATAATATGTTTTTGAGCTGTCACAAATATTATAAAATGTTCTTGAAATGTCAGTAATGTAATGAATTGTCATAAAATTTTTAAAAACTGTCATATAATGTTTATGATCTGTCAGAAATGTCATAAAATGCTGCCGAACTCTCAAAAGTTTAATGAACTGATATAAAATGTTTTTTTAAATTGTCATATTACGTTTTTGAACAGTGACAAATATTATAAAATGTTTCTAAAGTTGAGAAACTTCAAAACTATGCATTAGATGTTAATGAAACGTGGCAACAAAGTGCTCCAATATCATTACTACCAATTGTAAAAAATTGATAAATATTTGTACGCTCAATTTTACATAACCTCAAATTTAAACGCCAAACTACATTAGTAATTAAAGGATTTGGAAAAAAGTTGAAAAATTTCACAACTATGCATTAGATTTTAATGAAATTTGGCAACAATGTTCTCTAATGTTATTACTACCAATTAAAAAAAATTGATCAAGATTTGTACGATCACTTTTACATAACCTCAAATTTAAATGCCAAACTGCATTAATAATTGAATGGATTTGAAAAAAAAGTTGAAAAACTTCATTAGATTTTAACGAAATTTAGCAACAATGTGCTCTAACATCATTACTACCAATTGTAAAAAACTTATCAAGATTTGTACGATCAATTGTACATAACCTCAAATTTAAACGCCAAATAGCATTTGTAATTAAACAATTTTTGAAAAAAGTTGATAAACTTCAAATTTATGCATTAGATTTTTATTAAATTTGGCAACAATCTGCTTCAGCATCTTTACTACCAATTGTAAAAAATTGATCAAGTTTCGTACTATCAATTTTACATAACCTAAGTTAGAGGTGCCAAACAGCATTACTAATTAAAGGAATGGAGAAAACAGTTGAAAATCTTTAAAACCAAGCATTAGGTATTAATGAAATTTGGCAACAATGTGCTACAACATCATTATTACCAATTGTAAAAAATTAATCAAGATTTGTTCGATCAATTTTACATAACTTCAAATTTAAATGCCAAACAGCATTATTAATTAAAAGAATAGAGAAAAAAGTTGGAAAACTTTAAAACCATTTAAAACCATCCATTAGATTTTAATGAAATTTGGCAACAATGTGCTCTAACATCATTACTACCAACTGTAAAAAAATTTATCCAGATTTGTACGATCAATTTAACTTAACCTCAAATTTAAATTCCAAACAGCATTAGTAATTAAAGGATTTAGAAAAAAAGTTGTTAAAACTTCAAAACCATGCATTAGATTTTAATGAAATTCAGCAACAATGTGCTCCAACATCCTCACTACGAATTGTAAAAAAATGATCAAGATTCGTACGATCCATTTTAAATAACCTCAAATTTAAACGCCAAACAGCATTAGTAATTAAAGGATTTAGAAAAAAAGTTGTTAAAATTTCAAAACCATGCATTAGATTTAAATGAAATTTGGCAACAATGTGCCTCAATATAAGTACTATCAACTACTAAAAGTATATTATAATCGATACAGTACATTTAGCATAACCTCAAAATAAACAATTTCAAATTTGGACATAAAAAGTTGACTAGTTTTGAAACTGAACATTGATTGGATTTTAGGTTTTTTTCTCTTCTTAAATTTTGTTGTTATGCTGTCCTTGTCAATCTATTCTAGGTTTGGTACTAGTTCGCTGGCTGATTATAGCGGCACGTATGCCGTCCCCGATTCCTCTTTCCCAATAGCCCCTACCTTTGTCTTTTTTGTCTCTTCTCTCTTTATTTGCATTGCCATTATTTTTTTTTTCTACAATCAGTCTATAATTAGTTTTAATTATTTAATTTGTCTTCAGATGAATTCTTAGTTTTCTTAGGTTTTTGGCCAATAAATGTTAAAAATACTAAAATCCGGCCTCAAAACTTAGAATTTATTTAATAAACGCCAAAATGCGGCCAAAAAAAGCCAAAAACTACTAAGATCTAGACACAAAATTTCAAAATTATTAAAATCTGACTAATAATTTTAAGAAATATGTAAAAAATTTGGCTAAAATGTTAAAAATAACCAAATTGAATTATAAAAAGCCAAAATCCAAAAATTAAATTTGGCTACAAAATTTGAGAATTACATAAAAATACTTAAATTGTGCTATAAAAAGTTAAAAAATATTAAAATTTAGCTATAAAATGCCAACATCTAACAAGAAAATTCAAAAAGTGTAAAAAAAAGTACAAAAACTGACCATAAGATGTCAAAAACACTATAATCCGGCTACAAAACTTAAGAATCTCGTAAAAATTACAAAATACCGGCTGTAAAATAGCAAAATTTGGCCAAAAAACTTAAAAACAATAAATTTGGCTATAAAATGTAAAAAGTATTAAAATCCGGCCAGATAGAAGTAACATCCTATCTTTTGATGATTCTTGGGCGGACAGTTGGGCACTCCAGTTCAAGCTATTCGATGGAAATCATGAATTGGAGTAGCTCAACTACTCGTCCAAGTGTTGATCATCAGGAAATTGATATCACCATTTTTAGTCACTCCAATCCAAACTACTGACTGGTCATTATGCTATGGAGTGACCCATCCACCCACAACGAACACTTGAGTGGACGGGTTGGCTAGTCAGTTTTGTGCTATTCCAGTGATTCTGGTGGTTTGGATATAACATGCCATTCTGTCCTGTAGTGGGCTAACGTCTTCATTTCTTTATAGTTAGTTGTTCCTTTATCTTTTTGTATAGACCAATCTAGCTCTACGAATATATTCTAAATTATATAAAAAAAAAGTTGCATTTAATCCACATTTTTGTGCTCATTTTGATTATTATGACATAAAAATCTGTTTCTAACATAATTCAATATTTTAAATTTTATGTTTCATGCTTGATATCAACATTTAGATCTTAAATAATTATAATATATTTAAATTAACAATTTACTTACTGCACAAACATTCCATCAACCATCATAAAATGAATAATTTATCAAATTCCCATTATTTAACACAACTCAGCCGAATTTCTATCCATATTTACAATTCCCATGTAACATATTTAAATATCTATTTTACATATTATGTAAATGCCTCGACTTCTAACGCATCTTAATATTTTGTCTGCATGCACCGCCCGTCTATCCCAAATGAAAATACTAGTAGCAGTATTCCGTAGCTTTTACATTATAATTATAATCATTACAAACATAATTGAATGGTTCTAATATCGAACAATTTACCGCGGACTGTAATTTAAGACCCTCGTCCTTACCTGTCCGTAAAAATAAGTAAGAAAATATTAGGAGGGCCGCACGAAGGCGTGTAATTATCTCCAATAATTGGGACTGACCGTTTTATAATAATTCTAGAGGGAAATTGAAATGTTTTATATTGTATTTTCAAGAATCAAGTGCTTTCTTCGATGAATAATTTTAATTAACAAAATTTAGAAGCAAATTAGCCCGACTCTTTTATTATGATCCCATAGCGACAGAAAGTAATATTTTTTTCTTCAATTTTTATGTGATGTTCCTTGGTGCGAATTATGCTTCACGAGCGGAACACCGTGTTTGGGTTTAGCGGATTTGCCACGGGGCCGTTTTTATTGCACAGGTAATGTGTCGTGTTCTTCATGTCACGCTTTCGTCCATGTCAGCGGCATTAATAAACACAGAGGCACGTACACAAATTAGCCAGCGAAACAGCCAAAGGCCGTAGCCACGTATTTTTCAAAGAGTGTTGTTGTGTTGCTCGAGAGCGCATTAGCGTTTCAAACGTTCGCGGTGAATTATTTTGAAAAGAAAATTGATACATTGATGGGGTTGAAATGGACTTGTTTTGAAATGCAAATGTAAGTTTCTTGGAAGCTTCAGCAAGTTTTAAAAATTATTGAATATTAGTGTCACAAAAATCACTTTCAATTCCCAATTTTGCAAAAAAATCAAATCTACATTTACCAATTTGATCCGTTAACTCCACACAATACAAGAACAATTTAAAATTTAAACATTTTAATTATTATAATGACTTATAATAAAATTGCTAACAATACTAGATTGCATTAGACATTATTTCATTAAAAAATTACCCAACAATTCCATTATTAATTGTCGCACTAAAAAAACGGAACATTTTTTATCATCACATATCGCCCGAGTCTTTAATTAAACTTTCGAACAAGCCGTGACATTTTAACATGATCTTACTTAATTAAACCCTTTAGGTGCCGTATTTGGATATTTATATAACATGATAAAACAGTACCAAACTCAATTAATTTACAAATAAAATAGTTACCAGGGGCTAAAGTAAAAACAGATATAATTAGTATCATTGTACATGCGATTACTTATATAGGTTTTAAACCTGAGGCTGAAAAATATGAATTATGGTGGCTACCATTTTGGGAAGAGGAAGACAAATTAAAATTGAAATCAGAATAATAATTATGTGATTACTAGCCAGCGAGTTGCGTTCAAATTAATTTTGAGATTATGCAAAATTGAGCGAATAAATTTTGATGCATTTTGTATAGTCAATAGTACGGTTTTAGAAAGCATTGTTGCCAAATTTCAACAAAATTCAATGTATGGTTTCAAAATTATTCAATTATGTCCAAGTTTGTTAATTTGAAATTGTTTATTTTCAGGTTATGCTAAATGTATTGTATTGATTATGATATACTTTTAGTAGTTGATAGTACATATACTGAGGCACATTGTTGCCAAAATTCATTAAAATCTAATGCATGGTTTTGAAGTTTTTCAACTTTTTTCTAAGTTGTTTAATTACAAATGCTGTTCAGCGTTTAAATTTGAGGTTATGTAAAATTGATCGTACGAATCTTGATCTATTTTTTTCAATTGATAGTAATGATGTTGGAGCATATTGTTGCCAAATTTTACTAGAATCTAATGCATGATTTTGAAGTTTTTCAACTTTTTTCTAAATTCTTTAATTGCTAATGCACTTTGGCGTTTAAATTTGAGGTTATGTAAAATTGATCGTACGAATCTTGATCAATTTTTTATTATTGGTAGTAATTATGTTGGAGCACATTGTTGCCAAGTTTCATTTAAATCTAATGCATGGTTTTGAAGTTTTTCAACTTTTATTTTTACATTCCTTAAATTACTAATGCTGTTTGGTATTAAAGTTTGAGGTTATGTAAAATTGATTGTACGAATCTTGATCAATTTTTTACAATTGATAGTAATGATATTGGAGCACACTGTTGCCAAATTTCATTAAAATCTAATGCATAGTTTTAAAGTTTTTAAACTTTTTTTCTAAATCTTTTAATTACTAATTTTTTTTGTCGTTTAAATTTGAGGTTAAGTAAAATTGATCTTCCGAATCTTGATCAATTTTTTATAATTGGTAGTAATGATGTTGGAGCACATTGTTGCCAAATTTCATTAAAATCTAATGCATGGTTTTGAAGCTTATCAACTTTTATTCAAAATCCTTTAATTACTAATGCTGTTTGGCATTTAAATTTGAGGTTATATAAAATTGATCGTACGAATCTTGATAATTTTTTCACAATTGGTAGTAATGATGTTGAAGCACATTGGTGCCAAATTTTACTAAAATCTAATGCGTGGTTTTAAAGTTTCTTAACTTTTTTTTTTTATTTCTTTTATGTTTGGTATTTAAGTTTGAGGTTATGTAAAATTGATCGTACGAATCTTGATCAATTTTTTACAATTGGTAGTAATGATGCTGAAGCACATTGTTGCCAAATTTAATTAAAATCTAATTCATGGTTTTGAAGTTTTCCAACTTTTTTCTAAGTTGTTTAATTACTAATGCTGTTTGGCGTTTAAATTTGTGGTTATGTAAAATTGATCAAACGAATCTTGATCAATTTTTTATAATTGGTAGTACTAATATTGGTGTACATTGTTGCCAAATTTTATTTAAATCTAATGAAGTTTTTTATTTTTTTGTAAATTTTTAATTATTGGTATTATTTGGTATTTATATTTGAGGTTATGTAAAATTGATTGTGCAAATTTTGTTCAATTTTTTACAATTGGTCATAATGATGTTGAAGCTCATTGTTGCCAATTTTCATTAAAATCTAATGCATGGTTTTAAAGTTTTTCAACTTTTTTTCAAATTGTTTAATTAAAACTGCTATTTCGCGTTTAAATTTGAGGTTATGTAAAATTGATCGTACGAATTTTGACAATTTTTTTAAAAATTGGTAGTTACGTTGTTGGAGCACATTGTTGCCAAATTTCTTTAAAATTTAATGCATGGTTTTGAAGTTTTTCAACTTTTTTCTAAATCCTTTAACTACTAATCTTTTTTGTAGTTTAAATTTGAGGTTATGTAAAATTGATCGAACGAATCTTGATCAATTTTTTACAATTGGTATTATATTTGTTGGAGCACATTGTTGCCAAATTTTACTAAAATCTAATGCATGGTTTTAAAAATTTTCAACTTTTTTTTCAAATTAAATAATTACTAATTCTGATTGGCGTTTAAATTTGAGGTTATGTAAAATTGATCTTACGAATCTTGATAAATTTTTTACAATTGGTAGTAATGATATTGGAGCACATTGTTGCCAATTTTCACTAAAATCTAATGCATGATTTTATAGTTTTTCAATTATTTTTTTTAAATCCTTTAATTACTAATGCTTTTTGGCGTTTAAATTTGAGGTTATGTAAAATTGATGTTACGAATCTTGATTAATTTTTTACACTTGGTAGTAATTATGTTGGAGCACATTGTTGCCAAATGTCATTAATATTTAATGCATGGTTTTGAAGTTTTTCAACTTTTTTTTCTAAATTCTTTAATTACTAATGCTGTTTGGCGTTTAAATTTGAGGTTACTTAAAATTGATCCTACGAATCTTGATTAATTTTTTACAATTGGTAGTAAGGATGTTGGAGCACATTGTTGCCAAATTTCATTAAAATCTATTGCATGGTTGTAAAGTTTCTTAACTTTTTTTTTTCATTCCTTAAATGTTTGGTATTTAAGTGAGGTTATGTAAAATTGATCGAACAAATCTTGATCAATTTTTTACAACTGGTAGTAATGATGTTGGAGCACATTGTTGCCAAATTTCATGAAAATCTAATGCATGGTTTTGAAGTTTATCAACATTTTTCGAAAATTCTTTAATTACTAATGCTATTTGACATTTAAATTTGAGGTTATGTAAAATTGATTGTACAAATCTTTATCATTTTTTTCACAATTGGTAGTAATGATATTGGAGCACATTGTCGCCAACTTTTATTAAAATCTAATGCATGGTTTTAAAGTTTTCCAATTTTTTTTTTTATTTTTTTAAATAATAATGCTGTTTGGCCTTTAAATTTGAGGTAATGTAAAATTGATCGAACAAATCTTGACCAATTTTTTATAATTGGTAGTAATGATATTAGAGCATATTGTTGCCAAATTTCTTTAAAATCTAATGCATGGTTTTAAAGTTTTTCAATTTTTTTCTCTATTCTTTTAATTAATAATGCTGTTTGGCATTTAAATTTGAGGTTATGTAAAATTGATCGTACGAATCTTGATCAATTTTTTATAATTGATAGTAATAGTATCGGAGCACATTGTTGCTAAATTTCATTAAAATCTAATACATGGTTTTAAAGTTTTTAATTTTTTTTTTTTTAAATCTTTTAGTTACTGATACTGTTAGGTTTTTATATTTGAGGTTATGTAAAATTGATTGTACAAATCTTGATAAATTTTTTATAATTGGTTGTAATGATGTTAGAGCACATTGTTGCCAAATTTCATGAAAATCTAATGCATGGTTTTGAAGTTTATCAACTTTTTTCCAAATTGTTTAATTACAAATGCTATTTGGCTTTTAAATTTGAGGTTATGTAAAATTGATCGTACAAATCTTTATCAATTTTTTACAATTGTTAGTAATGATGTTGGAGCACATAGTTGCCAATTTTCATTAAAATTTAATGCATGGTTTTGAAGTTCTTCAACTTTTTTTCTAAATCCTTTAACTACTAATGCTTTTTGGCGTTTAAATTTGAGGTTATGTAAAATTGATTAAACGAATCTTGATCAATTTTTTGCAATTGGTAGTAATGATGTTGGAGCACATTGTTGCCAAATTTCATTAATATCTAATGCATGGTTTTAAAGTTTTTCAACTTTTTTTTTTTAATTCTTTAATTATTAATGCAGTTTGACTTTTAAATTTAAGATTTTGTAAAATTGATTAAACGAATCTTGATCAATTTTTTACAGTTGGTAGTAATGATGTTGGAGCACATTGTTGCCAAATTTTACTAAAATCTAATGCATGGTTTTGAAGTTTTTCAACTTTTTTTTTAAATTCTTTAATTACTAATGCTGTTTCGCGTTTAAATTTGAGGTTATGTAAAATTGATCGTACGAATCCTTATAATTTTTTTACAATTGGTAGTACTGATGTTGGAGCACATTGTTGCCAAATTTCATTAAAATCTAATGAAGTTTTTGTAATATTTTTTTTCAAATCTTTTAGTTACTGATACTGTTTGGTATTTATATTTGAGGTTATGTAAAGTTGATTGTACAAATCTTTATCATTTTTTTACATTTGGTAGTAATGATATTGGAGCACATTGTTGCCAACTTTTATTAAAATCTAATGCATGGTTTTAAAGTTTTCCAATTTTTTTCTCTATTCTTTTAAATAATATTGCTGTTTGGCATTTAAATTTGAGGTTATGTAAAATTGATCGTACGAATCTTGATCAATTTTTTACAATTGGTAGAAAGGATGTTGGAGCACATTGTTGCCAAATTTTACTAAAATCTAATGCATGATTTTGAAGTTTTTCAATTTTTTTTATATCCTTTAATTACTAAGTACGAATCTTGATCATTTTTTTACAATTGGTAGTAAATATGTTGGAGCACATTGTTGCCAAATTTCACTAAAATCTAATGCATGGTTTTAAAGTTTTTCAACTTTTTTTTCAAATCCGATAGGTTAAATTGATCGTATGAATCTTGATACATTTTTTATAATTGGAAGTAATGATGTTTAGTTTTGTGGCCGGATTTTAGTATTGTTAACATTTATTGGCGAAGGAAACCTAAGAAATCTAAGAATGCATCCGAGAAGAAATTCTGAGAACAAATACAATTAAGAAAACACATTTAAATTGACGTGTGCATTTCTATTAATATCAATAACAAAATTTATGATATATTTATTTAAATTCAAACAACTAATTAGCTTATAATGTCAATTTCAGTTGTAATAACATCAACAAAAATCACATTTAGTTCTCCACGACTTTGAAAAGTTGTTTCACGGTCCCATCCTTGTAATATTTTTGACGCTTTTTTATTGTACGGGCGCCATCGGCACCGTCTCTTTTTATATTAATCTCGCCAACACACACTTCTTTTAATCTTCTCCATGGTGCACAGTCTCGTCGTCCGTTTCACACACCCGTACACAAAACCACAGAAGGCATAACAAATTGGCCTCTTGATTTATAGCTCCTGTAATAACTTACGTAATTATTTTTATATCTGCCAGAATTAATGTTATTACCAATTCGAATGGGTCCAACGTAGAAACTAATTTGATTCTCCGCACCATATGATTTTGTATTTTAAATTGTAATGTTGTAATTAGTAAAGGGTTCATAATTAATTCTTTGTATCATTAAATCAATCCAATTTAATATAACTCTTCTGACCCAAACTGCAGAGCACGGTAATAAATTAACCGTTTATCTGGTTATAATTCTGCAGCATTTTGGCATTTCCAGTCATAAAACTGGCTTAATGCGCGTTGTAAATAATATTTCCACTTGCACAAACTTTAAATTTAGTTAATCTTTCTAGGATCTCCTGCAAATTGCTCGTTACACCTAAATTATCCCACAGAACGGTCACAGATTTCGAATAAGGACCGCCCGGCCAATTAAGCAATACATTAACTAAATGATTTAATTGCTTCGGAAAGTGCACTATCACCGCTGACATTTTCAACATATTAAATTTTTACATATATGGACCGATCGATTATGGAGAGTTACGATTGCTCCAGATTCGTTTCAATTATTTACTGCGACAGATAATTTATTATTATTATCTGGACGGACCTGTTGTCACGTTACAATTGCACGCACATCTGTTCGCTTCATCATTATTAGTCTCTTTTCAATAAAAATAAGTTACTACTACATTTATCATGAAGGTATGAATGTATGTGCGTATATACTATGATCAGTATCATTTCTTATTTATTGTAAACATTATTATCAATTATGTTTACAAAGCTGAATATGCAAAACATTATATTTATTATATTTTGAACACATGCTTCATTCGTGTTGATTAAATTAGGTTGGAAATTAAAGAAAATTGCATTTGGTTCTCACTTTTAAACATTGGAAATTATGTTTGTTACCAATTTATTGCTTTTCATCAATATTGCATTTGATTTAAATCATTTGGAACACAAATATTTGAAGAATTTTTAATATTTTGAAAGAAAATTTTTATTGGTCTTGATTGATCAGTTTTGGAAAAAGTTTTATTGTCAAAATATTGCTTTTCATGAACTTTCCAATTGATCACATTAGTTTGGAAACCAAACAAATAATATTTTGAAAGAGAATTGCATTTGGTCTTTACTTTTACAGTTTGAAAACATATCTATTTACTTGGGAAACATCCTAAACAACTTTAGAACATTCTTAACAATTTGAGAACATTTTTGATATTTTGGACAAAATGTTTAACAGTTTAAAAACACTTTTGTTGAATTGAGGAAAATTATTTATATTTATTTGATCGGAAAACATTCTTTGGAACGTGTTTGACAAACTGAGAATAATTTGATATTTTGGACAAAATTACTGGCAGTTTGAGAACTTTTTTCTTAGATTAAGAAACGTTGGAAGTTTAGAAACATATCTTTTCGTTTGAGAAACATTTTCAATAACCTCAGACTGTTCTTGACAATTTCAGAACATTTTTGATATTTTAGACAAAAAGTTTGACAATTTGAGAACTTTTTTGACAGTTTGAAAACATGTTCATCTACATGGATAACATTTTAAACAATTTCAGAACATTCCTAACAATTTGGGAACATTTTTGATTTTTTGGACAAAATGTTTGACAATTTAAGACATTTTTTGCAAAATTTGAGAACATAAGCAGTTTCAAAACATATTTATTCAATCGAGAAACATTCCAAACAAATTTGGAAAGTCCTTGACAATTTGAGAATGTTTTTGATATTTTGTATAAAATGTTTGATAATTTGAGATCATTTTTGTTAATTTGGGTAACAATATTTATAGTTTGAAAACATATTTATTTACTCGAAATGTTTTGGACAAAATTTTTGATGGTTTGAGAACATTTTTCTTGAATTAAGGAACTTTATTATTAGTTTGCAAACATTCTTGACATTTTTAAAACGTTTTTGATATTTTGGACGAAATATTTGACGATTTGAGAACATATTTATTGAATTAAGGAACATTATTGATAGTTTGAAAACATTTTTATTTATTCGAGAAACATTCTAAACAATCTCACAACTTTTTTGACAATTTGAGAACATTTTTGGTGTATTGGACAAACTGTTTAGAAGTTTAAGAACATTTTTGTTGAATTAAGGAACATTTATTTATTCGGAAAACATACTAAACAGCTTCAGAACGTTTTTAACAATTATTTTTGATTTTTTGGACAAAAAGTTTGACAATTTGAGAACATGTTAAATTTAGGATCATTGTTGGCAGTTTGAAAAGTTATTTATTTATTCAAGCAACATTCTAAACAACCTCAGAACGTTCTTAATAGTTTGAGAACATTTTTGATATTTTGGACTAAATGTGACGATTTTTTTTGTTTAAATTGTGAAATATTATTCATAATAATTCTGTTGGAAAACATCTTAAACAATTTCAGAACGTTCTTGACAATTTGAGGACATTTTGGATATTTTGGACAAAATGTTTGACAGTTTGAGAGCATTTTTGTTAAATTAAGGAACATTATTGGCAGTTTCTTTACTCGGGAAACATCCTAAATAACTTCAGAATAACTAGAACATTTTTAATATTTTGGAAAACATTTTTGTTAGATTGAGGAACATCATTTATATTTATTCATTCGGAAAATATCCTAAACAACTTTAGAACATTCCTAAAAATTTAAGAACATTTTTGATGTTTTGGACAAAAAGTTTGGCATTTTAAGAACGTTTTTTTTTAAATTGAGGAACATTGTTGGAAGTTTGAAAATATATTTATTTACTTGAAAAACATTTTAAACAAAACTTAGAACATTCTTGACACTTTGAAAACATTTTTGATATTTTGGAGAAAATGTTTGACAGTTTGAGATTTATTTTGTTGAAATTTTTATAATAATTTGCAAACTACAGCTCAAAAACAAAAAATTTACTTTAATAAATTAAAGCCCATAAAATTAGCTTTAACATAATGTAAAACATTTGAAAATTAATTTTAAATTAAGCAAGTTATGGCAACATTGCTTCTTTAGCCAAAATTAAAATTTATCAACATTTTCAAAATAATTTGCAATCTATAGCTTAAAAACAAAAATTTTACTTAAATAAGTTAAAGCCCATAAAATTAGCTTTAAAACGATGTATAACATTTTAAAATTTATTTTGAATTAAGCAAGTTATGGCAACATTGCTTACTTAGTCAAAATCAAAAATTACCAAAATTTTCAAAATAGTTTGCAAGCTATAGCTCAAACACAAAATTTTTACTTAAATAAATTAAAGGCCATAAAATTAGCTTTAAAATGATGTAAAACATTTGAAAATTTATTTTGAATTAAGCAAGTTATGGCAACATTGCTTCTTTAGCTAAAATCAAAATTCATCAAAATTTTCAAAATAATTTGCAATCTATAGCTCAGAAACAACATTTTTACTTAAATAAATTAAAGCCCATAAAATTAGCTTTAAAATAATGTAAAACATTTGAAAATTAATTTTAAATTAAGCAAGTTATGGCAACATTGCTTCTTTAGCCAAAATCAAAATTTATCAAAAATTTTAAAATAAATTGCAATCTATAGCTCAAAAACAAAAATTTTACTTAAATAAATTAAAGCCTATAAACTTTGGAACAAATTTTATATTAAAATTATTTTTTTTGTGTTGATTTTGATATTTTTATGCAGTTAACGTGATAGTGGAGCAAAATTTATACTTAAAATAACTTTTTTGAGCGTTTTTCATGTTGTAAGTAGGTTTTTTTGGTCAATTTTGACAAATTTCATGTAGTTAACGTTATTTTGGAACAAATTTTAAGTTAAAATAAGTTTTTTGTGTACATTTTGATACAATTTATGTTGCAAAAGTGATTTTTATTCAAATTTTAAGCTAAAAATAAGTTTTATTTGCCTTTCCCTTGTTGTAAATAGGGTTTCTGGGTCAATTTTGATCAATTTTATGTAATAAACGATATTTTGGAGCAAATTTTATGTTGAAAATAAGTTTTTTATGTAGATTTTTATACAATTTATTTCGTAAACGTCATTTTTAATCAAATTTTATGCTAAAAATAAGTTTTTTACGCTTTTTTCATGTTATAAATTAGGTTTCTATGTCAGTTTTGACCAATTTCATGTAGTAAACGTTATTTTGGAGCAAATTTTATATTAAAATTAAGTTTTTTGTGTTTATTTTATGCAATTTATGTTGTAAACGTGATTTTTAATCAAATTTTATGCCAAAAATAAGTTTTTTGCGCGTTTTTAATGTTGTAAATAGATTTTTTGGGTAAATTCTGATAAATTTTATGTAGTAAACGTTACTTTAGAGCAAATTTTATGTTTAAGTTAAGTTTTTGGTGTCAAATTTGATATTTTTATGTAGTAAACGTGATATTAGAGCAAGTTTTATGCTTAAAAGTTGAGTTTTTTGTGTATATTTTGATAAATTCTAGGGGGTAACTTGATTTTAGAGCAAATTTAATGCTTAAAATATTTTGTGTGTGTTATTTTTGATATATTTTATGTAGTAAACGTAATTTTTGTAGGATTTTGTTGATAACATTTAGTTTTTTGCGCGTTTCTAATGCTGTAAGAGCGGTTTTTGCGCCAAGTTTGACCAATTTTTGGCAAATTTTATGTTAAAAATAAGTTTTTTTAGTCAATTTTTATATATTTCTTGTCGCTTAAGTGATTTTCAATCTAATTTTATGCTAAAAATAAGTTTTCTACGCGTTTTTCATACTGTAAATAGGTTTTTTGGATTAATTTTGACCCTTATCATGTAGTAAACGTAATTTTGAAGCAAATTTTATGCTAAATACTAGTTTTTTGCGCGTTTTTATGTTGTAAATGACTTTTCAGCATCAATTTAGATACATTTTATGTGGTAAAACGTAATTTTAGAACGAATTTTAGGCTTAAAACAAATTTTTTGTGTAAACTTTGATATATTTTATGTAATAAACGTGAATTATGAGCGAATTGTATTATGAAAATAAGTTTTCTGTGCATTTTTCATACTGCAAATAGGTTTTTTGCGTGAATTTTTATTAATTTTATATAATAAAAGTGATTTTGGAACAAATTTTATGTAAAAAATTAGTTTTTTGACTCAATTTTGATATATTTTTGTATAGTAGTCGTGATTTCCGAGCGAGTTTTATGCTAAGATTAAGTTTTTTGGGCATTTTTCTTGCTGCAAATAAGTTTTTTGCCTCATTTTTATTAAATTTTATATAGTAAACTTTATTTTGGAGCAATTTTTATGTTAAAAATAAGTTTTTTTGTAAATTTTGATACAATCTAAGTCGTAAACGTAATTTTTAATCATTTTGTTTTGTTAAAAACAACGTTTGTAAGCGTTTTTTATGTCGAACAGAGGTTTTGTGGGCCAATTTTGACTAATTTCATGTAGTTAACGATATTTTGGAGCAAATTTGATGTTGCAAATAAGTTTTTTGTGTAAATTTTGATACAATTTATTTCGTAAACGTGATTTTTAATCAAATTTTAGGCTAAAAATAAGTTTTTTACGCTTTTTTTATTTTTTAACTACGTTTTCTGGTTCAATTTCCACTAACTTCATGTAGTAAACGTTACTTTGGAGCAAGTTTTATGTTAAAAATAAGTTTTTTACGCTTTTTTCATGTTATAAATTGTGTTTCTATGTCATTTTTCACCAATTTCATGCACTAAACGTTATTTTGGAGCAAATTTTATATTAAAACAAAGTTTTGTGGGTAAATTTTGTTACATATTATGTCGTAAAACTGATTTTTAATAAAATTTTAGGCTAAAAATAAGTTTTTTTACGCTTTTATTATGTTGCAACTACGTTTTCTGGGTCAATTTTGATCAATTTCATGAAGTTAACGTTATTTTGGAGCAAATTTGATGTTAGAAATATGTTTTTTGTGGAAATTTTGATACAATTTATGTCGTAAACGTTATTTTTAATTTGTAAGTAGGTTTTCTAGGTCAATTTTGACCAATTTCTTGTAGTAAACGTTATTTTGGAGCAAATTCGATGTTAAAAATAAGTTTATTGTGTAATTTTTGATTCATATTATGTCGTAAACGTGATTTTTAATCAAATTTTATGCTAAAAATCACTTTTCTGAGCGTTTTTATGTTGTAAATAGATTTCACGTTATTTTGGAGCAAATTTTAAGCTTAAAGTGTTTTGTTTGTGTTATTTTTATTTTTATTTTTTTTTTTTTTTTTTTTAATATTTAGTTTTTTATTATAAAATGTTTACATATTTACAGTTTATATTATTTGTTTTTTTTTCTTTCCACTTGCTGCTCTACACCGTTTCCATGTGGATGGCTGCAGAGCTTCGTATTCGGGGCACCATTTTATGTTTCTATTTATCTGCTTCTGTCTTCTTCTAATTAGATCTTGTTAATATATAGTGTTTTTTAATTTTAATTTTGAATTCTTTATAATTCTTTATTTTCTTGATACTTTCAGGCAGTTGGTTGTAAGTGACAAGTCCATTGCCTAGTATTGTTTGTTTTGCTTTTTCTGTCCTTGTTGTGTGTACATGTATGTTGCTTCTTCTTCTTGTGTTATGTCCGTGAATTTCTTTGTTGCATTTTATTTGGAGGTTGGTTTTAATTTCTTTATTTTTAATTTTCGATATATTATGTAGTAAACGTAAATTTTGTGGGAAATTGTTGATTAAAATTAGTTTTCTGGTGCTGTAAGTGGGGTTTCTGCGTCAAATTTTACCAATTTGTAGCGACTTTTATGTTAAAAATAAGTTTTTTGTGTTAATTTTGATATATTTTATGTAATAAATGTAATTTTTGATTGATTTTTATGATAAAATAAAGTTTTCTACGCGTTTTTTATGTTGTAACTGGGTTTTCTGTTTCAATTTTGACTAATATCAGGCCGTAAACTAGGTTCTAGAGCAACTATTGTGATAAACATAAGTTTTTTGCGCGTTTTTATGTTTTAAAATAGGTTTTTTGGGTCAATTTTGGCCAATTTCATGAAGTGAACGTGATTTTGGTGTAAATATTATGTTAAAAATAACTTTTTTGTGTCAATTTTGATATATTGTATGTATTAAACGTGATTTAAGCGTAAATTTTATGCTAAAAATAAGTTTTTTGTGCGTTTCTTGCTGCAAATGGGTTTTCTGTTTAAACTGTAGAATAGAAGTTGATCAAAACTTGAAGAGTTGAAACAAGCTTACAAAACTGTATTGTTTATTGCAAATGCAAAGATACAAGACCTACAATAAATGTATTGCGATCTAACAGTTTCATGAGCTTACATTTAACTAAAATACATTTAAATTTTATGAATATTTTTTACATTTTATTTCCTATTTTAATTGAATCTGTTTCTTTGGCAAATAAAATTATTAAAAAATGTCATATCTGAATCCAAAAATTTGATAAATTAGTTGATACATTGTGATACATTAGAGTTTTATGATATTTGGTATCATTATATCTTAATACCATTAGTACCAACTGTAAAATATTTATAAATATCTATAGGCTCAATTTAACATTACTTCTTTTCAATCAAAGTTGTACTAAATTCAAAAAATTTATAAACTACTCAAAAATGTGTAACTCCAAAACGGTACATTAAATGTTTAAGTAATTTTGTACCAATATACTTCAACACTATTACAACTAGTTTCAAACTTCTAAACTTGCTGAGTGGTTTTTGAAACACTTTAGAATTAATATAATTTGATTCAATATTTCTAAAATATTTCAAAACTTTCAAGAGTTGATTTCTAGAACTTCTCAATAATTTCTAGAATTTGGTAAAAGGCATTTAGAGTTGGCCAAAAAGTTCTATGTCTAAAATTTGATCAAATGTTTTTAAAATTCTCAGGAGTTTTTAGAGTTGTTAAGGTTTTTAATACTTCCAAGAACTTTCTACAATTTAGTGAAAATTTTTATTTCCAAAGGTTTCTGGTACTTTAAAAAAAATATAATTTAGTAAAAGACTTAAGAGTTGGTCTAGGTTTCTCACGAATTCTTAGAATTATTTAAAGGTATCTAGTATATCTTACGAATTTCTAGAAGTTTTTAAATTTTTCAGAATTTTCTGTTTTAGAAGTATTTAGAGTTTCTAGAATTTTACTTCTAAACTTGGTGAAAGGTTTTTAGAAAACTTAGGAAGTTTTTAGAATTCTATTTAATATTTTTAAAGAAATTTTTGAAGATTGTCAAAAGTTTGTAGTACTTCTAAAAAGTTTCTGAAATTTAGTGAAAGACTTCTAGACTTAGTCAAAAAAGTTTAGACTACTAAGAGTTTTTAAAACTTAATCAATTAATTCTAAAATTTGTCAGAAGTTTCTAGAACTAGTCAAAAGTTTATAAAAAAATTTAAATGGTTTTAGAACTTAATTAAAAGGCTTCTAAAATATGCCAAAAGTTTCTAGAATACTTTAGGAGTTTCTATAATTAAATTTTTCAAGAGTTTCTAATAAATAAGTGTCAAAAGAGACGCTAGATATCGTAAAAACAAATTGTTAAGAGAATGGCGGAATAACATCCAAATTATTGCATAAAAAACTGATTTTAAAATATTACAATTTTTCATTTTACAAAAATTGTAATCAAAATAGGGTTGCCAAAGCTTTGACTAATAAATTTCAAAAATTTTGTAAAAAATTTTATAATCATGTTCTTGGAAATTTTTAAAATTGTTCAATTTTTATTTTACAAAAATTGTAATTGTAGTCATAATTTTCCAAAAAAATGTTCAAAGTTTATAACAAATGTTCTTAATTAATTAATAAAAATAATCAACAACACATCAACGTTGTAAAGCATGTACTCTTTACATTTTTTTATTGTTACCTGTTCAAAACGTTCAGAGCATATTAGAACATGAATCCATTTGATTATCGTGGGAAGGTTTTAATTGTTTCAGCTCGCTTTCTTCGGTTCTTCAAAGCCGATAGATATCAGTGACAACATGTTGTTATGAGATGAACCGAACATTGTTGAGTCGAATAAGGAATCTATATAAGAACTCACACAGTGTGTACGAATGTGGAAACAGGCAAAGTTCAGTCATAAATAACAAAACATGCTATGACCATGTTCGTTATTACGCCATACATACAACAAGATAGCAAGTGGTGATAACGTTAGGGAATCTATTAGATACATGCTCTTAAGCGGACCGACCCAGGCTTTTATTGCACTATCGATAAATCAGCACGCGCACTAATATAATCGATGTTTCATATTACACGGACGCAATTTACATAATTAATTTTTTACTTACCATCAAAAAATGTATAACTAACCTGAAACAAAGAAACATATTAGAAAGCTATTAAGATTTTTAATATTGATTACTAAATCGTGCTTGTGTGTGATGGTTTCTAGTTCATAAAGTAACAAAGGGATTTGAGCAAACAGGATTATTAATCATTTTGTGTGAAATTAGAATTAGTTAAATTTATGTTTATTACAACTAATTATTGGATGAAACGAGCATGTAGAATAAGAATGTAATTAATATTTGCAATATTTATAACGTGGTAAACCCAGCAGCATATAAATTACATTATGCCATCCCAGAAATACCTAAGCTAAGCATCGCCCAGTAATAAATAAAAAGTGTCATATCCGGTGTTATAAACTAAAAGTGGTTAAGTATAATATAGTAGATAAAAATTAAGTATTCAAATAATAATAAAGTAAATATTTCAGAATAACATAACCCGAATTTTTTTTAGTACTAAAAATTGCACTAGATGGAGTCATAATCATTCCTTTCATTATTTACATAATTTAATGATCAATAATTAATTATCGCCTAAAACCAGTATATTCCAAGGATATAACCTCCTCAAATATGTAAACATCAATATAAATCTAATAATACAAATTCCTTAATAACATAAAACATCATATTATGATCGCTTGTACTAGCTCCCCTTATATGCATTTCAATAAATAGGAATGAACCAAATGCTATTAAATCAATTCATTCCTGGATTTACATCAAATCTTAGTATATTTACAATACAAATTCACACTACAACATGCATTTATTTATATCCCCATTTATGTTCCAATGCAAATTACATCTTTTGAGCAGATTTATATGCCGTGACTTAGGTATATCTATATTTATATTGCGCTTTATTACTATTACACCTACGTGTGATAAATCTCACCGCATAAATAAATGTTGTTATGCCACAGCACTGCCATCAACGGATGATCATTGTTTCAGACGCTATTCAATATTGGGTGAGGCGTAACCGCGAGGGTGATTTGAGAAAATAAAACGATTGATCATTTATATACATTGAAAGTTAATTTCATTGTTAATATTATGTAGTTTGAAGAGATTAAATCTATATTGGATTAAGCACTTCAAGCTCTGCTGCCGTGCTTAATTACTATACTTTAATTGTTAATCTTCACGGAATGAATTTTACTTTAATTTGTAAAATGAAAAATGTTATTCCGCCATTCTTTCTGGCTGCCTGCCAACAATATGTTTTTTTTTTCTGACACTATCTAACGGATCTTTTGAATACTTATTTATTAGAAACTATTAAGTTGGTTTTAAAGAATTTAAAGTATTCTAGAAACTTTTGCCATACTTTAGAAGAACTTTATTAAGTTTTAGAAACATTTGAAAAGTTCTATAAACTTTTGATTAGTTCTGGAAACTTCTGAGAAATTTTAGAACTATTTGAATACATTTTAAAAACTCTTAGTGGTCTAATTCTTTTTTCTAGTCTAGAAGTCTTTCACTAAATTTTATAAACTTTTTAGAAGTACTAGAAACTTTTGATAATCTCTAAAGTTTTCTAGAATCTTTTGGCCAAGCTTAGAAGCTTTATGTAATTTTCTTGTAAACTACTAGAAACTTTTGACCAATTTTAAATACTTCTAAGACTTATCAGAAATGTTTGATCATGTTTTGGAAAATTTTATTCTTCAAATTTTTGTTTGTTTTTTTTTTTACTAAATTCTAAAAGTTTTTGAGAAATACTGGAAATGAACATGAACTCTAGAAGCATTTTAACAATTTTTAGATATTTTTGAGATATACTAGAAACTTTTAAATAATTTTAGAAACTCTTGGGAAACCTATGTCAACTCAACAAGTTTTTTACTATTTTTTGTTTAAGAAGTGTCAGAAAATTTTGACAAACTAGAATTTTCCACTGAATTGTATAAAAATCTGGAAAGTAGCAAGAACCTTTGAACAACTCAAGAAATTTTAGAAAGATTTGATCAAATTTTAGACATTTATAAAGTTTTAGTGTTCTAGATGTTCTTTACCAAATTTTAGAAATTTTTGAGAAGTTCTAGAAATTAACTTTTGCAAGTTTGAAACTATTGGACAAGTTTAGAAGTTTTTTTAAAGAATCCTAGAGATTTCTTGGGAAAAGAAAATTAGAAACTTTTTTGAAATTTTAGAATAAAAACAATTAAGCTATCCTAGAAACTTTAAAACCAAACTTTTACCTAATATTAGAAACTTCTGAGAAGTACTAAAAATATTTGACTAACTCTAGGGAATCCTGAAAAATTTTAGAAGCATTTGTTCAAACTTTAGAATTTTACTGAAAATTACTTTTTGCTAACTCTAAAAACTTTTTATTAATGTCTAGAAGTTCTTGAGAGGTGCTAGAAAATTTGATTCAAATTCTTAACTTTTAATTTCTAAGAATTTTCAGAAACATTTGATCAAATTTTAGAAAATTAAAAAAACTTTTAGCCAGCTCTAGTAAAAAGGATTCAAAGCATTTTGATACTTTATGGCCGGATTTAGCTATTTTTGATAGAAATATTGAACTTTTCAACAAACTTTGACTCGATTTTGATAAAAAACAACATTTTAATACTTTATGGACGTATTTTACAATTTTATGAATAGATTTTTGCATTTTTTGTCAGTTTATAACCGGATTTTGGTACTTTTTTACAATAGTTTGAAACTGTTTTACAATTTCATAAATTAAATGTTGCACTTCTCGAGAGTGTATTGATGGATTTTGCTCTTTTTAACTTCATAAATATAATTTTGCACTTTTTGATAGTTTATGATCAAATTTTGGTTCTTTCTAAGAATATTTTGTTACTTTTTGGCCGGACTTTTTAATTCTATAAATAGATTTTTGCACTTTTTGACAGTCTATTGTTGAATTTTGCTACTCTTTGTATTCATTAATAGATTTTTGAACATTTTACAGTCTATGGCCAGATTTTAGTTTATTCTGATTATATTTCCTTAGTTCCTTTTAACAATAAGTTGATGTTTCATGGCCGGATTTTGCTATTTTTAATATATCTTATCCGGATTTTGCAATTTTTTATATTTTATTACAAGATTTTTTTTTGCATTTTTGAACAGTTGATGCCGGATTTTGTATTTTATAACAATAATTTTTGATATTCCATTGCTGGATTTTGCTATTTTTGAAATTTTATGAAGATTCTTACAATTTGTCAGAATTTATGGCCGGATTTTGGTGCTTTTTGACAATATTTTGATGTTTCAAAACCTGCGTATGCTCTTTGACATTTTATAAATAAAATTTTGCACTTAAAACCGTTTTTGGCCGGATTTTAA
Source organism: Tachinus rufipes (assembly GCA_963932245.1). Taxonomy (NCBI): domain Eukaryota; kingdom Metazoa; phylum Arthropoda; class Insecta; order Coleoptera; family Staphylinidae; genus Tachinus; species Tachinus rufipes. Next base: position 101,903,515 of record OZ010747.1, on the reverse strand, counting down.
TTTGATCTAATAATATTTTAATGTTGTATTACCAAATTTATTTATTTTTTAATTGTTATTAATAAAATCTTGTACTTTTAAACAGTTTATAACTAAATGTTGGTGCTTTCTGACAATATTTTTATACTTTATTGACGGTTTTTGCTGTATTTGACTTTCCTTGGAAAGAATTTTGCATTTTTAAACAGTTTATTTCTGGATTTTGGTGTTTTCATTTTATAAATAGAATTTTTGACTTTTCTATAGTTTATAGCCAGATTTTGGTGTTTTTGACAATCCATTAAAAACAAATTTGTTTTTTTTTGACAAAATTTGAACGTCTTTATACTTATCTTGATCTTATGCTTGCTGGAGATGCCCAATATGAGAAGAAGTACTTCATATTCTTCTTTTTTTGTAGTTCATGATGGAATTTTTGACATTTCATAGATAGAATTAACACTTTTCGACAGTTTTTGGCCCGGTTTTGGTTTACATATAAGTAAATTTTGCACTTAAAATCGTTTTTGGTGAAATTTTAATTTGATCTTGAAAAATTTTAATGTTTAATGACCGGATTTAACTTCTTTTAACAAATACAAACAGAATTTTGCATTTTTCAGTTTTTGGCTAGATCGTAGTATTTTTTGTTTTTGAGATTTGCACTTTTTTAGTCGTATTTTGGTTTTTTTCTGAAAATATTTTGATACTTCATGCCTGGCTTTTGCAATTTATAAACACAATTTTGCACTTTTTGACAGTTTATGGTCGGATTTGGCTGTTTTTTAGATTTATGAATAGAATTTTGCACTTTTTGAGAGTTTAAGGTTGGATTTTGGTTTGTTCTAATTATGTTTCGATACTTTATGGCTAGATTTAGTAATTTAATGAATTGAATTTTGCACTTTTTGACAGGTGATGCCCGGATTTTTCTATTTTTGACATTTTTGAATAGAGTTTTGCACTTTTTGATGGTTTATGACCGGATTTTTGTGCTTTCTAACAAAATATTGATTTTTTATGGCCGGATTTTTTTGGAGATTTTTTTGATTTCTTTAATATTTTTGACGTTTTACAAATAGTATTTAGCATTTTTTGTGATGATTTTGCTATTTTTAACATTTATGAATAGAGCTTTGCTCTTTTTGACAGTTTATGATCGGATTTTGCCGCTTTTTAAAAATATTTTGATGTTTTTTTTAGCCGGATTTTACAATTTTATGAATAGAGTTTTATAGTTTTTGACAGATTATGGTTGGGTTTTGCTATTTTTATATTTCTGAATAAAATTTGGCACTTTTTAACAGTTTATAGCCGAATTTTGGGTTGTTCTGATAATATTTTGAATATTAATGTTATTTTTGAATTTTGATGAATAAAGAATTGTTCACTTTTCAACAGTTTATGGGTAGATTTTGGTTTGTTTTTGCAATATTTAGATATTTTTGACATTTTATGAACAGAACGTTGTATTTTTTAACTGCTTTTGGACAGATTTTAGTTGTTTTTGAAAATATTTATATACTTTGCGGCCGAGTTTTGCAATTCATAAACACAATTTTGCACTTTTTGACAGATTTTAACGTTTTAGGAATAAATTTTGCAGTTTTTTACCGTATTAAACGAATTTCTGTTGTTCCTGAAAACATTTTGATACTGCATGGCCGGATTTTGCAGTTTAAATACACAATTTTATAATGTAAGTTGTTGTATCTGTATTTTCTATTGTGTGAGGATTTGTTGTAAAGCTTAAAGTATGGGTACGTTGGTGATATTAAAGGAAATTAGTGTATCACTAACATTAAATTTAATTAATTTAAGTTTTTTGGAAAGTTCTGTAGAGTTTTGTATTTTGGCTGATTGCTTTTATCTATAGAAACAATAGTTGTTGTTGTTAATTGTATAGTATTTGTAACTTTTATTTAGTATATTTTGATACTTTCTGGCCGGATTTTGCTATTTTATGAATATAATTTTGCAACATTTTTTATCTAGTTTTTAGTATTTTTTTATTTACAAGAAGAATTTTGTACTTTTTTATAGTTTATGGCCGGATCTTGGTGCTTTTTTACAATATTTTCATAGTTCATGACAGAATTTTGCTATTTTTGATATTAATGAATCGAATTTGTATTTTTTGCACTTTAAACCACTTTTGGCCAGTTTTTAATGCAAACTAAAAATATTTTAATGTTTTATGATCGGATTTAACTATTGTTTACTTATGTTTAATAGAATCTTACATTTTTTAACAGTTTATAACTAAATGTTGGTGCTTTTTGCCAATATTTTCATATTCTATCGATGGTTTTTGCTATTTTTGAATTTCTACGAAAAGCGTTTTGCAGTTTTTTTTAAGTTTATGTTCGAATTTTGATGTTTTCTGTGTTTTAAGGCTATTTTTGGCATTTCATGAATAGAATTTTGAAGTTTTTAATAGTTTAGAGCCAGATTTTCGTGTTTTTGGCAGTTTTAAAAAAAAAAAATTTAATGCTTAATAGAGATGCCCAATATAAGAAGAAATGCTTCATATTCTCTTTTCTTGTATTTTATAATGAAATTTTTGACATTTCATGGATACAATTTTAGACTTTTTGACAGTTTATGACCAGGACTTGGTTTTTTTGAACAATATGCTTATATTTCTTAGCTGGATGGTTCTTTCTAACATTTTAAAAATATTTTATGATTAAATTTTAGAGTTTTTGATATTTTATAAATAAAGTTTTGCACTTTTCAATAGTTTGTGGCCGGATTTTGGTGCTTTTTGAAAATATTTTAAAGTTTCAAAACATGATTTTGTTCTTTGACATTTTATAAATAAAATTTTGCACTTTAAACCAATTTCGGTCAAATTTTAATGCAAACTAAAAATATTTTAATGTTTTATGACTGAAATTTAAGTATTTTTGACTTGTTTTTAATAGAATCTTACACTTTTGAACAGTTTTTAACTAAATGTTGTTGCTTTTTGTCAATATTTTCATATTTTATAGATGGTTTTTACTATTTTTATGAAAAGAATTTTGCACTTTTCAACAGTTTATGTTCGGATTGTGATTTTTTTGTGGTTTAAGGCGGCCGGATTTTGCTGTTTTTGACGTTTAATAAATAGAATTTTGAACTTTTTGATAGTTTATAGTCAGAACTTTGCATTTTTCGACTTTTTTTGTCCGAATTTTGCTAGTTTTGGACTTTATATAAATATTATTTTGCACTTTTTAACAGTTTATATCTGCATTTTAGCATTTTTGATTCATTCTGAATTTTTGACAGTTTATGGCCGGATTTTAGTATTTTTGACATTTCTTTTATAGAATGTTCCGATAGTTTATGCTTAGATTTTTGAGTTTATGGCCGGATTTTGTTTTTGTTTTTAGCATTTGATTATTAGAATATTGCTTTTTTAACATTTTTAGCTAGATTTTAGTATTTTTGACATTTCACACTAAGAACTTTTCACTTTTTGACAGTTTATTGCGGGATTTTGATATTTTATGAATAGAATGTTGCATTTTTTAACAGTTTTGGATGGATTTTGGTTGTTTATGATAATATTTTGATATTTTATGGCCGGATTTTGCAATTCATAATTACAAATTCACAGTTTATGGCCGGATTTGGCTGTTTTTAACACTTTATGTTTGCATTTTACAATTTTATGAATAGAATTTTGCACTTTTTGACAGTCTATTGTTGGACAAAATGTTTGGCAGTTTCAGTTTTTTTTTGTTGAATTAAGGAACATTATTGGCAGTTTGAAAATATTTATTCGACAATCATTTAAACAACCTTCAAACATTCTGGATAGTTTGAGAACTTTTTGGACAAAATGGTTGATAGTTTATAAGAACATTTGTTAAATTTGAGAACATTAGCAGTTTTAAAACAGATTTATTTATTCAGGAAACATTCTAAACAACTACAGAACAAAAACTTAAATATTTTAGACAAAATTTTATGCTAAAAACAAGTTTTTTGTGCGGTTTTTATACTGTAAATGGGTTTTCTGCATCACTTAGATAAATTTTATGTGGTAAAACGTAATTTTAGAACAAATTTTAGACTTAAAACAAATTTTTAGTGTTAATTTTGATATATTTGATGGAATAAACGTGAATTATGAGCGAATTGTATAATGAAAATCAGTTTTTTGAGCGTTTTTCTTGCTGCTAATGGGGTTTTTGCTTAATTTTATGTTTAACATATTTTTTTTGCTTGTTTTTTATGCTGTAAGTAGGGTTTTACGTTAGTTTTGATATATTTTATAAAGTAAACGTAATTTCCGAAGTGATTTTTATTCAAAAATAAGTTTTCTGCGCGGTTTTCTTGCTGTGCGTGGGTTTCTGACTAATTTTGATGTTTTTGACATATGAATAGAATTTTGCACTTTTTGACAGTTTAGGGCCGGATTTTAATTCTTTTTAACAATATATTGTTTTCCTTAGTCAGATTTTGCTAATTTCGACATTTGTTTAAAAGAGTTTTGCAGTTTTCAACTCTTTTTGGCCGATTTTTGGTTCTTTTTGACAATATTTTCATATTTTATTATTAAATTTGAGACTTTTTGACATATTGTATATAAAATGTTGTACTTTTTAACAGTTTATGTTTGGATTTTTATTGATTTGTGAATAGAATAGAATCTTTGACAATTTTGATATTTTTGAATATTTTTTTTTAGTTTTTAACAATTCATGGCCGGATTTTGGTTTGATTTGTGATTTATCATAGCTGGATTTTGCTATTTTTGACATTCATTAATAGATTTTTGCACTTTATGACTGTTTTTGACCGGATTTTTGTGCTTTCTAACAGTATTTTGACTATTATGGCCGGATTTTTTAGTTTTATAATTAGAATTTTGCACTTTTTGACAGTTTAGGGCCGGATTTTGCTACTTTGAAGTTTTTTTATTATAATTTTTTATTTTTAATAATTTACAAATAGTATTTAGCACTTTTAAACAGTATATATAGCCAGACTTTAGTAGTTTTGACATTTTACAATAAGAATTTTGCACTTTTTGCGAGTTTGTGACCGGATTGTGGTGCTTGTTGATACTTTATGTTCACATTTTACAATTTCATGAATAGAATTTTGCACTTTTTGACAGTCTATTGTTAGATAAAATGTTTAACAGTTTGAGATTTTTTTTGTTGAATTAAGGAACATTATTGGCACATATTTATTCACTCAAGAAACATTTAAACAACCTCTAAACATTCTGAACAGTTTGAGAACATTTTGAAGAAAATGTTTGATTGTTTATAAGAACATTAAAACAACAACTTGAAATATTTTGGACAAAGTTTTATGCTAAAAAGTTTTTTGCGAGTTTTTTTTGCATCAATTTTATGTGGTAAAACGTAATTTTAGAACAAAATTTTAGGCTTTTAACAAATTTTTAGAGTTAACTTTGTTATAATTTATGTAATAAACGTGAATTATGAGCAAATAGTGTTACAAAAATAACTTTTATGCCCATTTTTCTTGCTGTAAATAGGTTTTTTGTCTTAATTTGGATAAATTTTATGTAGTAAACTTGATTTTGGAGCAATTTTATGCTTAAAAATAAGTTTTTGGGCAAATTTAGTTGAAATTTTAGATGGTAAACGGGATTTTAAAGCAAATTTTATGTTTATTGTACTAATTTTGATATATTTTATAAAGTAAACGTAATTTCCAACGATTTTTATTCAAAAATAAATTTTCTTGCCAATTTTGACCGGATTTTGCTGTTTTTGACATATCATGAATAGAATTTTGCACTTTTCGAGCCGGATTTTAATTCTTTTTAACAATATATTGTTTTCCTTAGCCAGATTTTGCTAATTTTTTCAGTTCATTAAAAGAGTTTTACACTTTTTAATTCTTTTTGGCCGGATTTTGGTTCTTTCTGACAATACCTTCATATTTTATGATAAAATTTGAAACTTTTTGACATATTATATATAAAATTTTGCATTTTTCAACAGTTTAGAGTCTGATTCTGGTTTTTTTTGACATTTTTTAATAGCCGGATCTTTTTTACATTTGTCTTATTTTGGTTTTTACTGAAATATTTTGATTTTTTAAAACCAAATTTTTGATATTGTTTGATTAAAATTTTGTATTATAACCATATTCCTGTGTTTCAAGCCGTAATTTCCTGTTTTTCGCATTGCATGAATAGAATTTTGCACTTTTCTACAGTTTATGGGCCAGATTTTGGTTATTTTTATTAATACGTTAATATTTCTTACCTGAATTTTAGTGTTTTTGACAATTCATTGGCTTTTTGACAAATTTCAGTTTTTTTTAACAATATTTTAATATTTTAAGACCAAATTTTAGAATTTTTGACATAGATTTTGCACTTTTTATTATCCGGATTTTGGTTTTAAGGCTAAATTTTGCTGTTTTTGACATTTTATGGATAAAATGATTTCAACCGGATTTTGGTTCTTTTTAACAATATTTTGGTGCTTTCTTAAAATATTTTTATACTTTATCGCTGGTTTTTTGGTGCTTTTGGGCCGGATTTTGTTGGTTTTAACATTTTATGAATAGAATTTTGCACTTTTAGGCAGTTGAGGGCCAAATTTTTATTCTTTTTAATAATATATTGTTTTTGCTTTCTAAATTTTGCTGTTTTTGACATTTCATTAAAAGAATGTTGCACTTATCAACTCTTTTTGGCCGAATTTTGGTTTTTTTGATTTTCGTTCAAATTTGAAATTCAACTTATTCTTTAACTTATTATATATAAAATTTAGTAGTTTTCAACAGTCCAATTCTGGTTCTCTCTGACAATATTTTTACATTTTTAATAGTTAATTTTTCACTTTCCAACAGTTTATGGCCGGATTTTTATGTTTTTTTTTGTGTTTCAAGGCCGGATTTAGCTATTTTTGGCATTGCATAAATAGAATTTTGCATTTTTAAGGCTGGATTTTGCGTTTTTTTTTGCATTTTTCAACTGTTTGTGCCCGGATTTTAGTTCTTTTTAACAATATGTTAATATTTGGGTGATTTTTGGCAATATTTTTATACTTTATCGCTGCTTTTTAGTGTTTTCAGTCCAGATTTTGCTAGTTTGGACATTTTATAAATAGAATTTTGCACTATTCTACAGTTTAGGGCCGGATTTTGGACAATATATTGTTTTCCCTAGCCGGATTTTACTGTTTTTGACATTTCTTTAAAAAAAATTCTACTTTTCAACTCTTTTTGATAAAATTTTGGTTCTTCCTGACAATATTTTAATATTTCATAGCCGAATTAGCTATTTCATAGTTTTTGTACATTTTTAAATTAATATCTTAATGTTTCAAGACCGATTTTTTGCTGTTTTTGACATTTTGGATACAGCATACATGATTTCAATTTGATTAAAAAATAAGGTTATGTGCGTCTTGAAACAAAATTCCAAACTGAAAAAATTCTATTGAAATATAGTATAGTACAGCACCAAATAACATAAGAATCGTAGATATTTAAGCACCTGTTATTTTTTAATTGCATCATATTTCATAATCAACAATATCGCGTGATTCAAGCATGTACAGGAAACGTATGTTTGATGGAATTAATTTTATTTAATTGATCTGACACTAAATAAATTATTATTTTTATAATAATTATAGCAATCTTTCAATTAGCATCTCTTAACAGCAAATTAAAAATATGGCAAAATATGTTTGTATTGTATAATATATGTAAATCAACATCAAGATCTAATGTTAAACTGGTAATACATTTTAATTAATTAAAAAAATAAACTCATGGATTATAGTGTCAACCTGTGAACAGTTTATAACACAAACAATAAAATAAATAAGAAGCGTTTTATATAACAAGATTAGATTAAAAATACTGAGATCATTACTGAGGAATTCTGTGAAGATATTTTCGGGGACGTGTAATAAAATATATCATGGTTGTCGCGCGGCCTTTTTGCGGTTTGCCCACGACACGTGTTTTTTCTCTAAAGAATGATTGTTTTTTTGTGATAACCTATCGAATTTCCGACGTGAGTTCGACCAGCCATAAAACATTCTGTATCAAAGGCATCAACACATCCAACCAAATGAAACGGAAAATAAAATTAAAAAAAAAGTCGAGTCGAGCGTATAAAATATCATCACCTCACGCTTGAAACATGGATATCTCGGATTACAGTTTTTCTTGTGAGAGTCAAATTCGCTTATTTGTCTTAAAAGCATTGAGTAATTATGTTCGTGCACCTGTTATACTGTATCATATTTATATTTGACGCGTTTAATGTTTCCGCAATAAAAGCAAATCGCAAACGTATTTACAAAGATCACGTGGCATTATGGAATTTTAATGTGTAAACATTTATAAAGTGGATGCTACATAAAGTTTGCCGAGAGATTGTCTAGACCGTTCATACCTAGTTAATAGTCAATTTATTATTCGAATTCACATAAAATCGACACTTGTCGGTACATGCTATTAATTTATTCATCTTATCGGCATCAGTGAATTACGTATTCCAAAGTTGGAGGAAAGTTATTTAGTGGTCTGAATTGAATAAATAGTAGGTATGTACTAATGCAAAATAGATGTAGAGGAATATTTTATACGCTATTTCCGATAAGGTCTATGAATTTTGCTATTTTAAACGTTACAAGTATTTTTGAAAATTTATGCTTTTTGATTTTTTTGTTAAGCTAATACTAGATTTAAAAATTAAATGTTTACTTTTTTTTTAGCTAAAAAGAGTAGTTGATGCAGTGGCGTAGCTAGGGTTTTTTAATACACTTATAAACAATTGAAAAGTGTAAATCTCTATCTATAAAAAGTCAAAAATAACAAAAATCAGGTCAGAAAATATTTTCAGAAAAAAAAAATTGGTTAAAAGTGCATCCTATATATAAAATGTTAAAAACAGCAAAATCCGGCCATAAAATATACAAATATTGTACCAAAATCAGACCACAAACTATTAAAAAGTACATTTCTATTAATAAAAAGTCAAAAATAACTAAATATTGTCATAGCACATTGAAATATTTCAAGCAGAATCAAAGTCCGACAAAAGACGGTTTAAAAGTGCAAATTTCAATCATAAAATGTCAAAAATAGCAAAAATAGGTCTTGAAACATCAAAATATTTCAAATAACATCAATCTCCGACAAATTAACTGTTAAAAATGTAAAAAAAATATTATGAAATAACAAAATCCGGCTATGAACTATTAAAATATTGTTAGAAAGAACTAAAATCTGGCTTTAAACTGTTGAAGAGAGCAACATTTTATATAAAATATGTCAAAAAATTCTAAATTTAATCATAAAATATGAAAATATTGTTAGAAAGAACCAAAATATGACTAAAAAGAGTAATGTAAAAAAACAACAAAATTTGGGTAAGAAATTGTCGAAAAGCGCATAACTATTTATAAAATGTCAAACCCAGCAAAATTCGGCCCAAAAACATCAAAAAACCAGAGATAAAGTATAAAAATATTGTAATAAAGCATCAAAAAGCAATTGAAAAGTGCAAAATTCTATCCATAAAATGACAAAAACAACAAAATCCAGCCTTAAACCTTAGAAAGCACTAAAATCCGGATATAAACTGTTAAAAAGTGCAAAATTCTTAGTCAAAATTTTAATATTTGGTCTTAAAATATTAAAATATTATCGGAAAGAACCGAAATTTGGCAACAAGCTAAATTTTTTTAATGAATTGTCAAAAACACCAAAATTCAGTTACGAAATATTAAAGTATTATTAAAACTATCCAAAATCTGGTCTTAAACTGTTGAAAAGTGCAAAATTCTATTTATGCAATGCCAAAAACAGATAATATTGGCTTTGAAACGCAGAAATACGGTTATAACACAAAATTTTAATCAAACAATATCAAAAATTTGGTTTTAAAAAATCAAAATATTTCAGTAAAAACCAAAATAAGACAAATGTAAAAAAGATCCGGCTATTAAAAAATGTCAAAAAAAACAGAATCAGACTCTAAACTGTTGAAAAATGCAAAATTTTATATATAATATGTCAAAAAGATTTAAATTTTATCATAAAATATGAAGGTATTGTCAGAAAGAACCAAAATCCGGCCAAAAAGAATTAAAAAGTGTAAAACTCTTTTAATGAACTGATGAAATTAGCAAAATCTGGCTAAAGAAAACAATATATTGTTAAAAAGAATTAAAATCCGGCTCAAAAAGTGCAAAATTCTATTCATGATATGTCAAAAACAGCAAAATCCGGTCAAAATTGGCATGAAAACCGCGCAGAAAATTTATTTTTGAATAAAACTCGCTTTAGAAATTACGTTTACTTTATAAAATATATCAAAATTAGTACATTAAACATAAAATTTGCTCTAAAATCCCGTTTACCATCTAACTTTTCAACTAAATTTGCCCAAAAACTTACTTTTAAGCATAAATTGCTCCAAAATCAAGTTTACTTTATGAAATTTATCAAAATTAAGACAAAAAACCTATTTACAGCAAGAAAAATGGGCATAAAAGTTATTTTTGTAACACAATTTGCTCATAATTCACGTTTATTACATAATTTATAACAAAGTTAACTCTAAAAATTTGTTAGAAGCCTAAAATTTGTTTAAAATTACGTTTTACCACATAAAATTGATGCAGAAAACCCAAAAAACACTCGCAAAAAACTTTTTAGCATAAAATTTTGTCCAAAATATTTCAAGTTGTTGTTTTAATGTTCTTATAAACTATCAAACATTTTCTTCAAACTGTTCAGAATGTTTAGAGGTTGTTTAAATGTTTCTTGAGTGAATAAATATGTGCCAATAATGTTCCTTAATTCAACAAAAAAAATCTCAAACTTTCAAACATTTTTTCTAACAATAGACTGTCAAAAAGTGCAAAATTCTATTCATGAAATTGTAAAATGTGAACATAAAGTGTCAACAAGCACCAAAATCCGGTCACAAACTCGCAAAAAGTGCAAAATTTTTATTGTAAAATGTCAAAACTACTAAAGTCTGGCTATATATACTGTTTAAAAGTGCTAAATACTATTTGTAAATTATTAAAAATAAAAAAATTTAATAAAAATAACTTCAAAGTAGCAAAATCCGGCCCTAAATTGTCAAAAAGTGCAAAATTCTAATTATGAAACTAAAAAATCCGGCCATAATAGTCAAAATACTGTTAGAAAGCACAAAAATCCGGTCAAAAACTGTCATAAAGTGCAAAAATCTATTGATGAATGTCAAAAATAGCAAAATCCGGCTATGATAAATCGCAAATCAAACCAAAATCCGGCCATGAATTGTTAAAAACTAAAAAAAAATATTCAAAAATATCAAAAGCTAGGCATAAATTAAAGACAGCAAAATTCTGTTCACAAATTGTCAAAAACAGCAAAATCCGGATACAAACTGTCAAAAAGTGTAAAATTATTTTTATAAATTGACAAATCCGGCCATAAAGTATCAAAATATTTTTATAAAAAATTAAAATCTGTTCAAAAACCATTAACAAGTGCAACATTTTATTCATAAAATGTCAAAATATCAAAATCCGGCCATAAAGTGTCAAAAAGTGTAAATTTCTGTTTGTTAAATATCAAGAATAGTAAAATCTAACTATAAACTGTTAAAAAGTTTAAAATAATTTTCATAAAATTTTAAAAATTGAAAAATCCGGCCATAAATAGTCAAGGCGCCAAATTGCTGTGTTACATCCTCCACAATTTCAAAAAAATCATACTCAAAAAATGTTTGTAGTAGACTTAAGACTTTAAATTTTTCACCACACGTTTTTTCAAATCGATAAAACTCATAACTCGAGAACGGTTGGTAGTACAGACAAATTTCATTATCTTTAAAATAGTGTAATATATTATATTAAAAAGTAAAAATATTTAAATAATTCTTAAGCCCAATTCAGGGTAAAAACTGAAATTGACATTATTGGCTACCATTTCCAATTAATTCAACTAATTTCACTTTTAATTTTTGATGTAGATAGAACTAGGGATAGTTGATCAGTTTTGACAAAAAAAAAACAATTTTTTTGATTAAACTAATGAAATTGCAATAAAGTAATTGCAAAATATTGTCAGAAAGCACGAAGATCTGGTTAGGAAAAAATTCTACTCATGTGAACTAAAAAACTAGCCATAAATTGCCAAAAGTGCTAAATTCTATTCATAAAATTGCAATATCCGGCCATAAAATATCAAAATATTGTCAAAGGAAACCAAAATCCGACATTAAACTATCAAAAAGTGCAAAATTCTATTCATAAATCTGTTAAAAAGAGCAAAGTTGTGATTATGAATTGCAAAATCTAGCCATGAAGTATCAAAAAACAACCAAAATCCATCCAAAACTGTTAAAATGTGCAACATTCTATTCATAAAATATCAAAATCCTGCAATAAACTGTCAAAAAGTGGAAAATTCTTAGTGTAAAATTTCAAAAATACTAAAATCTAGCTAAAAATATTAAAAAAGCAATATTCTAATAATCACATGTTAAAAACAAAAACAAAGTCCGGCCATAAACTCAAAAATAGCAAAATCTGTGCATAAACTATCGGAAAATGCAACATTCTATAAAAGAAATGTCAAAAATACTAAAGTCCGGCCATAAACTGTCAAAGATTCAGGATATATTAAAAATGCTAAAATGCAGATATAAACTGTTAAAAAGTGCAAAATAATATTTATATAAAGTCAAACACTAGCAAAATTCGGACAAAAAAGTAGAAAAACGCAAAGTTCTATTTACGAACTTCAAAAACACCAACATCTGACTATAAACTATCAAAAAGTCCAAAATTCTATTTATAGAATGTCAAAAACAGCAAAATCTGGCCGCTTTGAAACACAAAAAAATCAAAATCCGAACATAAACTGTTGAAAAGTGCAAAATTCTTTTCATAAAAATAGCAAAAACCATCTATAAAATATGAAAATATTGACAAAAAGCACCAACATTTAGTTATAAACTGTTCAAAAGTGTAAGATTCTATTAAAAACAAGTCAAAAATACTTAAATTGCAGTCATAAAACATTAAAATATTTTTAGTTTGCATTAAAATTTGACCAAAATTGGTTTAAAGTGCAAAATTTTATTTATAAAATGTCAAAGAACAAAATCAGGTTTTGAAACTTTAAAATATTTTCAAAAAGCACCAAAACTGTTGAAAAGTGCAAAACTTTATTTATAAAATATCAAAAACTCTAAAATTTAATCATAAAATATTTTTAAAATGTTAGAAAGAACCATCCAGCTAAGAAATATAAGCATATTGTTAAAAAAAACCAAGATCCGGTCATAAACTGTCAAAAAGTATAAAATTGTATCTATAAAAAGTCAAAAATTTCATTAGGAACTACAAGAAAGAAGAAATGCTTTATTTCTTAAATTGGGCATCTCTTTTAAGCATTAAATTTTTTTTAAAAGACTGCCAAATACACCAAAATCTTGCTTTAAACTAGCAAAAAGTTCAAAATTCTATTTATAAAATGCCAAAAATAGCAAAATCCGGCCTTAAAACTCAGAAAACATCAAAATTCGAACATAAACTAAAAAAAAACTGCAAAACGTTTCTTGTAGAAATTCAAAAATAGCAAAAACCATCGATAGAATATGAAAATATTGGCAGAAAGCACCAACATTTGTTTATAATCTGTTAAAAAATGTAAGATTCTATTAAACATAAGTAAACAATAGTTAAATCCGATCATAAAACATTAAAATATTTTTAGTTTGCACTAAAAACTGGCCAAAAGTGGTTTAAAGTGCAAAAAATACAAATTCGATTCATTAATATCAAAAATAGCAAAATCCTGCCTTGAACTATGAAAATATTGTAAAAAAGCACCAAGATCCGACCATAAACTGTCAAAAAATGCAAAATTTATAAATTGCAAAAAATTGCATTCTATTCATAAAATCTCAAAAACATACTCAATACTACTGAAAAGTGCAAAATTCTGTTTATAAAATGTCAAAAGAAGTTAAATCCGGTCATTATCGGTTGGATTTCCATAAGATCATGTAACACTTGTCAAGCAAGTGCTGCCACCTGATAACTATTGGCCTATTGTGTTGTTTTAAAAAACGAGTATTATTGAGAAAAGGTTTCTACATTTTAGCGTTGGGGATGGGTTTTGTTAGAAAGGGAAGCGGAACAGAAAGAGACGGATGCAAACGGGATAGGTTATAGAAAACCGGCTTGTCATAAATAATAGTAAATGTATTTTGTATGTGAACATTAATTTCGACAATTCTTATGTTTCTCATTATATTGAAGTGTGGCGCAGGTTTTTAAGTGACATGGCAGTCAGGCTCAATTTTTAATTTCAAAGAGCGTACCTAGTTGATTTCAAAGCCGTGATATTTTTCAGATAAATATTTTTTTATTAACTTATTGTAAAATGTCAAAACTACTAAAGTCTGGCTATATATACTGTTTAAAAGTGCTAAATAATATTTGTAAATTATTAAAAATAAAACATTATAATAAAAAAACTTCAAAGTAGCAAAATCCGGCCCTAAACTGTCAAAAAGTGCAAAATTCTAATTATAAAATTGTAAAATCCGGCCATAATAGTCAAAATACTGTTAGAAAGCACAAAAATCCGGTCAAAAACTGTCAAAAAGTGCAAAAATCTATTAATGAATGTCAAAAATAGCAAAATCTAGCTATGATAAATTACAAATCAAACCAAAATCCGGTCATGAATTGTTAAAAACTAAAAAAAAAATGTTGAAAAATATCAAAAGTTAAGCATAAATTGTCAAAGACAGCTAAATTCTATTCACAAAATGTCAAAAACAGCAAAATTCGGCTACAAACTGTCAAAAACTGTAAAATTGTATTTATGAGTTGACAAATCCGGCTATAAAGTATTAAAATAAACAGAAACAACAAAAGAAAGAATTAAAATCTGTTCAGAAACCATTAAAAAGCGCGACATTTTATTCATTAAATGTCAAAATATTAAAATCCGGCCATAAACTGTCAAAGTGTAATATTCTGTTTGTGAAATGTCAAAACTACTAAAATCTGATTATAAACTGTTGAAAAGTTTAAAATAACTTTCAAAACATTTTAAAAATAGCTAAATCAAATCATACTAAAAAAAATGTTAAGACTTTAAATTTTCCTATCTTTTAAAATGATGCAACGAATATATTAGTCATTCCCACCCCGCGTTATTCCAAATTGATAAAACTCATGACTTGAGAACGGTTAGTAGTATAGACAAATTTCATTAACTTTAAAATAGTGCAATATATTGTATTAGATTGTTGAAATATTTAAATAATTCTAACGCTCAATTCAGGGTAAAAACTGATATTGACATTATTTGCTACCATTTCTATATAATTAATCTTTTTTCACTTTTAATTTTTGCTTTGGATAGGACTAGGGGAGATTTCATAAAAAAAAATTTCTTGACTGTAATTTATGAAATTGCAATGAAATATCAAAATATTGTCAGAAAGCACCAAGATCTGGTAGGAAAAAAATGTACTCATGTAAACTAAAAAACTGGCAATAAATTGTCAAAAATGTAAAATTCTATTTATAAAATTGCCATATCCGGCTATAAAATATCAAAATATTGTCAAAGCAAACTTTTTGATAGTATAATGTCGGATCTTGACATTAAACTATCAAAAAGTGCAAAAATTCTATTCATAAAATGTTTAAAACAGCCAAATCTGGCCATAAACTGTTAAAAAGTGCAAAATTGTAATTATGATTTGCAAAATCCGGCCATGAAGTATCAAAATACTATCATAATCAACCCAAATCCATCCAAAACGGTTAAAAAGTGCAACATTCTATTCATGAAATTTCAAAAATATCAAAATCCGGCAATAAACTGTCAAAAAGTGCAAAGTTTTTATTATGAAATTTCAAAAATGCTAAAATCTACCTAAAAACTGTTAAAAAAAGCAAAATTCTATTAATGACTTAAACCATAAACTCAAAAATAGCAAAATCTGGGCATAATTTGTCGGAAAATGCAAAATTCTATAAAAGACATGTCAAAAATACTAAAATCCGGCCATAAACTGTAGACACGTGCAAAATTCTATTTGTAAAATATAAAAAATACTAAAATCTGACTATAAACTGTTAAAAACTACAACATTCTATTTACAAAATGATAAATATAACAAAATCCGGCCATCAAATGTTAAAAAGTGTAAAATTTGATTTATACATTTAAAAAAAAAATCAAAATTTGGCCATTAACGCCGAAAAGACAAAATTCTATTTATGAAATGTCAAAAATAGCAAAATCTAACCATAAACTAACCATAAACTAACAAAAAATGCGAAACACTTTTTATGAAATGTTAAAAATGACTAAAATCTAAACTGTCAAAATGTGTAAAATACTAAAATGCGGTTATAATCTGTTAAAAAATGCAAAATTATATTTATATAAAGTCAAAAACAAGCGAAACGGCCACAAAAAGTTGAAAAATGCAAAGTTCTATTCAGGAGTTTTAAAAATTGCAAAATTTTACAATAAACCATTAAAAAGTGCACAATTCTATTCATAAAATTGTAAAATCCGGCCATAAAGTATCGAAATGTTGTTAGAAAGCACCAAACTTTGTTCATAATCTGTGAGAAAAGTTCTAAATTTTATTCAAAATTTCAAAAATAGTCAAAATATTCATGGATTTGTAGAATCGGGAATATAGTATCAAAATATTGTTAAAAAACACCAAAATCCGGTCATAAACTATCAAAAAGTGCAAAATTTTATCTAAGAATGTCAAAATATGTTTAAAAATAGTAAACAAAAACAAAATTTTATTCATGAATAGCAAAATCCGAAAAAGTGCAAAACTCTATTCATGATATTTTAAAATCCGGTTATAAAGTATCAAAATATTGTTAGAACGCACCTAAATGAGGTCATAATTATATAATGTATTATTAAATTAAAAACACTATCGAGAAGTCCAAAATTCTATTACGAAATTCAAAAATAGCAAAATCCGGCCTTGAAACATAGAAAACATCAAAATTCGGACAAAAACAGTTAAAAAGTGCAAATTTCTTTTGATGGAAATTTTAAAATAGCAAAAACCATCAATAAAGTATAATAATATTGTCAGAAAGCACGAATATTTAGTTATAAACTGTTAAAAATTGCAAGATTAGTTAAAAAATAGTTAAGTTTGATCATAAAACATTCAAATATTTTTAGATTGAATGAAAATCCGGCCAAAAACGGTTTTAAATGCAAAATTATATTTATAAAGTGTCGGAGAGCAAAATCAAGTTTTGAAACATGAACATATTGTCAAAAAGCACCAAAATCCGGCTACAAACTGTTGAAAAGTGCAAAATTCTATTTATGAAATATCAAAAATTCTAAAACTTAGTTATTAAATAGCAGAGCAGCAACTTCCGTTTACGAATTACCAACCATTGCAAAAAATAACTAAAATCCGGTAATAAACTGTTGAAAAGTAAAATTTTTTTTCTATAAAATATCAAAAATAGCAAAATCCAGATTTAAAACACAGAAAGCACCAAAATATGGATATAAAGTACAAAAATTTTAACATGTGGTCACAAAATATTAAAATATTGTCAGGAAGAACCAAAATCTGGCCTCAAACTATCGAAAAGTGCAAAATTCTATCCATGAAATGCCAAAAATAGCAAAATCCGGCCTTGAAACTATTCAGAATATTATCAGAAAACACCAAAATTTAGTCATAAACTGTTTAAAAATGAAAGATTCTATTAATCACAAATAAAAAATAGTTTAATCTGCCCATTAAACGTTAAACTATGTTTAGATTGAGTTAAAATCCGGCCAAAAACGGTTTTAAGTGCAGAATCTTATTTCAAAGAGCAAAATATTGTCAAAAAATTCTAAAATCCGGTCACAAACACAGAAATCACCAAAATCTGGATATAAAATACAAAAATTTTAAAATGTGGTCACAAAATATTAAAATTTTGTCAGAAAGAACCAAAATCTGGCCTCAAACTATCGAAAAGTGCAAAATTCTATTCATGAAATGCCAAAAATCCGGCCTTGAAACATTAGAATATTGTCAGAAAACACTAAAATTTAGTCATAAATTGTTAAAAAATGGAAGATTCTATTAATCACAAGTAAAAAATTGTTAAATCTGCCCATAAAACGTTGTTGTTGTATGTATAGATCGAGTGAAAATTTGGCCAAACACGGTTTTAAGTACAGAATCTTACTTCAAAGAGCATAATATTGTCAAAAAATTCTAAAATTCGGTCACAAACTGTTGAAAAGTGCAAAATTCTATTTATGAAATATTATAAATTTTAAAATTTAGTCACAAAATATTTTTAAAATGTCAGAAAGAATCAAAATCCGGCCATAGTCTTTAATGGAGTTTTAAAAACAGCAAAATCCAGCTACGATATACCAATTATTGTTAAAATAACTAAAATCTGGTCATAAATTGTCGAATTGTGGAATTCTATCTACGAAATAATGACAAAATCCAGCCTGAATACACAAAAAGCACTAATATCTGGATATAAACTGTTGAAAGTATAAAAATTTATTCTGAAAATGTCAAAAATTCTAAAATTTAGTTATAAAATATTAAAATATTATCAGAAAGAACCGAAATTTGGCAAAAAGCTAAATTTTTTTAATGAATTGTCAAAAAATCTGGTCTTAAACTGTTGAAAAGTACAAAATTCTATTTATGCAATGCTAAATCAGATAATATTGGCTTTGAAACGCAGAAATACGGCTTTAATATAAAATTAAAATCATACAATATCAAAAATTTGGTCTTAATAAAATATGAAGATATTGCCAGAAGAACCAAAATCCGGCCAAAAAAGAGTTGAAAAGTGCAAAACTCTTTTAATGAATTGTTGAAATTAGCAAAATCTGGCTAAGGAATACAGTATATTGTAAAAAAGAATTAAAATCTGGCCCGATAAGTGCAAAATTCTATTCATGATATGTCAAAAACAGCAAAATCCGGTCAAAATTGACATGAAAACCGCGCAGAAAATTTATTTTTGAATAAAAATTGCTTCGGAAATTACGTTTACTTTATAAAATATATCAAAATTAGTACAATAAACATAAAATTTCCTCTAAAATCCCGTTTACCATCTGAAATTACAACTAAATTTGCGCAAAAACTTATTTTTAAGCATAAAATTGCTTCAAATTTACAGTTTATTACATGAAATGTATCAAAATTAAGGCAAAAAACCTATTTACAGCAAAAAAAATGCTCAGGAAAGTTATTTTTGTAACACAATTCGCTCATAATTCACGTTTATTACATAAATTATATCAAAGTTAACACTAAAAGTTTGTTTTAAGTCTAAATTTTGTTCTAAAATTACGTTTTACCACATAAAATTGATGCAGAAAACCCATTTGTTTCAATGTTCTACAGTTCTTTAGAATGTTTCTCGAGTGAATAAATACGTTTTAAAACTGCCAATGTTCTCAAATTTAACAAAAAATAAATGTTCTTATAAACTATTAAACATTTTGTTCAAATTGTTCTCAAGCTGTCCAGAATGTTTAACCTCGAAACATTCTGGACAGCTTGAGAACTTCCTTAATTCAACAAAAAATACTCAAACTGTCAAACATTTTATGCAACAATACTGTCAAAAAGTGCAACATTCTATTCATGAAATTGTAAAATGCGAACATAAAGTGTCAAAATATTGTAAAAAAGCACCAAAATCCTGTCATAAACTGTCAAAAAGTGCAATATTCTTATTGTAAAATGACAAAAATAATAAAATTTGGCTATAAACTATTGAAAAGTGCTAAATTCTATTAAAAATTTAAAAAAATCCGGCCTTGAACTGTCAAAAATTGCAAAATTCTAATTATAAAATTGTAAAATCCGGCCATAAAAATCAAAATACTGTTAGAAAGGTTCAAAATCCGGTTATAAACGGTCAGAAAGTGCAAAATTCTATTAATGAAAGTCAAAAATAGCAAAATCCGGCTATGATAAGTCACAAATCAAACCAAAATCCGGCCAAGAATTGTTAAAAATTGAAAAATTCTATTTATGAAATTTCAAATATATCAAAATCTAGGCATAAATTGTCCAAGACTGCATAATTATATTCACAAAATGTCAAAACCAGCAAAATCCGACTACGAACTGTCAAAAAGTGTAGAATTATGTTTATCAATTGACAAATTCGGCCTTATAGTATCAAAATATTTTTAGGGAGACTTAAAACTTGCCAAAAATATTGTAGTAGATTTAAGACTTTAAATTTCCTTATTTTTTAAATGATGAAACCTCGGGTTTTTTCAAATCGATAAAACTCATTACTCGACAACGTTTAGTAGTACATACAAATTTCATTATCTTTGAAATAGTGCAATATATTGTATTAGAGTGTTAAAATATTTAGGTAAAAACTGAAATTGACATTATTGGCTAGCATTTCTAAATAATTCAACTTTTTTCATTTTTAATTTTTGCTTTGGTTAGAACTAGAGATAGTTGATCATGGGAGTTTTGACAAAAAAAAAAATTTTCTTGACTGAAATTCATGAAATTCGACCATAAAGTATCAAAATATTGTTACCAAGATCTGGTAGGACAATTTTAGTCATGGAAACTAAAAAAACTTGCCATAAATGGTCAAAATTCTATTCATAAAATTGCAATATTTAGCCATAAAATATCAAAATACTGTCAAAGCAAACCAAAATCCGACATTAAACTATCAAAAAGTGCAAAATTTTATTCATAAAATGTTAAAAACAGCCAAATCCGGCCATAAACTGTTAAAAAGTGCAAAATCGTGATTATGAATTACAAAATCCGGTCTTGAAGTATCAAAATGCTATCATAAACAACCAAAATTCATACAAAACGGTTAACAAGTGCAACATTCTATTTATGTAATGTCAAAAATATCAAAATCCGGTAATAAACTGTCAAAAAGTACAAAGCTTTTATAGTGAAATGTTAAAAATACTAAAATCTAGTTAAAATTTGTTAAAAGATGCAAAATTCTATTATTGACATGTTAAAAAACAAAACAAAATTTGGCCATAAACTCAAAATTTGCAAAATCTGGGCCTAATCTGTTGTAAAATGCAAAATTTTACAAAAGAATTGTCAAAAATACTAAAATACGGCCATAAACTGTCCAATCGTCCAAAATTCTATTTGTAAAATATAAAAAATACTAAAATTTGGCTATTTTTTTAAATTTATTTATAAAATGATAAAAATAACAAAATCCGGCCATTAATTATTAAAAAGTGCAAAATTGTATTCATAAAATTAAAAATAAGCTGTCGAACAGACAAAATCCTATTCATAAAATATCAAAAATAGCAAAATCCAGACATAATCTATCAAAAAGTGCAAAACACTATTCATGAAATGTCAAAAAATACTAAAATTCGGCCATAAACTGTCAAAAAGTGTAAAATTCTATTCATGGTATATCAAAAATACTAAAATGCTGTTATAAATTGTTAAAAAGTGCAAAATTATATTTATGTAAAGTCAAAAACTAGCCACAAAAAGTCGAAAATGCAAGGTTCTATTCACGCATGTCAAAAATTTGACAATAAACTGTCAAAAAGTGCTAAATTCTACTCATAAAATCAGATGTTCTAATGTTCTAAAATGCAAAAAATTGTTTCTAAACTGTTACAAATGTTAAAGATTTTCAATTATTATTCTGACATGCCACAAATTGTTTCTTAAATATCAAACATGTTCTAATGTGCAAAAAAATGTTTCTAAACTGATAAATGAGCGACAAAATGTTGCTTAGATGTCAAAATGGTGTAGTGTGCAAAAAAATTACTGAAACTATCAACAAATATTTCTGGATTTTTAGCAAATAATTTGACGTGCGACAAAATATTGTGTTATGCAAAAAATGATCCTAAATCACTAAACTTTTAAAATTATTCTGAAAAGTTTTAAGTGCCAAAAAAAAGCCCTAAACTTGTAAAAAAATTCCTTTATTTTGCAAATAATGTTTCTGAACTGTCAAACATGTTTACAAACTGTCAAAAATTATTAAACATACAAAAAAATATTTTTAACTTATCAAACATGTTCCGATGGATGAGAAAATGTTCCTATAAAGTTAAAATTGTTTTTTGGACTAAGACGCCATTTTGAAATGCCAGAATCAAAACAAGTTTGATAGTTTAGTTAAATTTTGTTCCATATTTGAACAAGTTTGATAGTTCAGGAACATTTTTGACATTTTAGAAACATGTTTTACGCATTTCAGAATTTTTTTGATAGTTTATGGCCATTTTTTACACAACAAAACATTTCTAAGGTTTCAGGAAAATTTGTTTGCACTTTAGAGCATTACATAAACATTTTTGACAGTTTAAAAACATTTTTTTGGATTAAGAAATATTACAAAAAACAGTATAAATTTTTTTGTCATTTATCAGAATGTTTTTGAAAGTTTAATAATATTTTTGACACATTCTACATAACACAATATATTGTCGCAAGTCAGATTATTTATTGAAAATCCAGAAATATTTTTGACAGTTTAGGAAAAGTTTTTGCACTTTAGAAAATTTCAAGGATCTTTTTTGCAACATTTTTGCCAACTAAAAAACATTTTGTCGTTGGTCACAATATTTTTCTAATTTAGGAACATTTTTTGCACTTTTTTTTTACTTTTTTTAAGAAATTCTTTTGCACTTTGAGGGTCATTTAAACTGCAGTTTATTAGAATATTTTTGAAAACTCAGGAATTTTTTTCTAGGAATATTTCGAAGAAAATTTTTTTCTGTTCTGAATTATTTTGTTGCACGTCAGAACATGTTTGACATTTCATTGATTATCAGAATATTTATTGAAAGTTCAGAACAGTTTAAAATATAATTTTTTGCACTTTAGAACGTTTTCGGAACATTTTTGACAATTAACAACATTTTGTTGCAAGCAGATTTGCAAATTTAAAACATGGCAGACTTGCTAATAAATAAATATAAGTCATCTCACGTTTACTTTTAAATAATTTAATTATTTTTAGCATTTGTATAATTTAAATGTTATTAAATAAATGTTAACAAAACTATTATTTTCAAATCACTCGTAAGAAGATATAGTATATAAATTTGTTATAACAAATAAATCTGTGTATGTTGTAACATATAACAAAAAGCTATTAATGTACCTTAATGAAAAACCTAAACTAATCAGATATGTTGTACAATACACCAATAAAATATTAATTGCATGTTATTATGCTTGTCCTGCATACTTCTCATTTAATTAGTAATATAACGGAATTGAAATGAGCTCGGAATGTTTTGCATTGTAACAGACTCTTTACAATTTTATGCATTTAACCATACAAATATTAACATTACACATTTCAATAAGCTTTCTTATCCGCTTAAGTAATTAATTAATATTAATTATCGTTCTATTCTAATCGAAATGTGCGTGCATTGAGACCGAGTGAATTTATCTGGACCTACGCTATATGATGGTAGAATATCTCATAATAATGTCTCGTCGACGTGATTTGCACGTATTCGCGGACAGATAATGGGCATAGTTGCAACGTTCGCGTATCTTTGCGACCATATGGCAATGTTAGAAACAAGAAAACATGAAAGAAATCTTTTAAATGTATGCACGCTCGATTTGGACAATGCCATAATGGAAGACACCATATGGCATGGTCGCTTCGTTTCAATTAATACCCATAATCCCAGTAACAGGTTACACACAGTGACTAATCGAGGAGAGTATCAACATTAATTATAGGATTGTTATATATTTATCGTGTTAATCGTTATTTATATATTATTAAATCCTCGTGAAATTTTACCCTTAATTTAAGAATGAATTATTTACATTTGCATATTGACCTTTGATCCAAACTGTACAATTTTAAAATAATAAATAAATTGAAAAGAATATGTTGCGATAGGTTACTCATTAATTCATTACATGTAGAATTAGTTTTCAATGCATCATCAATCAATGAATGGGTAAAATAAATACTTATTGCAAAACTGTTGTTGAATTGATTAGGTTTGTTACATTTAACCTTTGGATTAAATTGAACGTATAAACATCAAAGACTCTTTATAATTAAATATATAATATGTTGCAAGTCTCATTTACTCTATAATTGTATCGTTAAATTTAAGTAGAAATTAATCGATATATAAATTTATTCTAGGCGCGCTGCATACAAACTCGTTTATTAATAATATCCCTATTTCTAACAGAAAATGTTATTTCAGAGATTATAGTACATTGCTTCAGCTTAAATTAATTTGATAAGAGCATAGTTTGTATTATATTTGAGTTATTTGATATGAGATGCTGGAATAAGTAAAATTAATTTTGCAAACAATTCTAAACATTTAATAACTATTTAAAAAACGAATTTCTCAAAATTCATTTAATATTTGTTTATTTTTATGTATAACTTTTGTAATTTTTTTGTTAATTCATGCGACTACATCATTTAACTGCTGCAAAGGAACTGTTTTCTCCATTCCACACGCCGCTTCAGCTTGTAACATTGTTCTCAGTTTGAGTCGGTCCGATACATCTTGTTTTCTGGTATTAGAGCATTACTTCTATAACCCACCATTGTTCCTGCGTACCTCCAACAACGCAAGTCGTGATGCCAGAATCCAAGTCTTTATAGAACTCCGATCCTTCTTATTACGTCTCCTTACAAAAGTAGGCAATCCATTTGGCTACATTGTTTTCGGTACTGCCCTTTACACTTAACACCAGATATTCTTATCAATGTAAATTTAATTGTTCATTACCAATGTACTGCGTTTTGCTTAAAACCTGTAAGCCTTACCAGCAAGTGTAAGCTTAATAATCTTTTTCAGTTGTGAGCAACCCCAAGACCTAAAGTGCCAGTGCACAGCATGCTCTCAACTGTTGTTAACATCAAACTCTAAAGCCTCAAATGCCAGTATATGAATTCTTTTATAGCTTAGTCTATTCTTTATCAACATTTATTCTAATTTTTTGACATTCTGAAGTATATATTTGGATTTAAAATAATTTCTCATATCATTTATCAAGTTATTTCTACAATACACAACAAAAAAAGTACAACAAGAAAAATATTCATTTTTGCAAACAAACTAATATAATTAATAACGTCTGAAATATAGTGGGTGCATTTCCAATCGTTCTTTATTATCACCAGAAAAAAGTTATAATGTAATGGATAAGCTAACGTTTCCGCTGGTGAAAGACACGTGCCCACGTATCGCGGGGGCCTCTCCCTTTAACACCCACTCATCCACCTGGCTAGAATGAACCGACGTGTCCACCCCCTTTGTCCCACCGCGGACAGATCCGCCATTAATTAAATCTTATTCTTCATTACGTGCGTAGGTGTACGATGAACATCTGTTGGAAAGTAAACAGTGTGAAAATTGCGTGTCCCAGTGAAATGCAACTGATACTAAAGTGAATGTAATGGTTTGTTATCACGTAATTAAATTGTTTTGTCTTCGCGTGAATTAATTACGAAGGAGGTTTTATGGGGTCGATTGCGTTCATATTAAATTAACAGTATTTAGTTGTAAATCTTAATAAATATACACTTAGTTAAAATTTATTAACATATTAGTATCAAATAACTGTTGGATTATTCAAATCAATTACCATTTCTACGTGTCTATTTCACTGTGTGATTGATACACCCACAATGCGAAGCGGCTTGTAAATTGGTCAAGTGGACTTTGAAAAATCGTACACAAACAACTCGGCTTATTTAAAATAGTCATTTACTAACCAAATATGTATAACTCGCCATATGTTCCGGCCAAATATGTATAAAACGACGTAAAAAGGCCGCGGAGAGATGCTAGAGATTGTGTAACCAACCGACGACGGTGTGTGTCCGATTTCTAAGATTATAAAGAATTGTGGGTGCCGACTATAAAACATAATAATGCGGGGATGTGCTTACGAATATGTACCGTTGTGTTGTAATGTTGTTTTCCTAAAAACAGTTTGAACAGGAAACATATGGTTTTATTATTGCTTAATTTATCTGCATGAAAAGTTCTCTTTTGGTTTATTGTTATGGCGTATTTTAAAGCCAGTACATTATTTCATTTTTATGAGGTATTACTAAGGTCAAATATTCAGACTACTGTTAATTAATATTAGCTACGCTTCGTCGATGCAATGTTAAATAAGGCAATAGCATAAACATGGCACACGTAAAAATAACTCGAGATGTCTTCGATCCAATAAGAGCATACAAAATAAATTAAACTAAAGCAACAATTTAAAAAAAATAACGCATTGTTAATGAATTGCTTAAATAATTTCCTAAATTAGGTAATTTTCAAAAATCTTAATTCATTTAATTTTTTTTTTCAAAAAATTAATAATTTTTATTTTACAAAAATTGCTATTTAAGCAACAATTTTTGGAAAATTAATTCAATTTTTTTTACACATATTGCTAGTGGCTTAATTAATTTCCTAAATAAAGCAATTAAAAAAAAAATCTTAAATGCATTTTAAGGAATTAAAAAAAAAAACATAATTTTTATTTTGCAAAAACTGCTATCTTAGCAAAAAAAAAAAAAAAAACTTTATTAAAAATTTCTTAAACATATTGTCACTAAGATTCTTAATTAATCTCCTTAATTTGGAAATTTTTAAAAAGTTGTAATGCATTTAAGAAATTTTCAAAAAATGCTGCAAAATTTTTATTTTACAAAAATTGCTATCAAAGCAACAATTTTTGAAAAATTGATTTAAAATTGCTTCCACGACTTGTTAATAAGTTGCTTAATCAATTTCCAAAAAATTGTAATTTTTAAAAAATCCTATTGCAATTTAGGAATTTTTCAAAAAATGTATAATTTCTGTTTAAAAAAAATTGTTATTAAAGCATCAATTTTTGAAAAATTGATTTCAATTTTTTTCCACGACTTGTTAATAAGTTGCTTAATCAATTTCCAAAATTATGTAGTTTTCAAAAAAATTTAAATGCGTTTTAGGAATTTTCAAAAAAATGTATAATTTCTATTTAACAAAAATTGCTATCAAAGCAACAATTTTTGAAAAATTGATTCAAAATTGCTTCCACGACTTGTTAATAAGTTGCTTAATCAATTTCCAAAATTATGTAATTTTCAAAAAAATTTAAATGCGTTTTAGGAATTTTCAAAAAAATGCATAATTTCTATTTAACAAAAATTGCTATCAAAGCAACAATTTTTGAAAAATTGATTTAAAATTGCTTCCACGACTTGTTAATAAGTTGTTTAATCAATTTCCAAAATTATGTAATTTTCAATAAAATTTAATTGCGTTTTAGGAATTTTCAAAAAAATGCATAATTTCTATTTAACAAAAATTGCTATCAAAGCAACAATTTTTGAAAAATTGATTCAAAATTGCTTTCACGACTTGTTAATAAGTTGCTTAATCAATTTCCAAAAATTTGTAATTTTCAAAAAATTCTAATGCTTTTAGGAATTTTTCAAAAAAATGCATAATTGCTATTTTACAAAAATTGCTATCAAAGCAACAATTTTTGAAAAATTGATTCAAAATTGCTTGCACGACTTGTTAATAAGTTGCTTAATCAATATCCAAAAATTTGTAATTTAAAAAAAAATTTAAATGCATTTTATGATTTTTCAAAAAAATCAAAACTTCTATTTTACATAAATTGCTATCACAGCAACATTTTTTGAAAAATTGATTCAAAATTGCTTGCACGACTAGTAAATAAGTTACTAAATCAATTTCCAAAAATTTGTAATTTTCAAAAAATCCTAAATGCATTTTAGAAATTTTTCAAAAAATGCATAATATCTATTTTACAAAAATTGCTACCAAAGCAACAATTTTTGAAAAATTGATTTAAAATTGCTTGCACGACTTGTTAATAGATTGCTTTATCAATTTCCAAAAACTTGTAATTTAAAAAAAATTCTAAATGCATTTTATGATTTTTCAAAAAAATCAAAACTTCTATTTTACATAAATTGCTATCACAGCAACAATTTTTGAAAAATTGATTCAAAATTGATTCCACGAGTTGTTAATAAGTTGCTTAATCAATTTCCAAAAAATTTGTAATTTTAAAAAAATTCTATTGCAATTTAGGAATTTTTCAAAAAATATATAATTTCTGTTTAAAAATAATTGCTTTTAAAGCTACAATTTTTGAAAAATTTATTTAAAATTTCTGCCACGACTTGTTAATAAGTTGCTTAATCATTTCCAAAATGATGTAATTTAAAAAAATCTTAAACGCGTTTTAGTATTTTCAAAAGAATCATAACTTCTATTTTACATAAATTGCTATAAAAGCAACAATTTTTGAAAAAATAATTTAAAATTGCTTGCACGACTTGTTAATAAGTTGCTTTATCAATTTCCAAAAATTTGTAATTTAAAAAAAATTCTAAATGCGTTTTATAATTTTTCAAAAAAATCAAAACTTCTATTTTACATAAATTGCTATTACAGCAACAATTTTTGAAAAATTGATTTCACGAGCTGTAAATAAGTTGCTTAATCAATTTCCAAAAAATTTGTAGTTTTTAAAAAATCCTAATGCATTTTTAGAATTTTTCAAAAAAATGCATAATTTTTATTTTACAAAAATTGCTATCAAAGCAACAATTTTTGAAAAATTGATTCAAAATTGCTTGCAGGAGTTGTTAATAAGTTGCCTAATCAATTTCCAAAAAATTTGTTATTTTAAAAAAATCCCATTGCAATTTAGGAATTTTTCAAAAAATGTATAATTTTTGTTTAAAAAAAATTGCTATTAAAGCATCAATTTTTGAAAAATTGATTTAATTTTTTTTCCACGACTTGTTAATAAGTTCTTAATCAATTTCCAAAATTTGTAATTTTCAAAAAATTCTAAATGCGTTTTAGGAATTTTTAAAAAAATGCATAATTTCTATTTTACAAAAATTGCTATCATAGCAACAAATATTGAATTTTTTTTTCAAAATTGTTTGCACGACTTGTTATAAGTTGCCTAATCAATATCCAAAAATTTGTAATTTTCAAAAAATCCTAAATGCATTTTAGGAATTTTTCAAAAAATGCATAATATATATTTTACAAAAATTGCTATCAAAGCAACAATTTTTGAAAAATTGATTCAAAATTGTTTATACGCATTGTTAATAAGTTGCTTAATCAATTTCCAAAAATTTGTAATTTTCAAAAAATTCTAATGCATTTTAGGAATTTTTATAAAAATTGCATAATATCTATTTTACAAAAATTGCTATCAAAGCAACAAATTTTGAAAAATTGATTCAAAATTGCTTCCACGACTTGTTAATAAGTTGCTTAATCAATCTTCAAAAATTTGTAATTTTTAAATAATCCTATTGCGTTTTAGGATTTTTTAAAAAAATGCATAATTTCTATTTTACAAAAATTGCTATCAAAGCAACAAATTTTGAAAAATTGATTCAAAATTGCTTCCACGACTTGTTAATAAGTTGCTTAATCAATTTCCAAAATTATGTAATTTTCAAAAAAATTTAAATGCGTTTTAGGAATTTTCAAAAAAATGCATAATTTCTATTTAACAAAAATTGCTATCAAAGCAACAATTTTTGAAAAATTGATTTAAAATTGCTTCCACGACTTGTTAATAAGTTGTTTAATCAATTTCCAAAATTATGTAATTTTCAATAAAATTTAATTGCGTTTTAGGAATTGCTATCAAAGCAACAATTTTTGAAAAATTGATTCAAAATTGCTTTCACGACTTGTTAATAAGTTGCTTAATCAATTTCCAAAAATTTGTAATTTTCAAAAAATTCTAATGCTTTTAGGAATTTTTCAAAAAAATGCATAATTGCTATTTTACAAAAATTGCTATCAAAGCAACAATTTTTGAAAAATTGATTCAAAATTGCTTGCACGACTTGTTAATAAGTTGCTTAATCAATATCCAAAAATTTGTAATTTAAAAAAAAATTTAAATGCATTTTATGATTTTTCAAAAAAATCAAAACTTCTATTTTACATAAATTGCTATCACAGCAACATTTTTTGAAAAATTGATTCAAAATTGCTTGCACGACTAGTAAATAAGTTACTAAATCAATTTCCAAAAATTTGTAATTTTCAAAAAATCCTAAATGCATTTTAGAAATTTTTCAAAAAATGCATAATATCTATTTTACAAAAATTGCTACCAAAGCAACAATTTTTGAAAAATTGATTTAAAATTGCTTGCACGACTTGTTAATAGATTGCTTTATCAATTTCCAAAAACTTGTAATTTAAAAAAAATTCTAAATGCATTTTATGATTTTTCAAAAAAATCAAAACTTCTATTTTACATAAATTGCTATCACAGCAACAATTTTTGAAAAATTGATTCAAAATTGATTCCACGAGTTGTTAATAAGTTGCTTAATCAATTTCCAAAAAATTTGTAATTTTAAAAAAATTCTATTGCAATTTAGGAATTTTTCAAAAAATATATAATTTCTGTTTAAAAATAATTGCTTTTAAAGCTACAATTTTTGAAAAATTTATTTAAAATTTCTGCCACGACTTGTTAATAAGTTGCTTAATCATTTCCAAAATGATGTAATTTAAAAAAATCTTAAACGCGTTTTAGGATTTTCAAAAGAATCATAACTTCTATTTTACATAAATTGCTATAAAAGCAACAATTTTTGAAAAAATAATTTAAAATTGCTTGCACGACTTGTTAATAAGTTGCTTTATCAATTTCCAAAAATTTGTAATTTAAAAAAAATTCTAAATGCGTTTTATAATTTTTCAAAAAAATCAAAACTTCTATTTTACATAAATTGCTATTACAGCAACAATTTTTGAAAAATTGATTTCACGAGTTGTAAATAAGTTGCTTAATCAATTTCCAAAAAATTTGTAGTTTTTAAAAAATCCTAATGCATTTTTAGAATTTTTCAAAAAAATGCATAATTTTTATTTTACAAAAATTGCTATCAAAGCAACAATTTTTGAAAAATTGATTCAAAATTGCTTGCAGGAGTTGTTAATAAGTCGCCTAATCAATTTCCAAAAAATTTGTTATTTTAAAAAAATCCCATTGCAATTTAGGAATTTTTCAAAAAATGTATAATTTTTGTTTAAAAAAAATTGCTATTAAAGCATCAATTTTTGAAAAATTGATTTAATTTTTTTTCCACGACTTGTTAATAAGTTCTTAATCAATTTCCAAAATTTGTAATTTTCAAAAAATTCTAAATGCGTTTTAGGAATTTTTAAAAAAATGCATAATTTCTATTTTACAAAAATTGCTATCATAGCAACAAATATTGAATTTTTTTTTCAAAATTGTTTGCACGACTTGTTATAAGTTGCCTAATCAATATCCAAAAATTTGTAATTTTCAAAAAATCCTAAATGCATTTTAGGAATTTTTCAAAAAATGCATAATATATATTTTACAAAAATTGCTATCAAAGCAACAATTTTTGAAAAATTGATTCAAAATTGTTTATACGCATTGTTAATAAGTTGCTTAATCAATTTCCAAAAATTTGTAATTTTCAAAAAATTCTAATGCATTTTAGGAATTTTTATAAAAATTGCATAATATCTATTTTACAAAAATTGCTATCAAAGCAACAAATTTTGAAAAATTGATTCAAAATTGCTTCCACGACTTGTTAATAAGTTGCTTAATCAATCTTCAAAAATTTGTAATTTTTAAATAATCCTATTGCGTTTTAGGATTTTTTAAAAAAATGCATAATTTCTATTTTACAAAAATTGCTATCAAAGCAACAAATTTTGAAAAATTGATTCAAAATTGTTTCTGCGAATTGTTAATAAGTTGCTTAATCAATTTCCAAAAATTTGTGATTTTAAAAAAATCCTAAATGCATTTTAGGAATTTTTCAAAAAATGCATAATATATATTTTACAAAAATTGCTATCAAAGCAACAATTTTTGAAAAATTGATTCAAAATTGTTTATACGCATTGTTAATAAGTTGCTTAATCAATTTCCAAAAATTTGTAATTTTCAAAAAATTCTAATGCATTTTAGGAATTTTTATAAAAATTGCATAATATCTATTTTACAAAAATTGCTATCAAAGCAACAAATTTTGAAAAATTGATTCAAAATTGCTTCCACGACTTGTTAATAAGTTGCTTAATCAATCTTCAAAAATTTGTAATTTTTAAATAATCCTATTGCGTTTTAGGATTTTTTAAAAAAATGCATAATTTCTATTTTACAAAAATTGCTATCAAAGCAACAAATTTTGAAAAATTGATTCAAAATTGTTTCTGCGAATTGTTAATAAGTTGCTTAATCAATTTCCAAAAATTTGTGATTTTAAAAAAATCTTAAATGCATTTTGGGAATTTTTAAGGAAATCATAATTTCTGCTTTACAAAAACTACTATAAAAGCAACAACTTTTGAAAAATTGATTCAAAATTGCTTTTACAACTTGTTACTAAGTTGCTTAATCAATTTCCAAAAAATTGTAATTTTCAAAAAATCCTAAATCCATTTTATGTATTTTAAAAAAATTCAAAACTTCTATTTTACATAAATTGTTATCAAAACAACAATTTTTGAAAAAATGATTCAATATTGCTTGCACGACTTGTTAATAAGTTGTTTTATCAATTTCCAAAAATTTGTAATTTAAAAAAAATTCTAAATGCGTTTTATAATTTTTCAAAAAAATTAAAACTTCTATTTTACATAAATTTCTATTACAGCAACAATTTTTGAAAAATTGATTTCACGAGTTGTAAATAAGTTGCTTAATCAATTTCCAAAAAATTTGTAGTTTTTAAAAAATCCTAATGCATTTTAGGAGTTTTTCAAAAAAATGCATAATTTTTATTTTACAAAAATTGCTATCAAAGCAACAATTTTTGAAAAATTGATTCAAAATTGCTTGCACGAGTTGTTAATAAGTTGCTTAATCAATTTCCTAAAAATTTGTAATTTTAAAAAATTCCCATTGCAATTTAGAAATTTTTCAAAAAATGTATAATTTCTGTTTAAAAAAAATTCCTATTAAAGCATCAATTTTTGAAAAATTGATTCAAAATTGATTCCACGAGTTGTTAATACGTTGTTTAATCAATTTCCAAAATTATGTAATTTTTAAAAAATTGTAAATGCGTTTTAGGAATTTTCAAAACAATGCATAATTTGTATTTTACAAAAATTGCTATCATAGCAACAAATTTTGAAAAATTGATTCAAAATTGTTTCTACGAATTGTTAATAAGTTTCTTAATCAATTTCCAAAAATTTGTAATTTTCAAAAAGTTCTAATGCATTTTATGAATTTTTCAAAAAATGCAAAATTTCTATTTTACAAAAATTCCCATCAAAGCGACAAATTTTGAAAAATTGATTCAAAATTGATTTCACGAGTTGTTAATAAGTTGCTTAATCAATCTCCAAAAATTTGTAATTTTCAAAAAATCTTAATACATTTTAGGAAGTTTTCAAAAAAATGCATAATTTCTATTAAAAAAAATGCTATCAAAGCAACAATTTTTGAAAAAATGATTTAAAATTGCTGCCACGATTTGTTAATAAGTTGCTTAATCATTTCCAAAATGGTGTAATTTTCAAAAAATCCTATATGCGTTTTAGGATTTTCAAAAAAATCATAACTTCTATTTTACATAAATTGCTATCAAAGCAACAATTTTTGAAAAATTGATTTAAAATTGATTCCACGAATTGTTAATAAGTTGCTTAATCAATTTCCAAAAAAATTGTAATTTTTAAAAAATCCTATTGCAATTTAGGAATTTTTCAAAAAATGTATAATTTCTGTTTAAAAAAAATTGCTATTAAAGCATCAATTTTTGAAAAATTGATTTAAATTTTTTTTCCACGACTTGTTAATAAGTCGCTGAATCAATTTCCAAATTTATGTAATTTTCAAAAAATTCTAAATGCGTTTTAGGAATTTTTAAAAAAATGCATACTATTTTACAAAAATTGCTATCAAAGCAACAATTTTTGAAAAATTGATTCAAAATTGCTTCTACAACTTGTTAATAAGTTGCTTAATCAATTTCCAAAAATTTGTAATTTTCAAAAAATTCTAAATCGATTTTAGGAATTAAAAAAAAACAAAACTTCTATTTTACAAAAATTGATATCAAAGCAACAAATTTTGAAAAATTGATTCAAAATTGCTTGCACGACTTGTAAATAAGTTACTTAATCAATCTTTAAAAATTTGTAATTTTCAAAAAATCTTAATACATTTTAGGAATTTTTCAAAAAAATGTATAATTTCTATTTAAAAAAAATTGCTATTAATGCAACAATTTTTGAAAATTTGATTTAATATTGCTTCCACGACTTGTCAATAAGTTGCTTAATCAATGTTCAAAAATTTGTAATTTTTAAAAAATCCTAATGCATTTTAGGAATTTTTATAAAAATTGCATTATTTCTATTTTACAAAAATTGCTATCAAAGCAACAATTTTTGAAAAAATAATTCAAAATTGCTTGCACGACTTGTTAATAAGTTGCTTTATCAATTTCCAAAAATTTGTAATTTTCAAAAAATTCTAATGTATTTTAGGAATTTTTCAAAAAATGCATAATTTCTATTAAAAAAAAAATGCTATTAAAGCAACAATTTTTGAAAAATTATTTAAAATTGCTGCTACGATTTGTTTATAATTTGCTTACTCAATTTCCAAAATTATGCAATTTTCAAAAAATCTTAAATGTATTTTAGGAATTTCCAAAAAAATCTCAACTTCTATTTTACATAAATTGCTATAAAAGCAACAATTTTTGAAAAATTGATTCAAAATTGTTTGCATGACTTGTTAATAAGTAGGTTAATCAATTTACAAAAATTTGTAATTTAAAAAAAATACTAAATGGATTTTAAAATTTTTCAAAAAATGAGTTGCTAAATCAATTTTCAAAAATTACTAATTTTTGAAAAATTTTAAAATATAAAAAAAAAATTCATACAAAAGTTGTCAATGAGTAACGTAATCAATATCCCAAATTCGGTAATTTTCAAAAATCTTAAATGAATTTTATTTTTTTTTTTTTAAAATGTATTATTTCTATTTTACAAAAATTGCTATCATGGAAGAGTTATTCAAAATTCAATTAAGGCAAAAGTGTTTTTGATCTTGGATAGCCCGAACTGCAACTGAAATATTTTTTAAGAGAATCTGGAGTTTGTTTCCAAAACTGAAAAATAGTACTTAATTTAAAATATAATTTAAACATTGAAAATGCTAATTACATTATTAACTGGTTACTTTTATAATTTTATTCATAATTTGGATGGAATTATTTAAATAAATTTAATTAATAATTTTATAATAAATATAATATCTGACCTCTGTTTTGTCAGCGAGATACGCAATTGATTTAATTAATTCTCTATCTAATTAAGTAATCATATAGTTTTGAAGATATATTTAAATTCAAACTTCTAGGTCACATATTTAAGTTATTATGGTTGGATTTGCATTGTTTTTAGTTGAATTGACGTTTATTTAGTTCTAATAAGAATAATGTTTTGGTTTAATTTGTTTTAAATCATATTTATTATTGTATGCATGATTTATGAGTACTAAAATTAAACGCACATATTTTGATGTGCATGTACACTCTACTTCCGATCGAATGAACTATTAAATACACCATTTCTATCCATGTCCATAGATCCGGGCAGCGGCTTTCTTCTTTGTTATTAGTTTTTTCTTCAAATAATACAGTAGCTTTAATTGCAGATAATTCGTTCTTAATATTAATACTTTTATTATAAGTATATTTACAGCACACATCCGTAGCTCGATTCGGAATTATGCATAACTTTATTATTATATTATTTCATGTTAATAATATAGTTTATTAATAGTACATTAGCGAATTTATTCGTACTATTTCTACCAACAATGATGGATAATTGTAAAGTAAGCTCTGCATAGGGAAGGAATGGTTTGAATTAATATGCGAAATGAATGAAATTATTTATTACCTACATTGAGATCTAGTTTGCTCAAGAATCTTATCTTCTATCCGTGTTTGAAATTAGCCAGAGAGACACCGAACAACCCAAAAAAGTTGTCGCGCCAACAAACGGCAACATTTCCAGAATATCTCTTGTTGTCCAAATTAAAAAAAAAAAAAAAAAAACGAAGAAATAACGACTGCGTGCATTTTTTATCGGATCGCCTTGGTTGGTGCGACTGGTTCGTTCCATACGACAGGTTCTTTTTAAAAAAATGTTGTTATTTTTATTTCGGTTTTCTGGGCGCGAGCCGAGGCATTAAATCTGACGCGATTCAAATTTAATGTTGTTTCTCTTGTTCCTTTGTGTCGCACATCACTGATGGGTCTACGAGGATAAATAAGTTTCGGACGGGTGTCAAGATCTCGCGCTGATCCATTGTTGGGCGCCCAGCTCGGGCTGTGTGAGACCGCGCGATTAAAATTCCACGGCGTATTATACGAATCATAATCGCGAAAAAATATCTCTGCTGTAGCCGACACGATTTGGTTTTCAATGGCGCAACGAATCGATAAACTTGGGGGAATAATCCGAGGCGTTATTAATTGTATATTGGGAATATTCAAATAAGCCACACTTGATTATAAATTGAAGACGTTTCATAGAAGATGTTAATTCATGTATGCATGATGTAATTGTATAATCAATTATATATCACTTTAACAATATTACATGACAAGGTTCCGCTATGGGTTACAGACATTTTTTTTTAATTTCTATTTAAATTTTTATTAATGACAAAGGTTGTTGAGTACAAAAGAGAATAGCTTGCCTTAGATTGTCTGAATCAAATATTTAAGATTTAACTAACTAATTTAAAACTGTAAATTTGAGCAATGCTTTTTTTGAAATTTTTTAAAATGTTTTTAAGATTTTTAAATATTTTCTTAATTTTTGGAAATTCATTAAGCAACTCATTGATAACTAGATAAAAATAATGTTGATTAATTTAAAAAAAAAATTGTTGTTTTAATAGCATTTTTTGTAAATTAAAAATTCTGCGTTTAAAAAAAATAATTTAAATGCGTTTTTTGAAAATTACCATATTTTAAAAATTGATTAAACAACTCATTAATAACATGTGTAAAAAAATTTGAATCTATTTTTCAAAAATTTTTGCTTAAATAGCAATATTTGTAAAATAAAAATTATGCTTATTTTGAAATTTTTTAAAATGTTTTTAGGATTTTTTTAAAATTTCTTAATTTTTGGAAACTCATTAAGCGAGTCATTGTTAACTAGATAAAAATAATTTTAAATAACTTTTTTAAAAATTTTTGCTTTAATAGTATTTTTTTTAAATTAGGAATCTTACATTTTTTTGAAAATATTTAAAATGCATTTAGAATTTTTTGAAAATTACCATATTTACGAAACTGATTAAGCAACTCATTATTGTGTCAAAAAATTTGAATCTATTTTTCAAAATTTATTACTTAAATTGTAATATTTGTAAAATAAAAAATAAGTTTTTTTTGAAATTTTATAAAATGCTTTTAGGATTTTTTTAAGATTTCTTAGTTTTTGGAAACTCATTAAGAAAGTCATTGTTAACTAGATAAAAATAATTTTGAATAAAATTTTTTAAATGTTGCTTTTATATTAATTTTTTTGTAAATTAAAAATTCTGCATTTTTTGAAATTTTTTAAAATGCATTTAGAATTTTTTGAAAATATCTTAATTTTTGGAAATTGAATCAGCAACTTATTAACAAGTCGTGCAAGCAATTTTGAATAAATTTTTTAAAAAATTTTGTTTTTATAGCAATTTTTGTAAAGTAGAAATTATGATTTTTTTGGAAATTCCTAAAATTTATTTAAAATTTTTTGAAAATTGTTTAATTTTGAAAATTGATTAAGCATCTCATTGACAACTTGTGGAAGAAATTTTTAATGAATTTAAAAAAAAATGGTTGCTTTGATAGCAGTTTTTTTTTTAAATAGAAATTTTGTATGTTTTGAAAATTCCTAAACTACATTTAGGGATTTTTGAAAATGATTTAATTTAGGAAATTGATTAAGCAACTTATTGACAACGTACATAAGAAATATTGAATTAATTTTTCAAAAATTGTTTTTTAAATAGTATAATTTATTACAA
Organism: Tachinus rufipes; assembly: GCA_963932245.1. Taxonomy (NCBI): domain Eukaryota; kingdom Metazoa; phylum Arthropoda; class Insecta; order Coleoptera; family Staphylinidae; genus Tachinus; species Tachinus rufipes. Next base: position 101,865,384 of record OZ010747.1, on the reverse strand, counting down.
AACTACGATTTTTTTGAAAATTTCTAGAACGCATTTAGGATTTTTTTAAAATTACAAATTTTTGTAAATTGATTTAGCGACTTATTAAAAAGTCGTGAAAACAATTTTAATTTAATTTTTCAAAAATTCGGCATTTTTTGAAAAAAAAATTAAGTTTTTTTGAAATTTTTTAAAATGCTTTTTAGATTTTTAAAAAATTTCCTAGTTTTTTGAAATTCATTAAGCAACTCATTGGTAACTAGATAGAAATAATTTTGAATAATTTAAAAAAAAAAATTGTTGCTTTAATAGCATTTTTTGTAAATTAAAAATTCTGCATTAAAAAAAAAAATGAAATGCGTTTAAGATTTTTTGAAAATTACCACATTTTGAAAATTGATTAAGCAACTCATTAATAACATGTGCAAAAAATGGTGACTATATTTTTCAAAAATTGTTGCTTAAATGGCAATATTTGTAAAATAAAAATTATGTTCATTTTGAAATTATTTTAGGATTTTTAAAAATTGTCCTCATTTTTGGAAATTCATCAAGCAACTCATTGATAACTAGATAAAAATAATTTTAAATAATAAAAAAAAAATGTAGCTTTTTGTAAATTTAAAATTTTGCATTTTTTGAAAAAAATTAAAATGCATTTAGGATTTTTTGAAAATTACTATATTTTGAAAATTAATTAGGCAACTCATTAATAACATGTGTAAAAAATTTTGAATCTATTTTTTACAAATTGTTGCTTAAATAGCAATATTTGTAAAATAAAAATTATGCATTTTTTTAAATTTGTTTAAAATGTTTTTATATTTAGGAAATTGATTAAGCAACTCATTAATAACATGTGTACAAAATTTTGAATCTATTTTTCAAAAAGTGTTACTTAAAGCAATATTTATATAATAAAAGTTTGCTTTAAAAAAAAATACTTTTAGGATTTTTTAAAAATTTCCAAGTTTTTGGAAATTATTAAGCAACTTATTGATAACTAGATAAAAATAATTTTAAATAATTTAAAAAAAAAGTTGATTTAATAGCATTTTTTGCAAATTAAAAATTCTGCATTTTTTGAAAAAAAAAAAATTAAAATGCAATTAGAATTTTTTTTTAATTTAAATTTATTTTTCAAAAATTGTTGCTTAAATAACAATAATTGTAAAATAAAAATTATGCTTTTTAAACATTTTTAAAATGCGTTTAAGATTTTTTGATTTTTTTTTTAAATGTTGCTTTAATAGCATTTTTTGTAAATTAAAAATCTGCATTTAAAAAATAATAAATTAAAAATACATTTAGGATTTTTTGAAAATAATATATTTTGGAATTTGATTAGGCAATTCTATAATAACATGTGTAAAAAAATTTGAATCCATTTTTCAAAAATTGTTGCTTAGATAGCAATATTTGTAAATTAAAAATTTTGCTTTTATTGAAAAAATCATTTATTTATTTATTTGTTTATAGAGGCGCCAGTCAATTTTTGCACCACTTTAAAAAAACCTTAAAAAGCTCACATTACGCCATATTATAGTTAATTTTAGCTTGTAACATCTTCATTGACCTTATTTGAAAAATTAAAATTAGCATAGAATATATTAATCATACATTTTTAATATTTCCTTTATTATAGTCGGAAACAACGCTGTTCAGTGTTTACTATTTTATTATCCCAATAAATTAAGACGCCATCAATAAGCTTAACGTTTAAATGTGCATATAACCTTAATGTAGGAAGGTGTTAATTTGGAATAGCTATGATGAAAACAATATTATTTTCAAATGTGTCAAAATTGTCGGCAATTAATGGGGAGTAAATGTTATTATTTATGTGATGTGAAATTATAAAATTTTAATTTAATAATTTGCATATAATTATTTAATTATAATTTTTAACTATCTAATAGGTTAATTATACTAATTTTAGTCTGTAGAATTTCCTCTTTTGATTTTATCACCAACATAAAAACATTAATTGTTACTCGAAAGAAAACAGTATGTGTAATAAAATTACAACCGTTTTAAATCTATTAATCGTACAGTAAGCTTATTTTTTTACCAAATTATAGCTTCCACATGCACTTTTTAATTGTTTAATAATCCACAACTCAAAGTTTGTCACAATTATGACATTATAGCAAGTTTTTCAGTTTGGAATTTTCTTACAAAACCAATATAATCTCAATTTCTAGGAAAATACGGAAATTAAAGCTTCAACAATTTTAATTGTTTTACATAAAACAATGTATGCTGATTTCAAAATTTGAATTCCCAACTCAAAATTTGTAACAATTTTTTGATACGCCATGGCTGACTTTTGAAATTTATGAACACAATTTTGCACTTTTTAAAAGTTTATGGCCGAATTTGGCTGTTTTTAACATTTATGGATAGAATTTTGCAATTTTTGAGAGTTTAAAGCTGAATTTTGGTTTGTTCTGACTATGTTTTGATACTTTATGGCCAGATTTTGTAATTTAATGAACTGATTTTTGCTTTTTTTGACAGATGATGACAGGATTTTTTCTATTTTTGACATTTCATGATTGAATTTTGCACTTTTTGACAGTTTATGGTTGCGTTTTGCTATTTTCATATTTCTGAATAGAATTTGGATCTTTTTAAAAGCCGAATTTTGGGTTGTTCTGATAATATTTTGAATATTCATGATCGGGTTTTGTTATTTTTGAAATTTTATAAATAAAGAATTGTTCATTTTTCAACAGTTTATGGTTAGATTTTAGTTCGTTTTGGCAATATTTAGATAGTTTTTGACATTTTAGGAATAGAATTTTGCAGTTTTTTACCTTTTTGAACAATTCTTGATTGTTTCTGAAAACATATTGATAGAAATTAGTGTGTACAAACATTAAGTTTAATTAAATTAATTTCTTTGAAAAGTTCTGTAGAGTTTTGTAGCCAATGATTGCTCCTATAGATTGATGTTGATGTTAATTGTAGAATATTTGTAACCTTTATTTTGATACTTCAAGGCCGGTTTTTGCAATTTCATAAATAAAATTTTGCACTTTGCAAAAGTTTTTAGCTAGATTTTAGTAATTTTGATATTTTATACACAAAAATTGCACTTTTTGACAGTTTATGACCAGATCTTGGTACTTTTTGCAATAATTTCATAGTTCATGGCCGAATTTTGCTATTTTTGATATTTATAAATAAAATTTTGTACTTTTTGATCAACTATGACCAAATGTTAGAGTTATCTGACAATATTTTAATGTTTCAAGACAGGATTTTTCTAGTTTTGACTTTCCATAAAAAGAATTTTGCACTTTTCAACAGTTTATGTCTGGATTTTGGTGTTTTTTGACATTGCATAAAAAAATTTGCACTTTTCGACAGTTTGTGACCGGATTTTAGAATTTTTTGACAATATTTTGCTCTTTGAAGTAAGATTCTGTACTAAAAACCGTGTTTGGCCGAATTTTAACTCGATCTAAACATACAACAACAACGTTTTGTGGGCAGATTTAACAATTTTTTACTTGTAATTAATAGAATCTTCCATTTTTTAACAATTTATGACTAAATTTTAGTGTTTTCTGACAATATTCTGATGTTTCAAGGCCGGATTTTTGGCATTTCATGAATAGAATTTTGCACTTTTTGATAGTTTGAGGCCAGATTTTGGTTCTTTCTGACAACATTTTAATATTTTATAACCAAATTTTAAAAATTTTGTATTTTATATCCAGATTTTGGTGCTTTCTGTGTTTTAAGGCCGAATTTTGCTATTTTTGATATTTTATTGAAAGAATTTTTCACTTTTCGACAGTTTCTGATCGGATTTTAGTTCTTTTTAGCAACGGTAGGTAATTCGTTGCTGCTCTGCCATTTAATAACTAAATTTTAGAATTTTTCATATTTCATAAATAGAATTTTGAACTTTTGAACAGTTTGTGGCCGGATTTTGGTGCTTTTTGACAATATTTTAATGTTTTAAAACTTGATTTTGTTTTCTGACATTTTATAAATATAATTTTGCACTTAAATCCGTTTTTAGGCGTATTTTAATTCAATCTAAAAATATTTGAATGTTTTATGACCAAACTTAACTATTTTTTAACTAATATTGCAACTTTTAACAGTTTATAACTAAATATTGGTGCTTTCTGACAATATTATTGTATTTTATTGATGGTTTTTGCTATTTTAAAATTTCCATAAAAAGAAATTTGCACTTTTTAACTGTTTATGTCCGAATTTTGATGTTTTCTGTGTTTCAAGGCCGGATTTTGCTATTTTTGCATTTCGTAAATAGAATTTTGGACTTCTCGATAGTGTATTTAATTTAATAATACGTTGATATTTTTTGCACATTATAACATTTTGTCGCACGTCAGAATAATTATAACCTCATTCTAACAATATTTTGATACTTTATAACCGGAGTTTTGCACTTTTTGAGAGATTCGGATTTTGCTATTCATGATTAGATGTTGTTTTTGCTTTGACAGTTTATAAACGTATTTTGACTTTCTTAAATAGAATGCACTGTTTGATAGTTTATGACCGGATTTTAGAGTTTTTTAACAATATTTTGATACTTTTTTCCCGATTTTACAATTATATGAACATTTTGAACTTTTTAACTATTTTTGAAATTTTGAATAAAATTTAGCACTTTTCTCACAGTTTATAAACGAAGGTTAGTGCTTTCTAACAACATTTCGATACTTTATGGCCGGATTTTACAATTTATGAATTGAATTTTGCACTTTTTGGTAGTTTGTCAGATTTTGCAATTTTTGAAATTCGTGAATAGCCAAATTTTGCTAGTTTTTGTCTTTAAATGAATATAATTTTGCACTTTTTAACAGTTTATATCCACATTTTAGTATTTTTGATATATCATGAATAGAATTTTACATCTTTTGACAGTTTATGGCCGGATCTTAGTAATTTTTGACATTTCATAAAAAGTGTTTTGCATTTTTTGTTAGTTTGTGGTTAGTTTATGGTTAGATTTGGCTATTTTTGACATTTTATAAATAGAATTTTGTCTTTTCGACAGTTTTTGGCCAAATTTTTTATTTTTTTTATTTTATAATTACAATTTCACACTTTTTAACAGTTAATGGCCGGATTTTGTTATATTTATCATTTTGTAAATAGAATGTTGTAGTTTTTAACAGTTTATAGTCAGATTTTAGTATTTTTTATATTTTTTTATTTTATTATGCCCAGATTTTTCTATTTTGGAGTTTTATGGTTTACGTCATTAATTGAATTTTGCTTTTTTAACAGTTTTTTATGTAAATTTTAGTATTTTTGAAATTTCACAATAAGAGCTTTGCACTTTTTGACAGTTTATTGCCAGATTTTGATATTTTTGAAATTTCATGAATAGAATGTTGCACTTTTTAACCGTTTTGAATGGATTTGAGTTGATTATGATAGTATTTTGATACTTCATAGCCGAATTTTGCAATTCATAATCACAATTATGCACTTTTTAACAGTTTATGGCCGGATTTGACTGTTTTTAACATTTTATGAATAGAATTTTGCACTTTTTGATAGTTTAATGTCGGATTTTGGTTTGCTTTGACAATATTTTGATATTTTTGTGTATGATTTGAATGTTGTGGCCGGATTTTGCAGTTTATACACATAATTTTATGTGGATGTAGATTTTGTTATTTTTCGAATTGATTTTTGCACTTTGCGACAGTTTTTTAGCCAGGTTGTAGTATTTTTGATATTTTACAAGAAGAATTTTGCATTTTTTGACAGTTTATGGCCGGATCTTGGTGCTTTTTGACAATATTTTTAAAGTTTATGGCAAAATTTTGCTATTTTTGACATTCATGAATTGAATTTTGTACTTTTCGATTCTTTATGACCGAATTTTGGTGCTTTTTAACAATATTTTGATTTTTTATGGCCGGATTTTAGCATTTTATATATTGAATTTGGCATTTATTGACAGGTTAGGGTTGGATTTTGCTGTTTTTGTCATTCATGAATAGAATTTTGACAGTTTATGACCAAATTTTGGTGCTTTCAAAAAATATTTTGATACGTTAAGGCCGGATTTTGCAATTTTATAAATAAAATTCTGCACTTTTTGACAGTTTATGATTGGATTTTGCTATTTTTGATATTCATGAACAGAATATTGCACTTTTTGACAGCTAATGGACCAAATTTTGGGGCTTTCAAACAATATTTTAATACTTTCTGGCCCGATTTTGCAATTTCATAAATAAAACTTTTTTGACAGTTTATGACCGCATCTTGGTACTTTCTAGCAATTTTTCACTTTTCAACAGTATATGGTGAATTTTGTTTCCTTCTGACATTTTTTTGATACTTTATAGCCAGATTTTAGAATTTTATAAATTGAATTTTGCACTTTTTTACAATTTATGATTGGATTTTGCTGTTTTTGACATTCATGAACAGAATTTTATAGTTTATGATCAAATTTTGAAGCTTTGTATATAGATTTTTTTTTTTGACAATTTATGACCAAATCTTGGTATTTTATAGCTGGGTTTTACAATTTCTTGATAGAATTTTGCACTTTTTGGCGGTTTATAATCGGATTTTGTCATTTTTGAGAATTATTAATAGTATTTGGTACTTTTTGACAGTTTGTCATCGGATTTCGGTGTTTTCTGACAATATTTTGATACTTTGTTGACGATTTTTAAAATTTTATGAATTAAATTTTGTGTTTTTTGTCAGTTTTTGGCTAGATTTTGGTATGTTCTGACAGTATTTTGATATTTTATACGCGAATTTTGTAACATTTTAGATTCTGTTACATTTTTTAAATAGAATTTTGCACTTTTTTACAGTATATAGTACAATTTTAGTATTTTTCATATTTAATGAATTGAATTTTGCAGAAATTTGGTATATTTACGATTGCATGTATAGAATTTCTCAATTTTTAACAGTTTATAACTACATTTTATTATTTTTGACATATTACAAATAGAGTTTTGCAGTTTTTTTAATATTTTTTGAATAAAATGTTGTAGTTTTTAACAGTTTTTGACGGATTTTGGTTCTTTCTGAAATTATTATCATATTCCATGGTCGCATTTTTTACTTCATAAACACAGTTTTGCATTTATTGACAGTTTATGGCCGGATTTTGCTTTTCTAATGTTTTATGAATAGATTTTTGCACTTATTAACAGTTTATGGTCGGATTGTGGTTGCTTTTTGATAATATTTTGATATTTTGGCAAATTTGTCAATTTATTAATAGAATTTTGCATTTTTCGATAGATGAAGCTTGGATTTTGCTATTTTTGAGATTTTAAGAATAGAATTTTGCACAGTTTTTAGCAAGATTTTAGTATTTTTTACATTTTACAATAAGAATTTTAATCTTTTGAACAGTTTTTGATGTTGAGATTTTATGAATAGAATGTTTGCATTTTTTTAACGTTTTCAGACGGTTTTAGGTTTTTTTCTGAAAATATTTGAATACTTTATGGCTAGCTTTTTTAATTTATAATTACTATTTTGCACTTTTTGACAGTTTATGGCCAGATTTAGCTGTTTTTAGCATTTTATAAATAGAATTTTGCACTTTTTGATAGTTTAAGACTGGATTTTGTTTTTTTTTTACTATATTTAGATACTTTATGGCCGGATTTAACAATTTTATGAATAGAATCTACGTTTTTTGACAGTTTATGAATAAATTTTGTTATTTTTGGTATTTATGAAAGAATTTTGGACTTTTTGACATTTTATTACCAAATTTTGGTGCTTTCAAATAAAATTTAGATAGTCTGTGCCCAGATTTTACAATTTTGTAATTAGAATTTTGTTTATTTTGACACTTAATGATCGAATTTTGCTGCTTTTTATAATATTTTGGTATTTTATAGCTGGATTTTACAGTTACTTAAATAGAATTTTGCACTATTTTCCGGTTTGTAGTTGGATTTTGTTATTTTTGAAATTTATTAATTGAATTTGTTTTTTTTGACAGTTTGTCACCGGATTTTGGTGTTTTCTAGCAATATTTTGATACTTTATGGAAGGATTTTACAGTTTTATATATAGAATTTTGCATTTTTTGTCAGTTTATAGTCGGTTTTTTTACATGTATGGATAGAATTTTGCATTTTTTAACAGTTTATGGCCATAATTTGGTTTGTTTTGACAATATTTTGGTATATCATACATTTTGCAATTTTCTGAGTAGAATATTGCGATTTTTGATAGTTTATGGTCGAATTTTAGTATTTTTGACTTTTTAGTGATAGAATTTTGCAGTTTTTGGCAGTTTATAGCAGGATTTTGGTATTTTTGATATTTATTGAATTGAATTTTGCATTTATTGACAGTTTATTGCAGGGTTTTGCTATATTTAAGATTGCATGAATAGAATTTTTAACAGTTTATTATTTTTGATATTTTGCAGTAAAAGTTTTGTATTTTGATGAAAGTTTACAGCCGGATTTTGTTAGTTTTAATATTTTTTGGATAAAAAGTTGTATTTTTTAACTGTTTTTGGCGGATTTTTGTTCTTTTTGAAAATATTTTGATACTTTAGAGCCGGATTTTGCTTTTATAAACTTAATTTCACTTTTTGATAGTTAATGATTGCTTTTTAGTATTTTTAACATTTTATTAATAGAGTTTACACTTTTTGGCAGATGATTTTGCTCATTTTGAGGTTTCAAAAATAGAATTTTGCACTTTTTGATAGTTTATGACTGGATTTTGCCATTTTTAACATTTTATGATTAGAATTTTGCACCCTTCAACAGTTTTTAGCCAGATTTTAGTATTTTTGACATTTCACAATAAGAATTTTGCATTTTTTTGACAGTTTATGGTCGGATTTTGATATTTTTGACATATTATGAAGAGAATGTTACATTTTTTACCATTTTAAAGCTTTTTTTTTTAAATATTTTAATATTTTATGGATGGATTTTGCAATATATAAACACAATTTAGCACTTTTCGACTGATTATGGCCGGATTCTGCAATTTTTTACATTTTATGAATAGATTTTTATTTGTTTTGGACGGATTTTGGTTGTTTCTGGAAATATTTTATTATGGTTTATGGCCGGATTTTGTTTTTATTATTTTATGAACAGAATCTTGCATTTTTTGACAGTTTTTGGTTAGTTTTTTCACTTTTTAACAGGTTTTTGACGGGATTTTGGTGCCTTTTGATCATATTTTAATACTTTTTAGGGTTAGAATCTAATATAACACATTGCGCCATTTTAAAGATAATGAAAAATGTCTGAAGTCTACTACTAACCATTCTCGAATTATGAGTTTTTTTGATTTGTTAAAAGGGCGACTTAATATATACATTGCATCATTTTAAAGATAAAAAAATGAAATGAATGATATTTGTTCAGTCTCTACTAACATTCGTTCTAGAGTAATATTTTATAATAATATATAAAACCCATTTTAGTAATTTTATTTCCAAAAAACTTACCAAATTAGAATTAAAAAAATCAATTAACTTGTCTTCTTGTAAAATAAAACCCAACATGATACTATTTAAATAGCTTTAAATTTGGTTGTTTTTAATGCTTAAACTAGTCTAGAATTTGTATTCTTTTGTAGATTTCTATTTATTTTAATGAACCAGTAGTGATTTATCTCAACCCAACCAATTCAATACATAAACAACAGCAAGATAACCAACAGTCTGCTTATGCAGACGCGAATGCATCTTATTAACACATCGCACCCTTTTATTTGTGTAGTGGGCACACACGGTTCTTTCGTCGCACGAAGTCAGTCGTCCCAGAGATAAACCTCATGTAAAACACGCCAACTTAACAAACTTTACGACCAGCAAACATGTCATTTTAATATTTCACACCGGCATAAATTAATTAATTCAATTAGCTCAGGTAGACAAAACGTTATGTAAGGAATTTTGCATCAAAATATTCACCATTGTTATATTTAGAGAGAATGTTGTTCGGGTAAACTCCTGCTACTGGTTTATTATTAGTTGGGAAGTTAATTACGTGTTGCGACAACGTGTTAGTTTTAAGTGTAAAAATTGCAGCGTTGAAAGCAGACATTTTCATATGTCGCGAATAACATAATCATAACTGAGCTTAAAGTGTGCTAATTAAAATGTAACGCTCGAGCTGAATATTTGTATATGTTATAATTGTCTGTGTTTATTTTATGTAGTAGCCATCCACTGTCTGTTATTTTAATAAGTTAGTCACAATAACAGGTGTGCATGCAGTACGAAATATTAATTATATTTTGCAATAACTAATTAAAAAAGGGAGGAAATGTAATTCATTAAATTCTAGTATTATTAATAACGACCCTTTGCATAGTTTTAGTTTCTACAATTTAATTAATTAAAAGTGTGGAATGTGCACCCCATTACGTAGACGTTGCTGCCTTTTTTACACATATATTTAGCCGCGAGACGAGTGACATATCTGTTGGATCCAATTATTTTTAGCCCATCCGACCAAACGACGTGTTTGCTTTATCCGAGGATCACCTCGTTTAATTCAGTTGTGTTAGTGTTGCCCTTCTTTGCTTGTTAGCAGGCAATTTGGAACGAGAGTTTGCAGGAATTGAGTTTATTTTTAGCTTTGTAGATTATTAGCGTGAGATGTAATTTAATTAGATGCAAATTAGAAATTTGCAATAAACTAGAAATGTTTGTTAGTTTTGAATAAAATATCTGAAACTAAATGCTTACAACTGTACACAACTTTTTTTGTGCCCGCTTTTTAATTCCAAGTAAAATTTGATATTCCTCGACGATAACGACGCTTATTTTTGGTGTGGTCCCCCACATAAATATTTAAACGTTTCAAAGCTTCAAATTAAATCACTCTTTAAGATCGAACAGAACGATAATTCCACATAAGAATATGTGGATGTAGTTTAGTGGAGAAATATATTACAGGAAATTGTTTGGGTTTAATTGAAAATTTAAATGGCTTTTCAAATGAATAACAAAAGAAGAATTTACTTAAAAATTAATTTTAATAGTTTTGCGTTATATACAAAAGCTCGCATGTAGCTCAATTCATTTGTATTATGAATACGGATTGTTGCTTGTTGGAAGATAAAGAAATGTCGAACAATGAGTTTTAGTTTCTTACATGCTGATAGAAGACTTGTTTACGTTTGCTCAAGTCAAACAATTTTTTGCAATAAATTTTGAATCGTGTTAAGCTTTTAATCAGTAAATTTGATCAAAATTGCTTGATTAGTTTTTGTTTTATAGCAAATTACGTAAGAAATTTACTGTTTTTGTGTTTAAAAAACGTACAAAAATCATTTTATTAAAATAATTTTGCAATTTTTAGAGTTTTAATAAAATTTACAACATGCCGAACAATTAATTAGTAAGTTTGATCAAAATTGCTTGATTAGTTTTTGTTTTATAGCATATTACGTAGAAATTTTTCCGTTTTTTTTTTGTTAAAATGCTTAAAAAATCATTTTATTAAATTATTTTTACAATTTTTATAATTTTAATCAAATTTGCAGCATGCTGAGCTCCTTGTCAGTAAATTTGATCAAAATTGGTCGATTAGTTTTTGTTTTATAGCAAATTAGGTAAATTTTTTATCGTTTTTATGTTAAAATGCGTACAAAAACCATTTTATTAAATTAATTGTACATTTTTATAATTTTAATAAGTTTTGCAACATGTTGGAACTTTTTTTTGGCATATTTGATCAAAATTGCTCGATTAGTTTTTGTTTTATAGCAGTTTACGTAAAAAATTTACCGTTTTTTATAATAAAATGCGTACAAAAACCAATTTATTAAATCAATTGTACAATTTTTATAATTTCAATAACTTTTGCAAAATGTTGAACTCTTTTTCTGTAAATTTGATCAAAATTGCTTGATTGGTTTTTGCTTTATAGCAAATTACGTAAAAAATTTACCGTTTTTTATCATAAAATGCGTACAAAAACCAATTTATTAAATCAATTGTACAATTTTTATTATTCTATTAAGTTTTGCAACATGTTGAGCCCCTAATTAGTGAATTTTATCAAAATTGCTTGATTAGTTTTAATTTTGTAGCAAATTACGTAAAAATTTTATTGTTTTTTATGTTAAAATGCGTATAAACATCATTTTATGAAACCAATTGTGACATTTTTATAAATTTATTAAGTTTTGCAACATGTTGGACTCATAATTAGTAAATTTGATCAAAATTGCTCGATTCGCTTTTGTTTTATAGCAAATTACGTGAGAAATTTACCGTTTTTTACCTTAAAATGCGTTTAAAAACTAATTGATTGTAATAGTTTTACACTTTTTATAATTTTAATAAATGTTGCAACATGTTAGACTAATAATCAGTAAGTTTGATCAAATTTGCTTAATTAGTTTTTGTTTTATAGCAATTTACGTAAAAAAAATACCGTTTTTTGTGATAAAATGCGTTCAAAAACTATTTTATTAAATCAATTGTACATTTTTTATAATTTTAATAAGTTTTGCAACATGTTAGGCTCCTCATCAACAAGTTTGATCAAAATTGCTTAATTAGTTTTTGTTTTATAGCAATTTACGTAAGAAATTTACCGTTTTTTATGATAAATTTTGTACAAAAACTAATTTATTAAATCAATTTCACAATTTTTATAATTTTATCAAGTTTTGCAATATGTTGAGCTTCTAATTAGTGAATTTGATCAAAATTGCTTGATTAGTTTTTGTTTTATAGCAATTTACGGAGGAAATTTTCCGTTTTTTATGATAAATTTTGTACAAAAACTAATTTATTGAATCAATTTTGCAATTTTTATAATTTTATTAAGTTTTGCAACATGTTGAGCTTCTAATTAGTGAATTTAATCAAAATTGTTAGATTAGTTTTTGTTTTATAGCAATTTACGTAAAAAAATTACCGTTTTTTATGTTAAAAAGCGTACAAAACCCAATTTATTAAATCAATTGTACAATTTTTATAATTTCAATAAGTTTTGCAACATGTTAAACTTTATTTCGGTAAATTTGATCAAAATTGTTTGATTATTTTGTGTTTTATAGCAAATTACGTAAAAAAATTACCGTTTTTTGTGATAAAATGCGAACAAAAACTATTTTATTAAATTAATTGTATAGTTTTTAAAGTTCTAATAAGTTTTGTAATATGCTGAGCTCTTAATCTGTAAATTTGATCAAAATTGCTCAACAATTAAGCATAAAAATATTAACAAAAAGCACCAAAATCTGCTCATAAACAGTTAAAAAGTGCAAAATTCTATATAAAATTGCAAAATTTCTGCATAAAGTATCAAAATATTGTCAGAAACTAAAATCCGGCTTTAAACTATAAATAAGTGCAAAATTCTATTAAAAAAGTGTAAAAGATAGCAAAATTAAATGAATTGAACTGCAAAATCTAGCTATGCAAAATTCTATTCTTGAAATGTTAAAAATAGTAAAACCGCAGTCATAAACTGTCGTAAAGTGCAAAATTATGTTCATTAAATTGAAAAATTTGGCCCTGAAGTATAGAAACATAGTCAAAACGAACCAAAACTTGGTTAATGCATGTTAAAAAGTGTCACTGCCACTGTCAAATATAGCAAAATTTTATTCATAAAATTGCAAAATCAAATATCAAACTACTGTCAGAAAAACCAAAATCCGGCCAATAACTGTTAGAAAGTGCAAAATTTTACTCATGAATGTCAAAAACAGCAAAATCCGGTCATGATTTAGGTTTTGAAATTATAAGAAAGTAAAAAAGTATTAAAATTTAGTCAAAATCAAATCAAAATCTGTTGATAAATTGTTAAAAAATACCAAAATTTGTTCATAAAATTTCAAACATAACAAAATTTGGGCTCTAATTTAAAAAACCTGCAAAATTCTATTCACAAAATATCAAAAATCCGGCCTTAAACTGTAAAAAGTTTAAAATTCTATTCATAAAATGTCAAAATAGCAAAAATCTGGTCATAAACTGACAAAAACTGCAATATTGTGCTTATGAATTGCAAAATCCGGCCATAATCTGTAGAAAAGTGCAAAATTCTATTCTTGAAATGTTAAAAATTATTAAAATCCGTCAATAAACTGTCGAAAAGTGCAAAGCTCTTATTGTAAAAAGTCAAAAATACCCAAAATCTCTCTAAAAACTACTAAAATGTGCAAAATTTTTTTCACGAAATGTTAAAAATAGCAAAATCTGGTCACAAATTTTAAAAAAGTGCAACATTTTATTTGTGAAATGTTAAAAATAGCACAATCCGGCCATAAACAGTCAAAAGTGGAAAATTTTAATTGTAAAATCCAATCATAAAATATTGAAACATAGTCAAACCAAAATCCAGCTTTAAGCTTTTAAAAAGGCAAATAAATAAAATGTAAAAAATGCAGCCAAATCCGTCTATAAACTGTTAAAAAGGGCAAAATTGTGCTTCTAAATTGAAAAAGCCAGTCATGAAATATCAAAATATTTTCAGAAAAAACCAAAATCCGGCCATTCTATTCATGAAATATCATAAATACAAAAATGCGATTATAAACTGTTAAAAAGTGCAAAATTATATTTAAATAATGTCAAAAACTAGCAAAATTCGGCCACAAAAAGTCAAAAAATGCAAAGTTTTATTCACAAATGCCAAAAATTGCAAAATTTGACAATAAATATCAAAAAGTTCAAAATTCTATTTATTAAATTGTAAAATCCGATTATGAAGTATCAAAATATTTTGCAGAAAGCACCAAAATTAGGTCATAATCATTTTGACGTGCGACAAAATGTTCTACTATGTAAAAAAAACAGTAAAAGAAAAACTGAACTTTTAAAATAATGCTAAAGTGCAAAAAAACTGTTCTAAAGACTTTCAATCAATCATATATCAAATACGCTAATGTCCAAAAAAAAGTTGTAATGAGCAAAAAAAAAATTGAAATTTTTTAACGTGCAAAAACTTTTTCCAAATTGTAAAAAAATTTTTTTGGGTTTTCAGTAAATAATCTGACGTGCGAAAAAATGTTGTGTTATACAAAAAATCTAAAATCTAAAAACATTACTAAACTTTCAAAAACATTTTAATGAGTGACATTTTTCTAAACCATCAAAAAAGTGCAAAATAAATATTTTGACGTGCAACAAAATATTTCTAAAATGTCAGACATGTTCTATCGTGCATAAAATATTCATAAAATGCTTCAAAATGTTCATAAATTGTCTCAAATCTTCCTGAAAAGTCAAAATTCTTCAAGTATTTATAAAAAATGTTTTCTGAAAATTTGTGTTTTATATTGTACTAATTTTTATTTATTTTTGTTTCAGGTATGGCTCTTTTATCTTTAAACGTTCTGTACTAAATTTGTGGTATGTACTATTGATTTCAAATAAAGTGCTTTGTTTAATTAAAACTATGTTGTATTATAAAAATACAGAAATGAGTATAAAATAATATAATTAGCACTTAAATTTTTAAGTTGTAATTTAGAGTTCTGAAGAACTAGGGGCAAGAGATAGCTGTGTTCTTACCGTTCCTACAAGATTTTACCAAAAATTCATTTAAAATGTCTTGTCTAGATAACCGTTGGTCTGCTATGATTTTGTTAAAAGATATAATAGTCCCCAAAAGCAAGCGTTTTGTTGGTACATTGTACATATTTAACTAAAATTTGCATATTATTTTATAGTATGTGAAAGTTCTAGTATTTTACGCAAAATCCGTAAATTTTGTTAATAAATTAGTTAATTTTACAATAAAATCTGGACGGATTAAAGGCAATTTGCTTAGTTTTGCAAAAATCCCACAGTTTTATAACAATATTTGACAAAATTAAGCTAAGATGCGAACATTTTATGCATAAACTTTATTTTTTTTTAATTAATTTAGTTTATTTTCGAATAAAATCTGGTTAGATTAACGGTAATTTATTTAGTTAAGTAAAAATCCGGCTTGTTTTGGCAAAAATCAGACAGTTTTGTAACAAAATTTGACAAAATTAAGTGAAAATACGAAAATTTTACTCAAAAACCTTAATTTTTTTAATAATATAGTTTATTTTTGCATAAAATCTGGCTAGTTCAACAATAATTTGATTAGTTTACCAAAAATCCTGTTTATTTTGGTAATGATTTAACAGTTGTGTTACAAAATTTGACAAAATTACCTGAAAATACGAAAATTTTACGCACAAACTATGATTTTTTTTTAAGTTAAGTTATTTTTTGCATAAAATTTGACTGTATTTATGGTAATTTGTTTAGTTCATTAATAATCCGGCCCGTTTTGACAACGCCAGACAGTTTTGTTACAAAATTTAACAAAATTAAGTGAAATTTTGAAAATTTTATGCAAAAACGTTATTTTTTTTTAATAATTTAGTATATTTTTGCATAAAATCCGGCCAGATTAACTGTAAATCGTTTAGTTCAGTAAAAATTTGGCCTGTTTTGAACAAAATTATAAAGTTTTGTCCCAAATTTTGGAAAAATTAAGTGAAAATACGAACATTTTACGCAGAAAACCTCATTTATTTAAAAATTAAGTTATTTTTTGTATAAAATCTAGCAAGATCAACGGTAATTTCTTTAATTTACTAAAAATATAGTCTGTTTTTGCAAAAATCATACAGTTTTGTTAAAAAATTTAACAAATTTAAGTGAAAATACGAACGTTTTACGCAAAAACCTATTTTTTTTTTAATTAATTTATTTATTTTTGAATAAAATCTATCCAGATTAACGGTAATTTATTTAGTTAAGTAAAAATCTGGCTTGTTTTGGCTAAAATTAGACAGTTTTGTCACAAAATTTGACAAAATCAGGCGAAAATGCAAAAAAAAATTGCAAAAACTATAATTTTTTTAATTAATTTAGTTTATTTTTGTATAAAATCCGACCAGATCATCGATTATTTGTTTAGTTTATCATAAATCTGACCTGTTTTAGTAAAAATCAGACTATTTTGTTTGAAAATTGGTCAAAATTAAGTGAAAATACAATCATTTTACTCTAAAAACTTACGTTTTTTAATAATTTAGTTTATTTTTGCATAAAATCCGGGCAGATAATTATAACGATAATTTGTTTAGTTTATCAAAAATCCGATCTGTTTTTGTAAAAATCAGACTATTTTGTTACAAAATTTGACCAAAATTAAGTGAAAATACGAAAATTTTAAGCAAAACCTTATTTTTTTAAATAATTTTGTATATTTTTGCATAAATTTAGGCTAGATCAACGGTAATTTAAATTGTTTACCAAATAGCTGGCCTGTTTTGGCAGATATCCGACAGTTTTGTTTCAAAGTTTGACAAAATTAAGTGAAAACATGAAATTTTACGCAAAAAACTTGTTGTGTTTAATAATTTAGACTAGATTAACGCTAATTTGTTTATTTGATCAAAAATCCGGCAAGAATCGGACAGTTTTGTGACAAAATTTGACAAAATTAAGTGACAACACAAAAACTTTAATTTTGTTAAATAATTCAGATTTGTTTTGCATAAATTTCAGTCGGATTGAAGGTAATTTGTTTAATTAAGCAAAAATTTGGTTTTAATAAAAAAAATGTATTTGTTTTTGCCAAAAAGATTTTTTTTGTTGAGAATCTAGGGCAGAATATTAGAACAAAAAATCTGCTTTGATTTAAGATAAAAATTTGATTGTGTTATCTAACAAAATTGTAATTAAGTTCGTGGTGCTTGATTTGGCTATTTATTTTTAGGCTATATTTATATAATTGATGTGTTTCTTCATACAACAAGATTTTGAAAAGCACACGTCAAACAATCGTGAAGTCTCAACTATAGACACAATGATCAACTGGATACAACTTACACTATCAAGTACTCTTGTACATAATTCAAACTTTATATAATTAAAAAAAAAAATTTATTAACTATAGCACATCCAACAAAACAAAAGCTTCTTTGATTTGTCTGTGGGTGTCTGTAAGTGTGTTTGAGTGTTTGTGAGGGTCTATGGGTATCTGTGAGTTGTTTGTGTATGTGTTTGTAAATGTCTATGGGTGTTTGTATGTGTCTGAGGTTGTCTGTGATGTGTCTATGAATGCCTGTATCTGTCTGTGGTTATCTATGGTTATCTGTGAGTATATGCGTATATGTGTGAGTGTCTGTGGTTGTTTGTGCGGTTACTGTGAGTGTCTGTGCCTGTATGTGTCTGTGAGGAGTCTGAATGTGTCTGTGAGTATCTGTAAGGTGTATGAGTATTATAAAACTGTCACTACACAAAATATATGTTTACTATACACACTTACAAACCAATTAAAATAATTGCATACTAGATCTATCTATATTACTTTTTTAAATTGTAAGTTATTTGTTTTTATTGCGTTTTATAAAATATTAATAAAAGCATTATTATTTTCAACAAATAATTATTATATTTTTATGAATTTAATATTAATGAACAAATATTTTGTGTTATCCTTGCTTTAAAGAATGTTAACACATCGTAACGACGTTTTGTAAACTCTTTTATCATTTACTGTCTGTCAAACGAAACCCATCCATCATTATGAAGAAATATCGACGATTACATAACAATGATGTAATGATATTATTTAAGTAATTTCCGTGTTTATATTCATAATATTATTGAAATTAAATTGTCAAATTATTCACATATAACACAACCTAATAATTTAATTAATCACTATAAAGTAATTAATTAATCAATAATTTAAACCAATTAGTAGTTAATATTCAGCGCACGAAGAATATTATTAATGAACTTAACCGATAGCAACTTTAATTCGTTTATTAATCAAAAAAGCAATAAAATCTACAATCAAATTAATTCAATAAATAATACGTCACGTCAACGCGGCTTTTTAATAACAATAACTCAAAACAAAACAAGGAACATATTTCATAGAAATTATTAAAATTATTATGCAAATTATATTAAATAGCTAGAGAACAATAATAACTTCTCTATCAATTTGAATAATTTATTAATGATTTTTCTTTCAATATAGGAAAATATAAATAAAATTGCCATTAAATCTTTTGGTCCACACTGTATAATAAAATGACGGGTTTGGATATTAATAATGAAACTTTAAAAAATTATTCATCGCGTGTCCGACGATGATTATACTTTTTTGTGATTTGCATCCGCTGTGTATGGGGTACCGATGGCTAGGAGAGTCCTATCTTTTCTTTGTCGGGTTTCTCAGGTGTTAAATTTGTGAAGGTATCGCTTAGGATGCGCGTTTAATATAATCGTGCATCTGATGCGGCACAAATGTAATAATATCTTATCGGGGATATAAGTTATAGTCATTAACGGGAGGTACATTACCAGTGTTTAGTGGTTATATGTAAGCTTATAATTAGTTTTGAATAGAAATAGGAATTTTATAGCATGTTGATACTTTAACGAGGATTATTGATTGTTATTTAGAAGATGATGCCATGTATCAATTTATATTAGTTGTAATACATGAACAGTTTAAATGGGACAATTAACAAAATCAAATCTAGCATAAAGGTTGACTATGGTGTAGCACCTTTGATTATCTAGTGTGGAAGGCGTAGATATATCAATCTTTCTCGGTGCATCATCAACACTTCGAACACCTGCGAAAGATCAGAGCTAGCTACACCTGTACAAAACTAAATAGCATAGACTACCGCATTGCTTTGTAAATTGAGTAATGCTTAATATTATCTTGATTTAAGTTGATATACAAAATTAATGCTGGTTTTAATTACATACGTTTTTTACTTACATTCTGGCCTGTGTTTTCATCAAAAAAATCTCCTTTTTAGCAAAAACATACTCAATTTTTTTAATTAAAATAATACAAATAATCTAAAATATTAAAAAAAACTAAGCTTTTTGCGTAAAATGTTTGCGTTCACTTAATTTTGTCAAATTTTGTAGCAAAATTGTTTGATTTAATCTAAAACAGGCCGGATTTTTGGTAAATTAAACAAATTATCATTAAACTGACCGGATTTTATGCGAAAATAAACTAAATTATTAAATAAATTAAGGTTTTTTACTTAATTTTCTCAAACTTGTAACAAAGCTGTCTGATTTTTGGCCTAAACTGGCCGGATTTTTGGTAAACTAATCAAATTACCATTGATCTGAACTGATTTTATGTAAAAATAAACCAAATCATTGATAAAAATTAAGATTTTTGCGTAAAATTGTCGTATTTTCACTCAATTTTGTAATATTTTGTAACAAAACTGTCAGATTTTTGCGAAAACAGGCCGGATTTTTGGCAAAATAAACAAATTACTGTTGAACTGGCCAGGTTTTATGCGAAACAAAATTAAATTATTAAAAAAATTAGGGTTTTTGCGTAAAATTTTCGAATTTTTACTTAATTTTGTCACATAACTTTTTGATTTTTGCCAAAATATGCCGGATTTTTAGTAAACTAATGAAATTACCGTTAAATTGGCCGGATTTTATGCGAAAATAAACTAAATTATTAAAAAAATTAAGGTTTTTGCTTAAAACGTTTGTATTTTTACTTATGTTTGACAAATTTTGTAACAAAACTGTCGGATTTTTGATCATTTAAACAATTTATTGTTGATCTTGCTGGATTTTATACAAACATATACTAAATTATTTTAAAAAATTAGGTTTTTGCGTAAAATGTTTTCACATAATTTTGACAAATTTTCTAACAAAATTGTTTGATTTTTGCCGAAACAGGCCGGATTTTTAGCAAATTAAACAAATTACCGTTAATCTAGCTAGATTTTATGCAAAAATAAATTAAATTATTTAAAAAATTTAAGTTTTTGAGTAAAATTTTCGAATTTTCACTTAATTTTGTTAAATTTTGTAACAAAACTGTCCGATTTTAGCCAAAACAGGCTGATTTTTGCTTAACTAATTAAAATACTGGTAATTCTGCTACATTCTATATCAAAATTAACAAAAATTCAAAAAAAAACTATGGTTTTTGCAGAAAATGTTCAAACTTTTACTTAATTTTGTAAAATTTTGTAACAAAACTGTCTGAATTTTGCCAAAACAGGCCCGGTTTTTGGTGAACTAAACAAATTACAGTTGTTCTGGTCGGATTTTGGGCAAAAAAACTAAATTATATTTTTGTATTTTCACTTAATTTTTCCAAATTGTAGGACAAAACTATATGATTTTTGACAAAACAGGCCGGATTTGTTTAGTTAAAAAAAAACTAAAATTTTCGTTAATCAAAATGTAGTCATAAACTCTTAAATAGTGTAATTCTTTTATAAAATTTCACAAATAACAAAATTCTGCTATGAAATATAAAAATACTTCTTAACGAGCACCAAAATCCGGCCATAATTGTCAAAAGTTGCAAAATTCTATCTTTGAAACGTCAAAAATAACAAAATTTGGACATAAAGAAATGAAATCATGTCAGAAAGCTTTAAAATCCGTCTATAAACTGTTAAAAAGTGCAACATTTTATTGAAAAAAATGTTAAAAATAGCAAAATTCGGAATTGAAACATGAAAATATTGTCAAAAAGCACTAAAATTTGGCTAAAAATTGCAACATTTTGTTATAAATTGTCAGAAAGTGCAAAATTCTATTTATAAAAAATTAAAAATAGCAAAATCTGGCTTTAAAATATCAAAATAATGTCAGAAAAACTAATATTTTTTATTAATTCTTGAAAATAACTAAATCTAGTTATAAAATATTAAAATATTGTTAAAATTCAACAAAATCCGTCTATAAACTGTAAAGTTTTATTTATAAAATGTGAAAAATAACAAAATCTAGTCATAAAATAATATCAGAAAGCATTAAAATCCGGCCATAAACTATTAAAAAGTGCAATATTTTATTGACAAATTGTCAAAAATAGCAATATTCGGGCTTGAAACATCAAAATATTGTCAAAAAACATCAAAATTTGGTTTTAAACTGTCAAAAAAACAAATATCTATTTTTATAAAGCAAAAATAACTGAATCATCATAAAATACTGTTATAAAGCACCAAAATTCGATTATAAACTGCAAAATTTGTTCATAAACTGTTAAAAAGTGCAAAATTTTATTTATAAAATGTCAAAAATAGCAAAATATGACTTTAAAACATCAAACTAATTGATATATTGATTCTCAAAAATAGCTAACTTTAGTTGTAAAATATTAAAATATTGTAAAATAGCAACAAAATGTTGAAAATTGTTTGTTCTATTTATAAAATGTCAAAAACTACAAAATCTGGTAATAAATTAATAAAATTTGTCAGAAAACATTAAATTTTGCTATAAACTGCTAAAAAGTGCAAAATTCTATTTAAAAAAAGTTAAAAATAGCCAAATTTTGGATTGAAACATCAAAATATTGTTAAAAAATACATCAAAATCCGGCTATAAATTATTGAAAATTGTAAAATTCTTTTTATAAAATGTCAAAAATAACAAAATCTGGTAATAAAATGAATTAGGTTAGTAAAAATAAAAAACCGGCCATAAACTGTTAAAAAGTGCTAAATTCTATTAACAAAGTGTCGAAAATAGAAAAAAATCGGGCTTGAAACATTAAAATACTTCAAAATACACCAAAATTTGGTTTTAAACAGTTTAAAAAACCAATTTTTATTCATAAAAAGTAAAAAATATAACTAAATCTGGTTATAAATATGTTATAAAGCACTAAAGATCGGCTATAAACTACAAAATTTAATCATAAACTGTTAAATAGTGCAAAATTCTATTTATAAACAATCAAAAAAAGCAAAGTCTGGCTTCAAAAAAGTCAAAATAATGTCAGAAAACGATTAATTTTTTTATTAATTTTTAAAAAAGTTAAATTTAGTTATAAAACATCAAAATATTGTTTAAAAGCAACAAAATCCGGCTATAAACAGTTGAAAATTGTAAAATTTTGCTTATAATATGTCAAAAATAACAACATTTTATTATAAAATAATAAATTGATGTCAGAAAGCATTAAAATTTGACCATAAACTGTTAAAAAGTGCAAAATTTCATTTACAAAATGTCAAAGTTGCAAAATTTGGGCTTGAAACACTGTCAAAAACACCAAATTTGGTTTTAAACTGTTCAAAACAGAAATTTTTATTCATAAAAAGTAAAAAAAAGTAACTAAATCTGGTCATAAATATTGTTATAAAGCACAAAATGTTGGCTATAAACTACAAAATTTGTTCATAAACTGTTAAAAAGTGCAAACTTTTATTTGTAGAAAGCAAAATCTGGCTTCAAAACATCAAAATAATATCAGAAAACAATAAAATCCGCTAAAAAGCTATCAAAGTCGGCCATAAACTGTTAAAAAGTGCAAAATTCTATTCACAAAATGTCAAAATAGCAAAATTTGTGCTTTAAACATTAAAATGTTGTTAAAAGTCACTAAAATTTGGTTTTAATCTGTTAAAAAAAACAAATTTTTATTCATAATTGTTAAAAAGTGCAAAATTCTATTTATAAAAAGTAAAAAATAGCAAAATCTGACTTCAAAACATCAAAATAATGTCAGAAAACTTTAAAAACCGGTTATTTATTTCTATTATTTTTTTAAAAATAGCTAAATTTAGTTATACACTATCAAAATGTTTTAAAAAACAAGAAATTCCGGCTATAAACTGTTGAAAAGTGTAAAATTTCACTTATAAAATGTCAAAAATAACAGAATCTGGTCATAAAATAATAAAATTATGTCAGAAATCAATTAAATATTCATAAACTGTTAAATAGTGCAAAATTCTATTTACAAAATGTTAAAAATAGAAAAATTTGGGCTTTAAACATAAAAATATTGTCAATAAACACCGAAAAAGCACTAAAATTTGGCTGTAGCCAGCAAAAATTGTCCATAAAAATGCAAAATTTAATTTATAAAAAGTCAAAAATAGCAAAATCTGTTTTTAAAACATCAAACTAATGTCGGAAAATACTAAAAACCGGTTAATAACTTTTATTAATTTTCAAAATAGCTAAATTCAGTTATAAAGTATCAAAATATGATTAAAAAGCAACAAAATCCGGCTATAAACTGTTGAAAATTGTAAAATTTTATTTATAAAATGTCAATAACAAAATCTGGTTATTAAATTATAAAATAAAACGTCAGAAAGCATTAAAATTTGATCATAAACTGTTAATAAGTGCAAAATTCTATTCACAAAATGTCTAAAATAGCAAAATTCGGGTTTGAAACTTCAAAATATGGTCAAAAACATCAAAATTTGGTTTTAAACCGCAAAATGTTGCCATAAATTGTTAGAAAGTGCAATATTTTATTTATAAAAAGTTATAATTTGCAAAATCTGGCTTCAAAACATCAAAATAGTGTCAGAGAACGTTAAAATCCGGTCAATATTTTTTGTTAATTTTCAAAAATGGCTATAAACTGTAAAATGTTGTAAATTGTTTAAATGTGCAAAATTCCATTTATAAAAAGTAAAAATTAACGAAATCTGGCTTTAAAACATCAAAATAATGTCAAAAACACTAAATTTTGGTATTTTTTTTTAATTAATTCTGAAAAATAGCTAATTTCAGTTATAAAATATGAAAACATTGTTAAAAAGCAACAAAATCCGGCTATGAACTATTGAAAATTGTAAAATTTTATTTATAAAATGTGAAAAATAACAAAATCTCGTCATAAAATAATAAAATTATGTCAGAAAGTATTAAAATTGGCCCAAAACTGTTAAAAAGAGCAAAATTCTATTTACCAAATGTCAAAAATAGCAAAATTCGGGCTTAAAACATCAAAATTTTGTAAAAAATTACCTAAGTTTGGTCTTAAACTATTAAAAAAACAAATCTGTATTCATTAAAACTTTAAAATTTGGTCATACAAATTAAATTAAAAAAAAAAATCTGGTTTTAAAACATCAAAATAAAGTCATAAACTATTAAAAAGTGAAGAAACTTATTAGCAAAATGTCAAAAATGGAAAAATTTGGGCTGAAACATTAAAATACTTCAAAAAACACTAAAATTTGGTTTTAAAGTGTTAAAAAACAAATTTCTATTCATAAAAATTAAAATAACAACTAAATTTAGTAATAAAATACTATTACAAAGCACCAAAATTCGGCAATAAACTGCAAAATTTGTCCATAAACTGTTAAAAAGTGCAAAATTCTATTGATAAAATGTCAAAAATAGCAAAATCTTGCTTTCAAACATCAAAATAATGTCGAAAAACACTTAAATCCGGTTAATTTTTTTAATTTATTTTCAAAATTAGATAAAAATATCAAAAATATTGTTAAAAAGTGATAAAATCAGGCTAAAAACCGTTGAAAATAGTAAAATTTTACTTTTAAAGTGTCAACAATAACAAAATCTGGTCATAAATAATAGAAAAATGTCAAAATTCGGCCCTAAACTGTTAAAATGTGCAAAGTTTTTCTCACAAAATACCAAAATTTGCAAAATTCGGGCTTGAAACATTAAAATATTGTCAAAAAACATCAAAGTTTGGTTTTAAACTGCAAAATGTTGCCATAATTTTTTTTAAAGTGCAATATTCTATTTATAAAAAGTTACAAATAACATAATCTGGCTTCAAAACTGTTAAAAATCGGTTAAATTTTTTATTAATTTTCTAAAAAAGCTAAATCCAGTTATAAAATATCAAAATATTGTTAAAAAGCAACAAAATTCGGCTATAAACTGATGAAAATTGTGAAGTTTTATTTATAAAATATCAAAAAATATCAAAATCTGGTTATGACTTAATAAAATTATGTCAAAAAGCATTAAAATATGGCCATTAACTGTTATAAAGTGCAAAATTTTATTTATAAAATGTCAAAATAAGCAAAATTCGGGTTTGAAACATCAAAATATTGGCAGAAAACACTAAAATTTGGTTTTAAACTGTTGAAAAAACAAATTTCTATTCATAAAAAGTAAAAAATAATTAAATCTTGTCATAAATATTGTTATAAACCACTACAGTTTGGCTAGAAAGTGCAAAATTTTTTCATAAACTGTTTTTAAGTGCAAAATTCTATTCACAAAATGTTAAAAATAGCAAAATTTGGGCTTGAAACATCAAAATATGGCCAAAAAACACCAAAATTTGTTCATAAACTGTTAAAAAGTGCAAAAAACACTAAAATCCGGTTAATTTTTTTATTAATTCTCAAAATTAGCTAAATTCAGTTATAAAATATCAAAAATATTGTTAAAAAGCAACAATTTTACTTTATAAATCTGAAAAATAACAAAATCTGGTCATAAAATGATAAAATTATTCCAGAAAGCATTAAAATCCGATCATAAACTGTTATAAATGCAACATTCTATTTCCAAATGTCAAATATATCAAAATTCGGGCTTGAAACATCAAAATTTTGTCAAAAAACACCAAAATTGGGTTAATAAACAAATTTTTATTTATAAAAGTATAAAAATAACTAAATCTGTTATAAAACTCTAAAATTTGGCTATAAGCTGCATAATTTTGCCATAAATTGTAAAAATTGCAAAATTCTGTTTATAAAAAATTAAAATTAGCAAAATCTAGCTTTAAAACTAAAAATAATGTCAGAAAACACTAAAATTTGGTTAAATTTCTTTATTAATTTTCAAAAATAGCTAAATCCAGTTATAAAATATCAAAATTTGTTGAAATGCAACAAAATCCGTCCATAAAGTGTTGAGAATTGTAAAATTCAACTTATAAAATGTCAAAAATAACCAAATCTGGTCATAAAATAATTAAATTATGTCAGAAAGCATTAAAATCTGGCCATAAACTGTTAAAAAGTGAAAAATTCTATTCACAAAATGTTAAAAATAGACTAATTTGGACTTGAATAATTGTAAAATTTGTCCTTAAACTGTTAAAAAGTGTAAAATTCTGTTATAAAAACGTCAAAAATAGCAAAGTTTGGCTTAAAACATCAAAATAATCTAAGAAAACGCTAAAATCCGGTGAAAACCGGTTAAAAACATGATTTTTTTAAATTTATTAATTTTCAAAAATAGCTAAATTTAGTTATAAAATATGAAAATATTGTTAAAAAGCAACAAAACCCGGCTATGAACTATTGAAAATTGTAAAATTTTATTTATAAATTGTCAAGAATAACAAAATTTGGTCATAAAATCATTAAATTATGTCTTAAAGCATTAAGATCCGGCTATAAACTGTTAAAAAATGAAAAAAATTATTTAAAAAATTTCAAAAATAGAAAACTTTCTATTTATAAAAAGTTAAAAATTAACTTAAAATCTGGTCATAGAAATCTGCTATGAAGCTTTAATATTCGGCTATAAACTGCAATTTTTTTTTAATAAATTGTTAAAAAGTGTAAAATTCTATTTATAAAAAATTTAAAATAGCAAAATCTGGCTTCAGAACATCAAAATAATGTCAGAAAACACTAAATCCGGTAAAAACCAGTTAAAATCCAGCTGTAAACTGTTAAAAAGTACAACATTTTATTCAGAATTAGTAAAAAATGGCAAAATTCGGGCTTGAAACATCAAAATATTGTCAAAAAACACCAAAATTTGGTTTTAGACTGTTCAAAAAAGACATTTTTATCCATAAAAAGTAAAAAAATAACTAAATATTGTTATAAATACTGTTATGAAGTACCAAAATTCGGCTATAAACTGCAAAATTTGATTATGAACTGTTAAAAAGTGCAAGTTTCTATTTATAAACAATCATAAAAAGCAAAATCTGGCTTCAAAAAAGTCAAAATAATGTCAAAAAACACTAAAATCCGGTAAAAACGGTTACATTTTTTATTAATTTTTAAATTTATCTAAATCTAGTTATAAAGTATTAAAATATTGTTAAAAAGCAAGAGAATCCGGCTATAAACTGTTGAAAATTGTGAAATTTTACTTTATTTTTATTTTAAAATAATAAAATTACCGCAGAAAGCATTAAAATTTGTTCATAAACTGTTGAAACGTGCAAAAGTCTATTTACAAAATGTTAATATAGCAAAATTCGTGCTTGAAACATTAAAATTTTGTCAAAAAACAACAAAATTTTGTTAAAGTAAACAAATTTATATTTATAATTGTGCAAAATTCTATTTATAAACAGTCAAAAATAGCAAAATCTGGCTTCAAAACGTTAAAATAATGTCAGAATACACTAAAATCCGGTAAAAACCGGTAGAAAATGTTTATTATTTCTCAAATGTAGCTAAATCCAATTAGTAAATATTATAATATTGTTAAAACGCGACAAAATTCTGCTATAATCTGTTGAAAATTGTAAAATTATGTCTCGAAGCTATAAAATCCGGTCGCAAACTGTTATAAAGTGCAATATTCTATTCACAAATTGTCAAAAATAGCAACATTTGGGCTTGAACATCAAAATATTGTCAAAAAACACCAAAATTTGGTTTTAAACTGTCAAGAGAACAAATTTCTATTCATAAGAAGTAAAAAATAACTGAATCATCATAAAATGCTGTTATAATGCACCAAAGTTCGACTATAAAGTGCAAAGTTTGTCCATTAACTGTTAAAATGTGCAACATTTTTTATAAAATGGCAAGAATAGCAAAATTTGGCTTTAAATAATCAAAATAATGTCAGAAAACACTAAATCCGGTTAATAATTTTTATTAATTTTCAAAATTATCTAAATTCAGTTATAAAATATCAAAAATACTGTTTAAAAGTGACAAAATTGGGCTATAAACCGTTGAAAATTGTAACATTCTACTTATAAAGCGTCAAAAATAACAAAATTTGGTCATAAAATAATAAAATTTTGTCATAAAGCATTAAAATTCGGCCATAAACAGTTAAAAAGTGCAGAATTCTTTTTTCAAAATGACAAAAATAGCAAAATTTTGGCTTGAAACATCAAAACATTGTCAAAAACATTAAAATTTGGTTTTAAACTGAAAAATGTTGCTATAAATTGTTAAAATGTGCAAAATTCGGGCTTCAAAACATGAAAATAATGTCAGAATACACTAAAATTTTGTCAATAATTTTTATTAATTTTCAAAAATTGCTATAAACTACAAAATTTTGCTATAAATTGTTAAAAATTGCAAAATTCTTTTTAAAAAAGTTAAAAAATGCAAAATCTGGCTTTAAAACATCAAAATATTGTCAGAAAACACTAAAATTCGGTAATTTTTTTAATTGGTTTTGAAAAATAGCTAAATCCAGTTATAAAATATATAAATATTGTTTAAAAGCAACAAAATCCAGCTATAAACTGATGAAAATTGTAAAATTCTATTCACAAAATGTCAAAAATAGCAAAATTTGGGATTGAAACATCAAAATTTTGTCAAAAAACATCAAAATTTGGTTTTAAACAAATTTCTATTCATAAAAAGTATAAAATAATTCATTTTGGTCATAAAATATTGTTATAAAGCACCACAATTCGGATATAAACTGCAAAATTTTGCCATAAACTGTTAAAAAGTGAATTTTTTTATTTTATATAAGTTAAAAATAGCAAAATCTGGCTTTAAAACATGAAAATAATGTCGGAAAATACTAAAATCCAGGTAGTATATTTTTATTAATTTTCAGAAACGCTAAATCCAGTTATAAAATATCACAATGTTGTTAAAAATCAACAAAATCCGGCTATAAACTATTGAAAATAGTAAAATTCTATTTATAAAATGTCAAAAATAACAAAATCTGATCATAAATTAAATAAATTATGTCATAAAGCATTAAAATCCGACCATAAACTGTTAAAAAGTGAAAATTTTTATTAAAAATATGTTCAAAATAGAAAAGTTTAGGCTTCAAACATAAAAAAACAAATTTTTGTTCATAAAAATTTTAAAATTAACTCAAAATCTCGTCATAGAAATCTTCTATGAAGCTTTAATATTTAGCTATAAACTGCAAAGTCATGCCATAAATTGTTAAAGAGTGTAAAATTCTATTTATAAAAAGTTAAAAGTAGCTAAATCTGGCTTCAGAGCATCAAAATAATGTCAGAAAACACTAAAATCTGGTAAAAACCGATTAAAAATGTTTATTGATTCTCAAAAATAGCTAAATCCAGTTATAAAGTATCAAAAATAACAAAATATGGTCATAAAATAATAAAATTACATCAGAAAGCAATAAAATCTGGTAATAAACTGTTAAAAAGTGCTAAATTCTATTCATTAAATGTCGAAAATAGCAAAATTCGGGCTTGATTCATCAAAATATTGCCAAAAAACACCAAAATTTGGATTTAAACTGTTAAAAAAAGAAATTTCTATTAATAAAATGTAAAAAAATAACTAAAATACTGTTATAAAGCACCAAAATTGACTATAAAATGCAAAATTTGTTTATAAACTGTTAAACAGTGCAAAATTCTATTTATAATAAGTCAAACATAGTAAATTCTGGCTTCTAAACATCAAAATAATGTCGGAAAACACTTAAAACCGGTTAATAACTTTTATTTATTCTTAAAAATAGCTAAATTAAGTTATAAAATATCTAAATATTGTTAAAAAGTGACAAAATCAGGCTATAAACCGTTCAAAAATGTAAAATTCTACTTATGAAGTATCAAAAATAACAAAATCTGGTCATAAAATAATAAAATTGTGTCACAAAGCTATAGAATCTGTTCATAAACTGTTAAAAAGTGCAAAATTCTATTCACATAATGTTAAAAATAGCAAAATTTGGGCTTGAAACATCAAAATATTGTCAAAAAACATTAAAATTTGGTTTTAAACCGCAAAATGTTGTCATAAATTGTTAGAAAGTGCAATATTTTATTCATAAAAAGTTATAATTGGCAAAATCTGGCTTCAAAACATCAAAATAATGTCAGAGAACACTAAAATCCAGTCAATATTTTTTATTAATTCTCAAAAATGGCTATAAACTGCAAAATGTTGTTATAAATTGTTTAAATGTGCAAAATTCCATTTATAAAAAGTAAAAACTTACGAAATCTGGCTTCAAAACATCAAATTAATGTCAAAACCACTAAATTTTGGTAATTTTTTTTAATTAATTCTGAAAAATAGTTAAATCTAGTTATAAAATATTAAAAATATTGTTAAAAAGCAACAACATCGGACTATAAACTGTTGAAAATTGTAAAATTTTATTTATAAAATGTTAAAAATAACAAAATCTGGTCATAAAATAATAAAATTATGTCAGAAAGTATTAAAATTGGCCCAAAACTGTTAAAAAGAGCAAAATTCTATTTACCAAATGTCAAAAATAGCAAAATTCGGGCTTAAAACATCAAAATTTTGTAAAAAATTACCCAAGTTTGGTCTTAAACTGTTAAAAAAACAAATCTATATTCATTAAAACTTTAAAATTTAACTAAATTTGTTCATACAAATTAAATTTATAAAAATTCTGGTTTAAAAACATAAAAATAAAATCATAAACTATTAAAAAGTGAAAAAATTATTAGCAAAATGTCAAAAATAGAAAAATTTGGGCTTGAAACATTAAAATACTTCAAAAAACACTAAAATTTGGTTTTAAACTGTACAAAAAAGAAATTTTTATTCATAAAAAGTAAAAAAATAACTAAATATTGTTATAAATACTGTTATGAAGTACTAAAATTCTGCTATAAACTGCAAAATTTGACTATGAACTGTTAAAAAGTGCAAGTTTCTATTTATAAACAATCATAAAAAGCAAAATCTGGCTTCAAAAAGTCAAAATAATGTCAAAAAACACTAAAATCCGGTAAAAACGGTTACATTTTTTTATTAATTTTTAAAATTATCTAAATCTAGTTATAAAGTATTAAAATATTGTTAAAAAGCAAGAGAATCCGGCTATAAACTGTTGAAAATTGTGAAATTTTACTTTATTTTTATTTTAAAAAAAGCATTAAAATTTGTTCATAAACTGTTAAAAAGTGCAAAATTCTATTTACAAAATGTTAATATAGCAAAATTCGTGCTTGAAACATTAAAATTTTGTCAAAAACCAACAAAATTTTGTTAAAAGAAACAAATTTATATTTATAATTGTGCAAAAATCTATTTATAAACAGTCAAAAATAGCAAAATCTGGCTTCAAAACATTAAAATAATATCAGAATACACTAAAATCCGGTAAAAACCGATGGAAAATGTTTATTAATTCTCAAATGTAGCTAAATCCAATTAGTAAATATTAAAATATTGTTAAAACGCGACAAAATTCTGCTATAAACTGTTGAAAATTGTAAAATTATGTCTCGAAGCTATAAAATCCGGCCGCAAACTGTTACAAAGTGCAATATTCTATTCACAAATTGTCAAAAATAGCAACATTTGGGCTTGAACATCAAAATATTGTCAAAAAACACCAAAATTTGGTTTTAAACTGTCAAGAGAACAAATTTCTATTTATAGGAAATAAAAAATAATTGAATCATCATAAAATGCTGTTATAATGCACCAAAGTTCGACAATAAACTGCAAAATTTGTCCATAAACTGTTAAAATGTGCAACATTTTTTATAAAATGGCAAAAATAGCAAAATCTGGCTTTAAATCATCAAAATAATGTCAGAAAACACTAAATCCGGTTAATAATTTTTATTAATTTTCAAAATTAGCTAAATTCAGTTATAAAATATCAAAAATATTGTTAAAAAGTGACAAAATCGGGCTATAATCCGTTGAAAATTGTAAATTTCTACTTATAAAGCGTCAAAAATAACAAAATCTGGTCATAAAATAATAAAATTTTGTCATAAAGCATTAAAATTCGGCCATAAACAGTAAAAAAGTGCAGAATTCTATTTTCAAAATGTCAAAAATAGCAAAGTTTGGGCTTGAAACATCAAAACATTGTCAAAAACATTAAAATTTGGTTTTAAACTGAAAAATGTTGCTATAAATTGTTAAAATGTGCAAAATTCGGGCTTCAAAACATGAAAATAATGTCAGAATACACTAAAATTTTGTCAATAATTTTTATTAATTTTCAAAAATTGCTATAAACTACAAAATTTTGCTATAAATTGTTAAAAATTGCAAAATTCTTTTTAAAAAAGTTAAAAAATGCAAAATCTGGCTTCAAAACATCAAAATAAAACACAATATTCTATTCACAAATTGTCATAAATAGCAAAATTCTGGCTTGAAACATCAAAATATTGTCAAAAACACCAAAATTTGGATTAAAACTGTTTAAAAAACAAATTCTTATTTATAAAATGTAAAAATAACTAAATCTGGTCATAAAATACTGTTATAAAGCACCAAAATTGGGCTATAAACTGCACAATTTGTTAAAAAACTGTTAAATTGTGTAAAATTCTTTTGATAAAAAGTCAAAAATAGCAGAATCTGGCTTTAAAACATCAAAATCTAGTAGAAACCGGTTAAAAAACATATATTTTTTTAAATAATTTTCAAAAATAGTTATATTTAGTTATGAAATATCAAAATTTTGTTAAAAAGCAACAAAATCCGTCTATAAACTGTTGAAAATTGTAAAATTCTATCAATAAAATGTCAAAAATAACAAAATCTGGTCATAAATAATGAAATTACATCAGAAAGCATTAAAATTCGGCCATAAACTGTTGAAAAGTGCAATATTCTATTCACAAAATGTTAAAAATTGCAAAATTTGGGCTTGAAACATCAAAATATTGTTCAAAAAATCTAAAATTTGGTTTTATACTGTTAAGAAAACAAATTTGTTTTTATAAAATATAGAAAAATTAACTACAGCCTCTCGTAAAATAAAAAATTATATTTATATAAAGTTAGAAATAGCAATGTCTGGCTTCAAAACATCAAAATAATGTCAGAAAACACTAAAATCTATCAATAATAGCTAAATCCAGTTATAAAATATTAAAATCTATTTAAAAAGCAAATAAACTGTTGAGAATTGTAAAGTTTTACTTATAAAATGCCAAAAACTGCAAAATCTGGTCATACATAAATAAAATTGTGTCAGAAAACATTAAAATCTGGTAATAAACTGTTAACAAGTGCAAAATTCTATTCACAAAATGTCAAAAATAGCAAAATTTGGGTTTGAGACATCAAAATATTGTCAAAAAACACCAACATTTGATTTTAAACTGTTAAAAAAAGCAAATTTTTATTCATAAAAAGTAAAAAAAATAACTAAATCTGGTCATAAATACTGTTATAAAGCACCAACATTTGGTTATAAACTGCAAGCATTTGCAATAAATTGTTAAAAAGTTTAAAACTCTCTTTATGAAGAGTCAAAAATAGCAAAATCTGGCTTTAAAACATCAAAATTATGTCAGAAAGCATTAAAATCCGGCCTTAACTGTTAAAAAATGCAAAATTCTTTTCATCGAATGTCAAAAATAGCAAAATTCGGGCTTGAAACATCAAAAAATTGTCAGAAAACACTAAAATTTTTGCCAAAAACCGATTAACAAATTTATTAATTCTCAAAAGTAGCAAAATCGAAAGAAATTTGCAAAATTCGGCATTTATCTGTCAAAAGATTCCAAGTTGTATTTACAGAATGCCAAAAATAGCCAAATCTGGCCATAAAGTATAAAGATATTGCAAGAAAACATCAAAATTTGATCATAAACTGTTAAAAATGCAAGATTCTATTTATAAAAAATCAAAAATACTAAAAGCTAGTCATAAAAATCAAAATTTTTGTTAAAAATTATTGAAAACTGCAAAATTCTGTTTATAATAAGTTAAAACAGCAAAATTTGATTTTGAAATTTTAAACAGTTCTAGAAAGTACTAAAATCCGTCTATAAACTTTTAAAAAGTATAAAAAATTTCTTAAAGTCCTAAAAATAAAATTCAATGTTGAAGAATGAATGAAAAGTGTGTACAATATCTATAAAGATTAAATAACTATTGATAATAAATGTGAAAATGAGTAATGAGTTATTTGATAAAAACAAAACAAATGTTATGACAAAAGTGAAATTAAGAAGGTCTAAGGTGATAACTACTCAATTACCTGATTAATTATATGGAAACAAACACATGTAAGAATTTCTTTATCAAACATAACAATTCCACATGTAAACAAATAAAGATTGAAACACATTCTTTTGTAATGACAGAATCCCAGATTAAACCTCAATATAAATATGCAAAAATAAATAAAGTCAACCAAAATTGCTGAATAATGTATCAAAAATCTGATTTTAACATAAATTATATCTTTTGTGGATTAATGCTAACGTCACAATTGTTGGAATAATGACTTGAAACTTTTACAAAACTAATTACAAATATTACTTAACATGCTTCTTTGCTTAAAATTAAATTTGAAAAATCAAAAATGTTGAATTATTTTGGATTTTAACATAAGTTACAGTTTTTTGTGGATTAATGCTGAGGTTACAATTGTTGGAATAATTACTTGAATTTGTTACAAAACTAAGTTCAAGTATTGTTCAACATGCTACTTTGCTCAAAATTAAATTTCAAAATTTAAAAATATTTTTTATAATTTTTTAAAATATTTTAAATTTTAACATAAATTTTAGTCTTCTGTGGATTAATGCTGAGGCCACAATTTTTGGAATAATAACTTGAAATTTGGACAAAACTAAGTTCAAACAATGTTTAATATGCTACTTAGCTCAAAATTAAATTAAATTGTTTGAAATATTTTGGATTTTAACATGAATTCTGTGGAATAATGCTGAGGTTACAATTGTTGGAATAATGACTTCAAATTTTGACAAAACTAAGTTTAAGCGTTGTCAAACAAGCTACTTTGCTCAAAATTTAATTTCAATCAAAAATATTTTTTAAAAAATTTTGAATTTTTTTTGGATTTTAACATAAATTACAGTTTTTTGTAGAATAAAGATTTTCGACATATTTTGACGTTTCAAAGCCGAATTTTTTTATTTTCGACATTGTATAAATAGAATTTAGCACTTTTCAATTGTTTTTCGACGGAGTTTGGTTCTTTCTAAAAATATTTTAGCGTTTTATGACTGAACTTTAATATTTTTGACTTATTATCAATAGATTTTTTGCACTTGCCGAATTAAACAAAAAATCTTAGCTAAAATATTCTCAATACAATCTCAAATAGTTCACAAACGCTTTATATAATTTTATATCTTTGCTTAATCAGGCAAGTTTCAGTAAAATAGCAAACAGTTGACCTGACTTACAAACTCAATATTTATTTTGCATTTAGTAACATATTCATATAAGTAATAGCTACTTATAATTTATAAATTATTATTCATTTTAAGGTCATACGGCTGTGAGGTCGCAAGACACACCCGCTTAAATGAATTGATTAAATTCATTTGAATTAAATATGCTTCGACTTTCTAGTTTGAAACTAACAATAATAGCTCATCATCTCGTCCATTTACACAAATAAGCGATAACTATTTCATAACATTACGATACTATAATTGAAATTTATAGAGATATTATGTATATTAGAACATTATTCACTATGACCCAGTAAAAATAGAGAATTAAGCAATGTATTTTTCAGGATTATGAAAAGTAATAAATATAAACTCTGCAAATTATTTGCAAACCTGTTCCAGCTGTAACTAACCAATCCTATTATATTACATACATGTATCTGATGACTGCTCGAATTAGTCCATTAAAGCAAATTATTCAAATGTAAACGATATTGTTATATTTATTAAAATTGAGTACTTTTAATAGGAAACCTAATAAATCAGTGCCCGTTCTAAGCGATGCATAATCTTCGTAATTTTCATAAATCCTTGAGGATTTGGCAACGGTTATCATACAAATTATTCGGAGCGCTCAGGTGTACGAAATGACAAATAGTCGCGGTTTCTCTTTAATTTTTTTTATCTTTGGAGTTATATTGCGGTTGGAATATAGGGGGAGGTTGATTTTTATTCGTCTATTTGTAGATCTGTGGTGATTTATTGCAAACATCTGTGTAAATAGAACTGACGGAACGGGCTAACGATTTGTCAGGCTTCAAAATGCTAGGATTAAAATAATTAATTCGGGCAAATGTACTGTACAGTTAGTACAAATAAATAAAAGTAAAACTATGGTCGAGTTACGTGGAAAATAAAAGGAAATGGTTATTTGTTTCTTGGTGCTGAACATTAAACTTAAAATAATAACGTAAGCCTATCTACCGTTGATGATCTGAACTCATTAATGGATTAGCAGGAAATTTACCTGGAAATAAAGAAAGATTAACTATCATAAAATTTGTATTAATTGTATTTTAATATCAGATAAATAATGTGTTTATTACTCTTTCTCAGTTTTTCTATTTCAAAAAATCATTTTTATTTGCTTACAATTTTCTGAGCTCCAATTATTTTTAAAAATATTTAAATCATTTATTTATTTATATTGCTGAATTCTTGACCATTAATTTCTTATCAACATCATAAAAATGTCCACATTTCCATATAATTATATAAAATTGTTCTAACTTTACTTAGTAACTGCAAAGTAATGTATAAGTTTAATCAACTATAGCAACGCTTAAAGTCATTAATATTTAATGTTTTAACATTTTTCATATTAAAAGGAAAATTTACGTTTAATGTCTACAATATTTGTTTAAATAATGAATTCTTAATATAATTGAAGCTTTATCATGCGACTGAAATAGAAACCCACTATATTGTGCAATTGATTGAGAGATGGAAGCAATGATGCGTTTTGTGCAGCCTCTACTATCCACTTCGTTAATGGTCTTTATTTAGTTTGATTGAAAGGAAGAAGAGATGGGAATGGTCGAACGAATGATTGTTCTCTCCAAGTAGGTAATTTATTTTACGGCCGATAGATGTGTATTGTCCCGCTGCAACTTAACGTTACTTAATATTAATCAAATGTAAGTGGATTTATTGTTATTTAGGGGGAACCCGCACTCAACTCGCAGGAAGCATTTAATTTAGCGCCGAGATTATGACTTGTCTTTATTCAAAGTGTTCTATTCTATTAACATTGAAATTTAACAGATTAATTAATTCAAATCGTTTATAAAGCATCTCATCGATCCTAATCTATTGCCACTATATTAACTAATAAATTGTAATTATTTTTCATTGTATGGTCAACTACTATTATTACTAATGCTACTATTAGTCATTATATCTACGATTATATCTATATATCATTTGTAATGTATATCAGAGAGATATATTTTTATTTACCACAAACGTTATGTGTAAATCTATCATTAAAAAAAAGATTTCGTTGCTTGTCATCATAAAAATGTATTTTTCTTATATCTTAAATAATATGGTACCATGCAAACTATAAGAAGAAGCTAATTTTTATGTTCTACGTTAGATTTGTTATTATATGCAACTAATTTAATGCCTTTTGCAGTTTTTAGACAGTATTTTGATATGTAATGGCCGGATTTTGATTAGTTATGGCCGGATTTTAATGTATAATGGCCTCATTTTGCTTTAGAATGGCCGGAGTTTGGTATGTAATGGCCGGATTTTAATATTTTAAAGCCGGATTATGATATGCAATAAATTGAATGTTTTTTGCAATTTCTATACCGGATTTTAATGTATAATGGCCGGATTCTGATACGTAATGGCCGGATTTTAATATTTTATTGCAAGATTTTGGTATTTTAAGGCAGTATTTGAAGTTTTTGATCTTGTTTGATGGTCAAATTTTGTATTATATGCAACAAACATTTTATTTTTGCAATTAATGGCCGGATTTTTTAATTTTTTTTTAATTGAATTTTATATTTTTGTTGGCTGCAAAAAATATTTAATTTCTTGCAGGTAATGCAAACCTGCAAGAAATTAAATATTTTTTGCAGTTTTTATACCGGATTTTATTGTATAATGGCCGGATTTTGATATAATATGAGCGGATTTTAAAATTTTATTACCAGATTTTGATACGAATTGTCCGTATATTAAGTTTTTTATCCGATTTTAAAGTTTAAATTTTGTATTATATGCAAAACAAAAATATTTTTGTTATAAATGGCCGGATTTTGAATTTTCCTTAGGTTAATTTTATATTTTATTTTGTATTTGCATCATATGCAACGAATTTGAAGTTTTTTTGCAATTTTGATATCAGATTTTAATGTAAAATGGTGGGATTTTGATACGTAATAGCCGGATTTTGGTATTTAATGGCCGGATTTTTATTTTTCTGAGCTTACCTTTATATTTTACGCTGGATTTGCATTGTATGCATTAAATTGTATGTTATTTGCAGTTTCTAGACCGGATTTTAATGTAAAATCGTGAGATTTTGATACGTAATGGCCGGATTTTGGTATGTAATGGCCGGATTTTTTATTTTTTTGAGCTTAATTTTATATTTCACGTTGGATTTGCATTATATGCATTAAATTCTATGTTTTTTGCAGTTTCTAGAACGGATTTTATTGTATATAGGCCGGATTTTGATATAATATGACCGGGTTTTAATATCTTATTACCAGATTTTGATACGTAATGTCTGTATTTTAAGTTTTTTATCCGGTATCTAAGTTTGACGTCTAAATTTTGTATTAAATACAAAAAAAATATTTCTTGCTATAATTAGCTGGATTTTGAATGTTCCTTAGCTTAATTTTATATTTTATTTTGTATTTGCATCATATGCAACGAATTTCGAGTTTTTTTGCAGTTTCTAGACTGGATTTTAATGTGCAATTTCCGGATTTTGAATTGTGATTGTCAAATTTTAGTATATAATATCTGTATTTAAAGTTTTTTATTTGGTTTTTTAATTTTGCCGGTTTATTTTACAACAAACATTTTAATTCTGCAGTAATGGCCGGATTTTTTATTTTTCTGAACATAATTTTATATTTTACGTTGAAATTGTAACAAATTAAATGATTTTTACGGTTTATAGACCGATTTTTAATATAAATTGTTGAGATTTTGTTACTTAATGGGCGGATTTTGGTATGTAATGGCCGGATTTTTTATTTTTCTAAACTTAATTTTATATTTTACGTTGGATTTGTAACAAATTATATGGTTTTTACAGTTTATAGACCGAATTTTAATGTAAAATGGTTTTGATACGTAATGGCCGGATTTTGCTATGTAATGGCCGGATTTTTGATTTTTTTTTTCGGATTTGGATCATATGCATTAAATTGAGTGTTTTTGCCAGTTTTTAGACTAGATTTTAATGTATAATGGCCGGATTTTGATACATTATGGCCGGATTTTAATATTTTATTGCTAGATTTTGATACGTTATGTCTATATTTTAAATTTTTGATTTGGTTTTTAAGTTTGACATCTAAAATTTTGTATTATATGCAACAAAATTTCATAAATGGCCGGATTTTAATAATTCCTGATCTTAATTTTATTTTTTAATTTGGATTTGCGTCATATGGAACGAATTTAAAGTTGGTTGTTTAGGACCGAATTATGATATGCAGAAAATTGAATGTTTATTACTGTTTTTAGACCAGATTTTAAAATGGTGGAGTTTTAATACGTAATGGCCGGATTTTTTATTTTTTTGAACTTAATTTTATATTTTACGTTGGAATTGCAACAAATTAAATGTTTTTTGCTGTTTCTAGACCAAATTTTAATATAAAATGGTGACATTTTGATATGTAATGGCCGGATTTTGGTATGTAATGGCCGGATTTTTTATTTTTCTGAACTTAATTTTATATTTTACGTTGAATTTGCAACAAATTGGATGATTTTTACAGTTTATAGACCGAATTTTAATGTAAAATGGTGAGATTTTGATACGTTATGGCCGGATTTCGGTACGTAATGGCCGGATTTTTATTTTTTATGAGCTTAACTTTATATTTTACGTTAGATTTGCAGCATATGCATAAAATTGAATGTTTTTTGCAATTTATAGAATGGATTTTAATTTATAATGGCCGGATTTTGATATTTTATTGCAAGAATTTTGCTGTATTTTAAGTTTTTGATCTTGCATATAATACAAAATTTAACCGTCAAGGTTAAATTTTGTATTATATGCAACAAACATTTTATTTTTGCAATTAATGCCCGGATTTTTTTTTTCAATTCAATTAATTTTATATTTTAAGTTGGCTTTGCATCATCTGCAACAAATTAGCGTTTTTTGCAGTTTTTATACTGGATTTTAATGTATAATGGCCGGATTTTGATACGTTATCGCCGGATTTTAATGTTTTATTGCCAGATTTTGATACGTAATGTTTGTATTTTAAATTTTTGATTTGGTTTTTAAGTTTGACATCTAAAAATTTGTATTATATGCAATAAATATTTTATTTTTGCTATAAATGGCCGGATTTTTAATATTTCTGAGCTTAATTTTGTATTTTATTTTGGTTTTGCGTCATATGCAACGAATTTAAAGTTAATATTTTAAAGCCGGATTATGATAAGCAACAAATTAAATGTTTATTGCTTTTTTTAGACCGTTTTTTAATGTAAAATGGTGAGATTTTGATACGTAATGGCTTGATTTTGGTATGTAATGGCCGGATTTTTTAGTTTTCTGAATTTGATTTTATATTTTACTTTGTATTTGCTCATATACTGCGAATTTAAAGTTGTTTTGTAGTTTCTAGACCGGATTTTAATGTATAATGGTGGGATTTTGATACGTATTGGCCGGATTTTGATATGTAATGGCCGGATTTTTGATTTTTTTGAATTTGATTTTATATTTGACTTTGTATTTGCTTATATACTGCGAATTTAAAGTTTTTTTGCAGTTTATAGACCGGATTTTAATGTATAATGGTGGGATTTTGATACGTATTGGCCGGATTTTGGTATGTAAAGCCGGATTTTTTTTTTTTTGAATTTAATTTTATATTTTACTTTGTATTTGCATCATTCACAACGAATTAAAAGTTTCTTTGCAGTTTTAGGCCGGATTTCAATGTAAAATGGTTTGATTTTGATACATAATGGCCGAATTTTGGTATTTAATGGCCGGGTTTTTTATTTTTCTAACGTTAAATTGATATTTTACGTTGGATTTGTACAAATTGGATGGTTTTTGCAGTTTATGGTGGGATTTTTATACTATATGGCCGGATTTTGGTATGTCATGGCCGGATTTTTTTTTTAAT
This sequence comes from Tachinus rufipes, assembly GCA_963932245.1. Taxonomy (NCBI): domain Eukaryota; kingdom Metazoa; phylum Arthropoda; class Insecta; order Coleoptera; family Staphylinidae; genus Tachinus; species Tachinus rufipes. Next base: position 101,823,437 of record OZ010747.1, on the reverse strand, counting down.
TTTAATTTTATATTTTACGTTGGATTTGCAACAAATTGGATATTTTTTTAGTTTATAAACTAATTTTAAATGTAAAATTGTGTGATTTTGATACGTAGTGGCCGGATTTTTCATTTTTCTGAGCTTAACTTTATATTTTGCTTTGGATTTGCACCATATGCATTTAATTGAATGTTTTTGCTGTTTCTAGACCGGATTTTAATGTAAAATGGTGAGATTTTGATACGTTAAAACCTGATTTTGGTGTGTAATGGCCGGATTTTTTATTTTTCTAAACTTAAATTGATATTTTACGTTGGATTTGTACAAATTGGATGATTTTTGCAGTTTATAGACCGAATTTTAATGTAAAATGGTGGGATTTTTATACTAAATGGCCGGATTTTGGTATGTAATGGCTGGATTTTTTTTTCTGATTTTAATTTTATATTTTACGTTCGATTTGCAACAAATTGGATAATTTTTTTAGTTTATAAACTATTTTTAAAAGTAAAATTGTGTGATTTTGATACGTAATGGCCGGATTTTTCATTTTTCCGAGCTTAACTTTATATTTTGCTTTGGATTTGCACCATATTCATTTAATTGAATGTTATTTGCTGTTTTTATACCGGATTTTAATGTAAAATTGTGAGATTTTGATAGTTATGGCCGGATTTTGGTGTGCAATGGCCGGATTTTTTATTTTTCTAAACTCAAATTGATATTTTTTGTTGGATTTGTACAAATTGGATGATTTTTGCAGTTTATAGAGCGAATTTTAATGTAAAATTGTGGGATTTCGATACGTCATGGCCGGATTTTGGTATATAATGGCCGGATTTCAATATTTTCTTGCCAGATTTTGATACGTTATGTCTGTATTTTAAATTTTTGATTTGGTTTGACGTCTAAATTTTGTCTTATATGCTACAAAATTTTCATTTTTGCTATAATTAGAAGGATTTTTAGTTTTCCTGAGCTTAATTTTATATTTGACTTTGTATTTGCTCATATACAACGAATTTAAAGATTGTTTCAGTTTCTAGACTATATTTTAATGTAAAATTTTGGGAATTTGATACATAATTGCCGGATTTTGGTATGTTATGGCCGGATTTTTTATTTTTCTGAACTTAATTTTATGTTTTAAGTTGGATTTGCAACAAATTGGATAATTTTTGAAGTTTATAAATCGAATTTTAATGTAAAATGGTTGAGATTTTGATTTGAGCTTAACTTTATATTTTACGTTGTATTTGCAACATATGCATTAAATTGAATGACATTCGCAGTTTCTAGACCGGATTTTAATGTATAATGGCCGGATTTTGATATTTTGTTGCAAGATTTTGGTATTTAAAGGCTGTTTTTTTTTTTAAATTTGTATTATATGCAACAAACATTTTATTTTTGCAATTAATGGCCGGATTTTTTATTTTTTGAGCTTAATTTTATGTTTAACGTTTGATTTGAGTTATATGCAACAAATTTTATGTTTGTAGCTTGGATTTTAATGCCGAAACTTAATGTTTAATGGCCGGATTTTAATGTGTAATGAAGGGATTTTGATACGGAATGACCTGATTTTGAAACTTGATTGTCAAATTTTGAAATTTAATGTCTGGATTTTAAATTTTGACATTTAATAGCGAGATTTTGGTATTTAATGGCCGGATTTTTATTTTCTATGGCCGAATTATGGTATTTTATGAGCCTTTTTTTGTTACACGGATAGATTTCGAACAACATTTGCATTATTTTGGCATTTAATAGCTCGTTTTTGGTGTTTTTTAGTTGATTTTGAAGTTTGCTTGGTTGTTATATACAAAAAAATTATTTTTATGCTTGCAATTTGGTGTGGATTATTTGGATTATGACATTTTATGAACCGGTTTTTGTTACACAAATAGATTTCATAACAAAATTAATTTAATATTTGCATTTTTGTGTTTAACGGCCGGATTTTGGTATTTATTAGCCCGATTCTGGTGTTTAATAGCCGGGTTTTGGTATTTAAAAGCCGGATTTTGATTTTTTTAGCCGATTTTGAATCGGCATATTTCTGAAGTTGTATCTAACACGGAAAATAATACCCTCTCACAGCAATTATTATAAAATTTTATGCATAATGTATTATCAATAATTTTGGTAGCGCCTTCACTGAACTATTTCTAGTTACAGCTGTAATGAAACATGAACGTTATAATTAACGAGGCAATATTAATCAATCCCGTTAAAATATATAACTGAAGCTAAAAATATTAATTGCCTGACATGGATGTTATTCGCGCCAAGACTATAGACTGCATGCATTATTTCTCCCACAAATAATTGCTGAAATAATTTACACGCACAATTAGCCGAAAGATAAGTTGTTGATGGTTGTAGCTCATAAATTAGTGTCCTTTACGAACCGGAGCGTTGTTAAATTCCAATCGCGGCCATTATGCAATGGAAATAAAGTCAGCAGCAGATAAATACGCCGGCGATTCCTATTCCAAACGACGTGTATTTATTTATCGAATGATTAGAGCTTAGTTTATGTTTATTCCATCCATGGTGGAAAATGCTGCGCCGACTAATAAACATCGATACACATACGGCGTAATAAGAAGCAAAACGATCGCCGCGAGGACGCGAACTATTTCGCAGGCTAGACGCTCTTACATCAGGCGTGAGCACCTGTAATTTGTATGCTGTTGGATATTTCTCCCATCATTCATTCATCAAATCTTCCTGTTATTGAAATAAATTGTCTTAACGCCTCCAATTAACTAAATTCGCTTGCTTTTTGATATAATATTTCATAATTTTATGATGATAGACGTCTACAATTTGAAATATTAAAATTTGTTGATAATTTACATCTCCGGGATATTGCATGCCTACAAACTTAATACATATTCAAGCAATTTCCTACGAAAATGAATTATTAGATTTCCAGCGGCTACGCTTAACTCAGTGAATTTTTTATTAAGTACATTTCATTTGTAGAAATTATTTATTAACAGGAATTGATAGCAGTGTCTAATTTGATTATAAATAGCGCAAAGTGAAGATTATTATACAAAATATAACTACTTAATTGCAACAAAATTAAGTAAATACATTTTACTTTAATCTATTTCTCATTAACAGCTTAGTAAATGCTTTATTATTTAGAATAACTTCAACCAATAAACTAATCTTTATTTTTTCTCTTCAATTGGGTTTTAATGAAATTTGGCAACATTGTAGCCAAACTTCTACCAACTGCAATTTTCAGATATTGATAAAACAAGTTAACAGTCAGTCATCAGTGTTTCAAATTATTAAAAAACTATTTGCTAACAAAAAAAAACTGTCAAAAAATAAATTTTATCAATAATTGTCAAAACTATTTTTAACTGTCAAAAATGTAAGTCTTAATTGTCAAAATTATTGCAAAATTTATTCCAAAATTGGTTATTACTCAATTGTCAAAAAAACTGCTGATAACTGTCAAATCAATAAGATCTACCGTTAACTGTCAAAAGGATTATAGTTAGAATAGCTGTCAAATGTCAAAAAAATTATTATTAGACAAATGTCAAAACTGTAATTATTTTTGTTAAGAACACTTATCAGTGGCGTAGCTATCTGTAAGCAAGAGTTTGCAATGCGTAAAAGCCAATAAGCATACAAGACCTTCCAAACAGATTTTTTAAGATTTCATCAGTTTAAAGGATTTTGGTGCTTTCTCATAAATGTTTGAAATTTCAAAGCTTTGAATAAATAGAATTTTGCTTTTTTTAACGGTTTATGACCAAACTTTGGCAATTTCTTGCAATATTTTTACATTTTTTGGTGAAATTTTGCTATTTTAGACATTTTATAAACAGATTTTTTCTTTTTTCAACAGTTTTTGGCCGGATATTGAAAATTTTGTACTTTCTGACAATATTTTTGTATGTCATGCTATTTTTGACTGAACTGTGAATAGAATTAACAGTTTATATCCAGATTTTGTTTTTTTTTTGACAATATTTTAAGTTAAATTAAGCTGTTTTTGACTTTTTATGAATAACGTTTTGCGTTTTCAACAGTTTTTGGCCGGATTTTGCTATTTTTGACTTTGAATAAATAGAATTTTGCATTTTTTATTAGTTTATGACTTAACTTTAGTACCAATATAATTTTTACAAATTTTGGTCAAATTTTGCTAATTTATAAACAGATTTTTTCTCTTTTCAACTGGATTTTGCAGGATTTTGGTTTATTTTGAAAATTTTGTATTTTCTGACAAAATTTTTATATTTTATGTATGGACATGCTATTTTTGACTAAACTATGAATAAAATTATGCACTTTTTAACAGTTTATATCCAGATTTTTGTTTTTTCTGACAATATTTTAAACCGAATTTAGCTATTTTTGTGTTTTTATAAATAAATTATTACATTTTCAACAGTTTTTGGCCAGATTTTTGACTCTTATTAAATAGTATTTTGTATTTTCAACAGTTTATGACTAAACTTAAGTACTTTTTAACAAAATGTTTACCCTTTTTGGACGAATTTTGCAATTTTAGACTTTTTATAAACAGATTTTTTTTAATTTTCAACCGTTTCATTTTGAAAACTTGGTACTTTTTGACATAATTTTCATACTTTGTTTTTGGATTATGCTATTTTTGACTAAACTATGAATACAATTATGTACTTTTTAACAAAATTTTGGTTCTTTTTGACTAGATTTTAGTCAGATTTAGCTGTTTTAGACTATTTATGAATAAATTTTTGCATTTTCAACAGTTTTTTTGGCCAGATTTTGCCATTTTTGATTTTGAATAAATAGAATTTTAATTTTTCAACAGTTTTGATCAAACTTTGGTACTTTCTATCAATGTTTTTACACTCTTTGGTTAAATTTTGCTATTTTAAGCAGATTTTTTTCCTTTTTCTACCGTTTTTTGCCAGATTTTGGTTTATTTTGAAAACATAGTACTTTCTGAGAATATTTTCATATTTCATGACAGTATCATGCTATTTTTGACTAAACTATAAATAGATTTATGCACTTTTTACCAAATTATATCTAGATTAGTTCTTTCTGACAACTTTTTATTGGAATTTAACTGCATTTTACTTTTTATGAATAAAATTTTGAATTTTCAAAAGTTTTTGGCCGGATTTTGAACTTTGATACTTTCTAACAATATATTTACACTTTTTGGTCAAGGTAAACAAATAAAAAAGACAATATTCTAAAAATTAGGTTTTTTATAGCAAAATTTTTAAAATGATCTTTAGGAGTTACACTCTAGAGCATGATAACAAGTCAATAGTTTGAATTGAAGTGACCAATCCACCCACCCAAGCGTTAGTTATCAAAATATTAAATTGCGACTTTCTCTTGTGACAAAATGATTGCTGATGCTTGCAGAGAGGTCAAAAATTTAATCTTTTTTAATAACGAGCACTTGGGTGGGTGGATGGGTCACTCCATGGCATGATAACGAGTCAATACTTTGGATTGGAGTGGCCCACCCACCCACCCAAATGTTTGTTATCAAAATGTTAGATCAAGACCTTCTCTTGTGACAAAATGACTTCTGATGCTTGCAGAGAGATCAAATATTTAATATTTTGGTCACGAACACTTGGGTGGGTGGGTGGATGGGTAGGTCACTCTATAGCATGATAACGAGTCAGTAGTTTGGATTGGAGTATGTGCTAGTTGCCAAAATGTTAGATCGATACCTTCTCTTGTGACAAAAAAAAATGTTGATGCTTGCAGAGAGGTCAATTATTTAATCTTTTGATAACAAACTCTTGGATGGGTGGGTGGGACAGTACAGCATGATATCGAGTTTAGATTGTAGTGGCTCACCCGTTCACCTTCCCTTAAGATATGACTTAATCTGTTATAATTTCTAAACTGTGCATTAAAAATTGATAAAATTTGGCAATAGTACACTTTATAGTCATTAGTAATTATGGTATAAAATTGGTTACAATCTGTACGATAGATATAACATAACCTCAATTAAATCTACAACTGCTAACTAAATAAATGACTTATAAGCTAAATGTAATCTGTTATAACTTTTAAACTGTGCATTGAAAATTGATGAAAATTGGCAATAATATACTTTATAGCCATCAGTTATTATGAAATAAAATTGGTTACAATCTGTAGGATAGATTCGACATAACCTTAATTAAATCTACAGCAGCCAACTCATTTTATGAACAATAAGGTAAACTCAATCTGTTATAACTTTTTAATTGTACATTGAAAATTGATGAATTTTGGTAATAATATACTTCATAGCTATCAGTAACTATGATATGAAATTGGTTACAATCTGTTCGATAGATTTGACATAACCTCAATTAAATCGACAGCTGCTTACCGAGTCAATGAACTATAAGGTAAACGTAATTTGTTATAACTTCTAAACTGGTCATTGGAAATTGATGAATTTTGGCAATAATATACTTCATAGTTATCAGTAATTATGATATGAAATTGGTTACAATCTGTTCGATAGATTTGACATAACCTCAATTAAATCGACAGCTGCTTACCGAGTCAATGAACTATAAGGTAAACGTAATTTGTTATAACTTCTAAACTGGTCATTGGAAATTGATGAAATTTGGCAATAATATACTTTATGGTCATCAGTATTTATGGTATTTAATTTGGTTAGAATCTATTCGATAGATTTGACATAACCTCAATTGAGTCTACAGCAATCAACTCAACTAATGAACAGTACGGTAAACTTAATCTGTTATAACTTCTAAATTACAAATTGAAAATTGATGAAATTTGGCAAAAATATACTTACAATACATACGATATATTTTACATAACCTCAATTAAATCTACAGCTGTTAACCGAATCAATGAACTATAAGGTAAATGTAATCTGTTATAACTTCTAAACTGTGCATTGAAAGTTGATAAAATTTGGCTATAGCATACATCATAGTCATTAGTAATAATAGTATAAAATTAGTTACGATACATACGATAAATTTGACATAACCTCAGTTAAATCTACAACTGCTAACTGAAAAAATGACTTATAAGGTAAATGTAATCTGTTATAACTTTTAAACTGTGCATTGAAAATTGATGAAAATTGGCATTAATATACTTCATAGTCATCAGTAATTATGACATAAAATTGGTTACAATCTGTACGATAGATTCGACATAACCTCAATTAAATCTACAGCAGTCAACTCCATAGTTCCCGCCCACCTGGCCAAAAGTTTATTATTTAATTTCAGTCTTCTATGGAATAATGCTGAGGTCACAGTTGTTAGAAAAATGACTTGAAATTTTGACAAAACTGAGATAATGCTTAACATGCCCTTTGCTCAAAAATAAATTTTTAAAACCAAAAATATTTTTTATAATTTTTTGAATTAAGTATTTGAAATTTTAGGCTTCTTTGGATTAATGTTGAGGTCACAATTGTTGCAATATTGACTTGAAATTTTGACAAAACTAAGTTCAAATAATGCTTAAAATGCTATTTTGCTCAAAAATAAATTTTAAAAGTTCAAAAATGTTTTTTATAATTTTTTGAAATGATTAAATTTTAACATAAATTTCAGTCTCATTTGGTTTAATGCTGAGGACACAATTATTGGAATATTGAGTTGAAATTTTGACAAAACTTAGTTCAAATATTGTTTAATATGCTACTTTACTCAAAATCAAATTTCAAAAATCAAAAATATTTTTTATAATTTTTTGAAAAATTTGAAATTATAACAAAAATTTCAGTCTTTTTTGAATTTATGCTGAGGTCACAATTGTCAGAATAATGACATAAAATTTTGACAAAATTAAGTTGAAATATTGCGCAACATAATACTTTGCTCAAAGTTAAATTTCCAAAATCAAAAATATTTTTTAAGTTTTATTGAAATATTTTAAATTTTAATACAAATTTCAGTCACCTTTGGAATAATGCTGAGGTCACAATTGTTGAAATAATAACTTGAAATTTTGACAAATCTAAGTTGAAATATTGCTCAACATGCTAATTTGCTCAAAATTCAATTTTAAAAATCAATAATATTTTTTATAATTTTTTGAAATAAGTCAAATTTTAACAAAAGTTTCACTCTTTTTTGGATTAATGTTGAGGTCACAATTGTTGGAATAATGATTTTAAATGACATGTAAAACTAAGTTCAAATACTGCTTAACATGCTACATTACTCAAAATTAAATTTTAAAAACCAAAAATATTTTTTATATTTTTTTATTTTTTTTTTAATTTTAACATAAATTTCAGTCTTCTTTGGATTAATGCTGAGGTCACAATTGTTGGAATAATAACTTCAAATTTTGCCAAAACTAAGTTCAAATATTGCTTAATATGCAGCTTTGTTCAAAATTTTAATTCAAAAATCAAAAATATTTTTTATAATTTTTTGAATTTTTTAAAATTTTAACATAAATTTCAGTCTTCTGCAGATTAATGCTGAGGTCACAATTGTTAAAGTAATAACTTAAAATATTGACAAAACTAAGTTTAAGTATTGCTCAATATACTCAAAATTAAATTTCAAAAATTAAAAATTTTTTTTATAATTTTTTTAAATATTTTTATTTTAACAAATGTTTCAGTCTTTTTTGATTAATGCTGAGGTCATAATTGTTGGATTAATGACTTAAAATTTTGTCAAAACTAAGTTCAAGTATTGCTTAACATGCTACTTTGCTCAAAATTTAATTTCAAAAATTTTATCATAAATTTCAATCTTCTTTGGATTAATGCTGAGGTCACATTTGTTAGAATATTGACTTGAAATTTTCAAATATGTTAATATAATTTTTGTAATTATAGTATACAATTATAATTTGCATGTAGATTCAATATTACTATTTGTATTTTGAAATTGAAACATATTGGTTTAATTGCAATATGTGAATTAACAATTAGTAATGGTGAGTTATCTATGATGTATGTGTATACCATGCTTAGATTCAATAAATCATTAAAAAGTATAACAAATGATACATAGTTAGCGAAATAACTATCCTTACTTTAATTAACATCTAATAATCGTTAGTGTGAAAAATTACCTTACAACTCTCAACATCCGCTAGACTCAACCCCCAGCCCGATTAAATTAATTAGCCAGATCTCATCATCTAATGTGACTAATCACCTGACGCAATTAGCGGTCCAGCCGAGCGCATCCTTCAATGACTGACTTTTAATATAATTAATGCGAATCGTACAATTTTTTTATTAAAAATAGCTTATCAGATCAAAGTGAACGTAATGCATGGAGATCAATGTGATTACTCAACCGTTTCTGACAGATTGGAATGGTGTTTTTGAGCCAATTGCTGATCGATCGTTGGAGATTAAACCATTTGTAGTAATGCAATTAAAATGTTATAAATTTTAGCACCTAGCACCCACGCGTTTGATTTATTAATGATGAGGTTGTGCTGCTGCGTGGTAGTTTATGTGTGCAGTGTTTATTTGGAATGGGATGTTGTTCGAGTATGAAAATCGACGGTGCGTGAATCCCGTGTGGGTTATATTTGGATTATTTTCTGGTCTATGAGTTACGCAAGTTGATATAATTCATCAATTCAACAAAAATAATAAGATTTATAAATCTGATCGGAAATAGTTTTGTAATTTAAATTTTATTAGTCAATATAGTGATTATGAAAACTTAAGAGTATAGTTTTTGAAATTTATTTAAGCAATGTTTGAACTTTTTTTTTTATTTCAATTCAAAGGAGACTGAAATTTATATTAAAATTTAAAATATTTCTAAATTTTATTAAAAATATTTTTGATTTTTGAAATTTATTTTTGAGCAAAGTAGTATGTTGAGCAATATTTAAACTTAGTTTTGTCAAATTTTCAAGTTAATATTCTAACAATTGTGACCTCAGCATTAATCCAAAGAAGACTGAAATTTATGTTAAAATTTCAAAGTTTCAAAAAATTATAAAAAATATTTTTGATTTTTGAAATTTAGTTTTGAGCAAAGTAGCATGTTAACCATTATTTAAACTTGGTTTTGTCCAAATTTCAAGTCATTATTCTAACAATTGTGACTTTGGCATTAATCCAAAGAAGACTGAAATTTATGTTAAAATTTAATTTTTTTTGAAAAATTAAAAAAAAAATTCTGAATATTTAAAATTGAATATCAGCAAAGAAGGATGTTAAGCAATGTTTGAACTTAGTTTTGTTAAAATTTCAAGTTATTATTCCAACAATTGAAACCTCAGCATTTATCCAAAAAAGACTAAAATTTATGTTGAAATTTGAATTTTTTTGAAAAATTATAAAAATTATTTTTCATTTTTAAAATTTAATTTTGAGTAAAGTAGCATGATGAGCAATATTTGAACTTAGTTTTGATAAAATTTCAAGTCAATATTCCAATAATTTTGACCTCAGCATTATTTCAAAGAAGACTAACATTTTTGTTCAAATCTAAATTATTGCAAAAAATATTTTTAGTTTTTGAAATTTAGTCTTGAGTAGAGTAGCATATTAAGCAATATTTGAACCTAGTTTTGTCAATATTTCAAGTCATTATTCCAATAATTATGACCTCAGCATTAATCCAAAGAAGACTGAAATTTATGTTAAAATTAAAAATAATTTAAAAAATTATAAAAAATATTTTTGATTTTTAAAATTTAATTTTGAGTAAAGTAGCATGTTAAGCATTATTTGAACTTAGTTTTATCAAAATTTTATGTCATTATTCCAACAATTTTGACCTCAGTATTAATCCAAAGTATCTGAAATTTATGTTTAAATTTTAAAATTTCAAAAAATTATAAAAAATTTTTTGATTTTTGAAATTTAATTTTGAGCAAAGTAGCATGTTAAGCAATACTTTAACTTAGTTTCATAAATATTTTTTGTTATCATTTCAACAATTGTGACCTCGGCATCAATCCAAAGAAGACTGATTTTTTTGTTTAAATTTTAAAAATTTCAAAAAATTATAAAAAATATTTTTGATTTTGGAAATTTAATTTTGAGCAAAGTATTATGTTGCGCAATATTTCAACTTAATTTTGTCAAAATTTTAAGTCATTATTCTGACAATTGTGACTTTAGCATAAATCCAAAGAAGACTGAAATTTATGTTAAAATTTCAAATTTTTCAAAAAATTATATAAAATGTTTTTGATTTTAAAAATTTATTTGTGAAGTATGTTAAGCAATATTTGAGCTTAGTTTTGTCAAAATTTCAAATTATTATTCCAACAGTTGTGACCTCAGCATTAATCTAAAGAATACTGAAATTTATATTAAAATTTCTAAATTAAAAAAAATTATAATTTTTTTTTTAATTTTTGATTTTTAATTTTGAGCAAAGTAGCATGTTGGGCAATAGTTAAATTTAGTTTTGTAAAAAAATTAAGTTATTATTACCACAATTGTGACCTCAGTATTAATCCAAAGAAGAAATTAAAAAAAATATATGATTTTTTTTTTAAATTTAATTTGAGTAAAGTTACTTGTTGAGCATTATTAGAACTTAGTTTTGCCAAAATTTTAATTTATTATTCTGACAATTGTGGCCTCAGCATCAATCCAAAGAATACTGATATTTATGTTAAAATTTCAAATGTTTTCAAAATATCATACAAATTGTTTTTGATTTTTAAAATTCAATTTTGAACAAAGTAGCACGTTAGGCAATGTTTGAACTTAGTTTTGTTAAAATTTCAAATTATTATTCTAACAATTGTGTCTTCAGCATTAATCCAAAATAGACTGAAACTTTTGATAAAATTTAAAATATTTTAAAAAATTATAAAAAATATTTTTGGTTTTTAAAATTTAATTTTGAGCAAAGTAGTATGTTAAGCATTATTTGAACTTGGTTTTGTCAAAATTTTAAGTTTTTATTTTAACAATTGTGACCTCAGCATTAATCCAAAGAAGACTAAAATTTATGTTAAAATTTAAATTTTTTTGAAAAATTATAAAAAATATTTTTGATTTTTAAAATTCACTTTTGAGCAAAGTAGTATGATGAGCAATATTTGAACTTAGTTTTGATAAAATTTTAAGTCAATATTTCAACAATTGTGACCTCGACGTTAATCTAAAGAAGAGTGAAACTTTTGTTAAAATTTAACTAATTACAAAAAATTATAAAAAATATTTTTAGTTTTTGAAATTTTATTTTGAGCATATTGAGCAATACAATAAAATTTTGAACAAAGTAGCATATTAAGGAATATTTGAACTTAGTTTTGTCAAAATTTCAAGTCATTATTTCAACAATTGTGACCTCAGCATCAATCCAAAAAAGACTAAATTTTATGTTAAAATTTCATATTTTTCAAAAAATTATAAAAAATAATTTTGATTTTTAAAGTTTCATTTTGAACAAAGTAACATGTTAGGCAATATTTGTACTTAGTTTTATCAAATTTTCAAGTCATTATTCCAACAATTGTGATCTCTACATTAATCCAAAGAAGAGTGAAACTTTTGTTAAAATTTAAAATATTTTGAAAAATTATAAAAAAAATTTTTGATTTTTAAAATTGAATTTTCAGTAAAGTAGGATGTTAAGTAATGTTTGAACTTAGTTTTGTTAAAATTTCAAGTTATTATTCCAACAATTGTAACCTCAGCATTAATTCAAAGAAGACTAGAAATTTATGTTGAAATTTAAAATCTTTTTGATTTTTGAAACAAAGTTTTGAGCAAAGTAGCTTATTAAGCAATATTTAAACCTAGTTTTATCAAAATTTTAAGTCATTATTTCGAAAATTGTGACCTCAGCATTAATCCAAAAATGACTCAAATTTATGATAAATTTAAAATATTTCAAAAATTTATAATTTTTTTTTTAATTTTTAAATTAAATTTTGAGCAATGTAGCGTATTATGCAATGCTTGAACTTAGTTTTGCCAAAGTTTCAAGTAATTATTTGAACAATTCTGACCTCAGCATTAATCTCAAGAAGACTGAATTTTATGTTAAAATTTAAAATATTTCAAAAAATTATAAAAAACATTTTTGATATTTGAAATTTAATTTTGAGCAAAGTGGCATATTGAGCATTATTAAAACTCTTAGTTTTGCCAAAATTTCAAGTCATTATTCCAACAATTGTGACCTCAGCATTAATCTAAAGAAGACTGAAATTTATGTTTAAATTTAAATTTTTTTGAAAAATTATAAAAAAATATTTTTTATTTTTAAAATTTACTTTTAAGCAAATTAGCATGATGTGCAATATTTGAACTTAGTTTTGATAAATTTTCAAGTCAATATTCTAACAATTTTGACCTTAGCATTAATCCAAAAAAGAAATTTATGTTAAATTTCAAAATTTTAAAAAATTTATAAAAAATATTTTTAATTTTTGAAATTAAATATTGAGCAAAGTAGCTTGTTATGCGCAATATTAAAACTTAGTTTAGCTAAAATTTCAAGTAATTATTGCAACAGTTGTGACCTCAGCATCAATACAAAGAAAAAAAAATTTATGCTAAAATTTAAAGTATTAAAAAAAAATTGTTTTGAATTTATTATTAATTTTGAAACACAAACTAATTATAATAATATATAAAAATAATCCACAATCTTATTCTATTTTAAATTACAGAAGATGATTATTACTTATGCAATTTTCTATTTTGAAATATGAACTTTGAATCGATCATTATATATCCAGCCAGTAATCATATTGATTTCGGAAATCACATTACTCACAACCGAAAATAGCGATTTTAATTTTGTTTAAATATTATTTCCCATTCATGTTGGATTAGTCAGATATTTTTACAAGAAATGCTTAATTAAAGTAGACACGTACCACATTGTTTTGTAAAATGGACACGTTCATCAATTTCTGAACTGATTTGAAGAAGAAAATATAAAATCCACAACATATTTATTCTATGTTCGATCAAGAAAGTGTATAGGATGTCGCAAATATTTGTATAAAAATCTATGGAACGTAAAAGATTGTCCAAACCTTTTAATGCAACTCGATATAGGCAAAGAATGGAAAAAATAGAATCTATTTCTTTAACAAATTATTACATCACTTTAGATATATAAGGCGATGACAGGCCGTAACTCGTCGCGAATAATCACAATCCCAGATGATTTAATATCAATGTCGTAATTCTAGACTGCTAATTCCATATTTTATTACATTTTTAAATATTTTAATCCTATCGAATCATGCAATGCTGCTTAAATAGGTGATAATTCACTTAGATAGGCGGAAGAAAAATCTATTATGAGACGGATTATGATTTTAATTTAGTAGGTAATATTTCAGCGGACATGGGTTATTTATTGAAATGTTTATATGCTAGTGATAGAAACGGGTATAAAAAATAAATATTGACGTTAGGCACGCAATGAAATTAATCATTGTGGTGTGGTAACTTGTGCAAACGATTTCAACTATTTATCTAAAAATGTTAAGAAAATATCATAAAATTAGTTTCAAAAGAATTTTGCGAATATTTTTAAATTATTAATGTTGTACATTAGCTGCAATGACAGTATGAGAGGTGTTACTATGTACATTATTTTATTTACTAATTGCAATGTTTGGTACAGGAATTTTTGTGAAAATATTAAGACAATTTTGTTGAAAATTTTTGAATTGAATTAGTTTCGTTATATGAAGAAATTTTATTTCTTTAATATAACGTAGCCTGCTCACCACAACAAGGTACTAATTCATGAGCAGGGGAAGGATCGAATTGAAAGGATGTAAGGTAATTAGAAACACTTAGGACTCGTCGCCCAACCCTTTACGCGATGGGATGGAGCATGATATCGGATCATGGTCACTTTACTAATAAAGGGAACCGGCCAACCCACTCAGGCGCATAAAAAAACCGAACTAAGTCGGACTTACTATTTACTTGCTTAAAGATGAGATGCTTTCTGGGCGTCCTTTAAAGCCGGACTTACCTTTAATTTGCTTAGAGGTGAGGGTTGAAGTTTTCAGGTTTCCAGCTATACTCCTCTTAGATTGCACGAGTTTTTTTAATTTGTTTGCACACCTACTTTAAATCTGAACTAATTAACCCGTACCATCAAGGTCGAACCACCAATAGCAGCAGTGGAAGATGTCTTTGTGCATGTGGAGTTTTCCCTTTTTAGACCAAACGCTGATAGCAAAACATTTTCCAAAGAAAAATGCTAAGCGTCGTTTGAAATGATGGGGACTTAGTATGCCGGCCCCAACTCTTACATTTGATTCAATCTGAATAAATTTGGTCAGGTTACAAATCTTCACTAATTTGATGAGGTTGGGTCATACTTCAAACCTATTTAATTAGCACCCATACCCAATCCTGTTCCTTACATTAGAAATGGTTAACTGAAGCCATTAATGATGCAAGGGTAACTCACGCTTTGTATGCTCAGAACAATCCTATTAATTTTTAGAAAATAGAGGATCATAATGTAGCAAACAACACGTTTTAATGAATCAACATTTAAAATTGAACGCTGCTACAAATATTGTTTAATAAATTCAGCAGTGCTTAGTTAATCATTGTAAAATGAAGAAACCCCTTCAGAAATTAAACGACGTTAACTATGTTCTAAATGACATATAATATACATGAGCTATCATAAAATATTTCTTTATTACAATAAATGTTATAAAATTAATATAATATTGTTAGTTCGTAATCATTCGACTCGCATCGGTATACCTCGTGCAAAAAAAAAACATGGCCGGCACAAATCTATTCTAACTTACTTATTCCGTGCATTTATTTATTTATTTATATATATTTATATTTTAATAGGGCAATTTTATTCCAAACGGCTTAAAGCGGGGGGGGGGGGGGGGGGGGGGTGATCGGTTCATGAGGGTATGAAACTCTTAAAAGAAGTTGACCATTTCTCTTGGTGCGAGTAAGTTTACCGCATTCTATGTTGCCATTTTCATCATTTTTGGTCGGAATTCCGTTTAGGGAACTTAGTCCGAAATAAACGTTTCAGTTCTGAACATTGCTATTATGACTATTAAGGATGCTCTTGTAGGTCTTTAATACAGTCATTTTTCTTTGCCTTTTTTGCCATCTACATGGTCGTTGGTTATATCTTGATTCTTTCGTTTTTAGTAATGATTTTATTTTTTAGGACAAATAAGTTTTCTTACTTTTACCAGTTTTTCCACCCAGAGCTGTTGGCTAGTAGGAGGGATAAGTTTATTGCGGCAGATATTTGATCGACAGTGCAAAGAAATTGTTGCATAAACTTGATCAAAAATTGCAAAATAAAAACGTTTATTGCGCAAAAATTACTCGTAAAAATAATTTATCTCAAAATTGGCGGAAACCCAAGTTCATACTTTCGTACTCATGTTATACAGTGACCCATCAATGTCACCATTGCCTCGTATGACATAAAACTTTTAACGTTTGTAGAGAAGAGTAACTTTCAATTTTTTGATAACTAACACTTGGGCGGGTGGGCGGGAACTCAAGTTCAAACAATCCGTTTGTACTCATGTTTTGGAGTGACTCACCCACCCACTTAAGTTTTTGACATCAAAGGCTTAATATCATCATCACCTCTTATGAAAAAGAGATTTTTATCGCATACAGCGAAGAGAAACTTATTGTTTTTTGATAACTAACACTTGGGCGGGAACTCAAGTTTAAAATATCCGTCCGTACTCATGTTTTGG
Source organism: Tachinus rufipes (assembly GCA_963932245.1). NCBI lineage: Eukaryota > Metazoa > Arthropoda > Insecta > Coleoptera > Staphylinidae > Tachinus > Tachinus rufipes. Next base: position 101,806,772 of record OZ010747.1, on the reverse strand, counting down.
AGTGACCTTTCCGCCCGCCCAAGTGTTTGTCATTTCTGGACCGAATTTCACCATCATCTCCTTTGATAAAGGAATTTTATTGTTTACAGAGAAATTTTTAATATTTTGATAACACTTGGGCGGGTGGACGGGAACCTAAGTTTAAACAATATGTCCGTACTTATGTTCTGAAATGACCCACCCACCCGCCCAAGTGTTTGTCATCAAAAAACTGAATATTACTATCACTTCTTTTGGTAAAAAGATTTTTAATGCTTACAGAGAAGAGAAAATTTAATTGTTTGATAACTAACACTTGGGCGGGTGGGTGGGAAACCAAGTTTAAACAATCTGTCCGTACTTATGTTCTAGAGTGACCCACCCACCCGCCCAAGTATCCGTCATCACAGGACTTAATATGACCATAATCTTCTTTGGTAAAGAAATTTTTAACACTTACAGAGAAGAAGAACTTTAAATTTTTTGATAGTTAACAATTGGACGGGTGGGCGGTATATCACTATTTGTAAAAAAAATTGTACGAAAACCTATTTATCTGATGCGATTCAACAAACTTGCACAAGAAACTCATTTATTGTTTAAAATCAATCTGAAATAGCTCAATTTTTTTTCAAAAATCTTACAATAAAGCTGTTTATTGCTCAGAAAACTAATAAATTGCATAAAAATTGCACAAAAATTATATTTACCTGATGCGATTTATCAAAAATTGTACAAAAAACTCATTTATTACTCAAAATCAATTTAAAATTGCATAAAATTTGCGCAAAAATATTATTTATCCGGATAAATCTTAAAAAAAAGATGCAAACATTTATTTATTACTCGAAATCAACATAAAATCGTTTAAATGAAGCAATTATTGCATGAAATTTATCACAAAATGCACAGAAACATCATTATTTGTATCAATTTTGCACAAAAAACTCATTTATTACTCAAAATCAATCTAAAATTGCCTAAAATAATCAAAAATCTTACAGTAAAATTTATTTATTATAATTTATTGGGCAGAAAACTAAAAAATTGCATAAATTTTGCACAAAAATTTTATTTATTTGATGTGATTTATCAAAACAGGACTCAAAAATTTATTAATTACTCGAAATTAACCTAAAATCGTTCAAAAAAGCAATTATTGCATGAAATTTATTATTAGTTGCACGGAAAAATCATGAATTGTATCAAATTTGCCCAAAAAACCTATTTATTTCATGTAATTTATCAAAACTTGCACAAAAAACTCAAAATCAATCTGAAATCGCCTCAAAAATCAATTATTACATGAAATTTATCAAAAATCTTACAATAAAGCGGCAAAAAGTTATTTATTACTCGAAATTGAACTAAAATTGTTTAAAACAAGCAATTATTGCATGAAATTTATCAAAAATTGACCAGAAAAATTATGAATTATATAAAATTTGCACAAAAAAACCTATTTATTTGAAGTAATTCATCAAAACGTGCACAAAAAACTCAATTATTATAAGAAATTTATCAAAAATTTTATAGTAAAAAAAAATTTCTACAAAAATTTTATTTATCTGATGTGATTCATCAAAAAAGGCGCAAAAATTTATTTATTACTCGAAATCTACCTAAAATTGTTTAAAAAGGCAATTATTTCATGAAATTTATCATAAATTTTACAGAAAAACCCATAATTGTATAAAATTTGCACAAAAAACCTATTTATTTGATGTAATTTGTCTAAATATGCACACAAAACTTATTTATCAATCAAAATCAATCTGAAATCGATGTGATTCATCAAACAGGGGCGCAAAAATTCATTTATTACTCGAAATCAACCTAAAATTGTCTAAGAAAAACAATTATTGCATGAAGAATCATTATAAATTGCAAAGGAAAACATGAATTGTATCATAACTTGGACAAAAACTTATTTATTGCTCAAAATCAATCTGAAATCGCTCAATAATTCAATTATTAGATGAAATTTATCAAAAATTTTACAATAAAACGGTTTATTGCGCAAAAAACTAATAAATTGCATATAATTTGAACAAAATTTTTATTTATCTGATACAATTAATCCAAAAATGCGCAAAAAATCATTTAATACTCAAAATTAACTTAAAATCGTTGAAAAAAAGCAGTTATTGCATGAAATTCATTATGAATTGCACAGAAAAATTATCAAACTTGCCCAAAAAACCTATTTATCTATAGTATTTCATCAAAACTTGCACAAAAAACTTATTTACTACTAAAAATCAATTTGAAATTGCCCAAAAAAATCCTAAAACTGATAAATTGTATAAAATTTCCAACAAAATCTTATTTAAGTGACACATACATCAAAAAACGGCGCCAAAATTTATTTATTACTCGAAATCAACATAATACTGTTCAAAAAAAGCATTTATTGCATGAAATTTATCATAAATTGCACAGAATAATCATGAATTGTAACAAATTTGCACAAAAAATCTATTTACCTGAAGTATATTATGAAAACTTGCACAAAAAACTTATTTATAACTCAAAATCAATCTGAAATTATTCAAAATAATCAATTATTACATGAAATTTATCAAAAATTTTACAATTAAGCCGTTTATTGAGCATAAAACTGACAAATTGCATAAAATTTGCTCAAAAATCCTATTTACCTGATACAATTCATCAAAAAAAGGCACAAAAGCTCATTTATTACTCGAAATAAACCTAAATTTGTTTACAAAAAGCAATTACTGCATGAAATTAATCATAAATTGCACAGAAAAATTATGAATTATATCAAATTTGCACAAAAAAACTATTTATCTGAAGTAACTCATCAAAACTTGCACAAAAAACTTATTTACTACTCAAAATTAATCTGAAATTGCCAAAAAAATCATTTATTACATGAAATTTATCAAAAATCTTACAATAAAGCCGTTTATTGCTCAGAAATCTAATAAAATGTCGACAAGAATCATATTTATCTTATGTGATTTATCAAAAAAGGCGCAAAAAATAATTTATTACTCGAAATCAATCTAAAATTGTTCAAAAAAGCATTTATTTCATAAATTTTTTCATAAATTGCACAGAAAAATCACGAATTGTATCAAATTTGAACAAAATACCTATTTATCTGAAGTACTTTATCAAAACTTGCACAAAAAATTATTTATTACTCAATATCAATCTGAAATCGCCCAAAATAATCAATTACTACATGAAATTTATCGGAAATCTTACAATAAAGCCATTTATTGCGCAGAAAACTAATAATTTGCATACAATTTGCACAAAAATCCTACTTATCTGATGCGATTTATCAAAAATCTAATCTAAATTTGATTGAAATTGATTTTATTAAAGAAATAATTGAATAATGTTAGTTCGTAACCATTCGACTCTCATCGGTGCAAAAAAAAACATGGCTGACACAACTCTGTTCTAACTTACTTATTCCATGCATTTATTAGCCTTATTTTTGTGTTTTAATGTTTATTAAAATTAAAAAGGAAAATGTGTTTTATGCTTTTTTGAATAAATTAGTGGCTGCACGCAGTTTTTAGAAAATTAATTTATTTGAGTGTAGGTTATTTACGATCCATAAACAATTTTAATCATCATAATATTTTGCTATTTTTGATATTTTAGAAAAATAATTTTGCATTTTTTTTTGTTATTTTGTAAATAGAATTTTACAGTTTTCAACCGTTTTTGGCCGGATTTTTGCCAATATTTTCTTGCAGTGAGGCCCAAAAATTTTAGTTACGCTATTGGAGTTGTATAAACATTCTAATGGAGGAAATATTTGTACAGATTGAATTTTATTTATTAATACTATTACTAATTTTATCATTTTATGTTGCAGGTGAGATTTCTTTTAACGATCTTTGACAACAAATTAATAAGTAAGTTTTCCTATACACATTCCAATAAGAACTATACTAATTTTGTTATGTTATCAAATACAACATAGAATTTTACACTTTTTGAAAGTTTATGACCGCATTTTGATTCCTTTTGACAATTTTTTATAGCAGGGTTTTATGAAAGTTTTTTATGAATTAGAATTTTACACTTTTTGACAGTTTGTAGCCGAATTTTGATGCTTTCTAACAATATTTTGATGTTTTAAAACTGGATTTTGCAGTTTTGACCATTTTTTAACATAATTTTGCACTTTAAAACCGTTTTTAGTCCGATTTTGGTGCTTTCTAACAATTTTATTATGTTTCTCGACCGGATTTTTGAAATTTTTATAAATTTTACACTTTTCAACAGTTTATGGCCGGATTTTAATGTTTTTTTTAACAATATTTTGATGTTTTAAGGCCTGATTTAACTATTTTTGACGTTTTATTAATAGAATTTTGCATTTTTAACAGTTTATAGCCAGATTTTGGTGCTTTCTAACAATGTTTTTATGTTTCAAGACCGGATTTTGCTAATTTTAACATTTTATAAAAATAGTTTTGCACTTTTAAACCTTTTTTGTCCGATTTTTGGAGTTTTCTAACATTTTTGCTATTTTTTGACAATTTATGAGTAAAACTTCATATTTTTTAATAGTTTATGGCTAGTTTTTAACGTTTTCTAACAATATTTTGATGTTTTAAGGAGTGATTTAACTATTTTTGACGTTTTATGAATAGAATTTTGCGGTTTTCAACAGTTTATAGCCGGGTTTTATTACTTTTTAACAAAATTTTTATGTTTTAAGACTGGATTTTGCTTTTTTAACATTTTATAAACATAATTTTGCTCCAAACCCTTTAGTTAGTAACATTTTATTAACATACTAATCACAATACTATGAATATGCAAAAGCAGTAAATGATTAAATCGCATTAGACAAGAAATAGTTGCATTGCTATAAATATGATACAACGTGTATGGTAAATATTAGTACTAACTAACAACAAACTTTAATTGAATTGCATATGCAGTTTCTTACCTACCCATATAACTTAATGACATAAATAAAATGACAAATTTAATTTATTTTATTGCTTATCTCCATAACATAATGTAAATATATTATTATTTATAATTGCAATTTTTATTTGCATGATAAGCATACTTGAGATACTTCGATATCCAAATAAAAACTTTCTTGTACATCCATTAATGAATCGTTACCACCTAAGATCAATGTATAAAAGATGAAGTCTGACTGCGTGGATGGAAATTTAATTATACAAACACATAAAGAAGCTGCGCTAAGTACTATTTATTACATTTTGCAACAGTAGATCATATTTTATTAATTAGTGCTGTCAAGGCGATATCAAGATATTCAGTAATTGATTATTTATGTAGTTATATGTAATTTATTTTATTGATTTTAGTTTGTTTTTTCTTAATACGATATAAATATTTGTTTCATATTTATGTACAAATGAATTTGAATATAAAATGAGCTGCGCCTGAAATATTTTGAGCTTTCTAGCATTTAAAGTAGTCATTGTTGATTGTGCTTAGCAAATTTGATCAAATTTCATCGATTTGTTTTTGTTTTATTCAAAACTTGGCGATTTAATGCTCAAAATATCAAATCAAAAAATTAAAAAAAAATAATTTTATTTGCAAATTATATTTTTGACATTTTTGGCATTTAAAGGAATTATTGTAGATTGTGCATAGCAAATTTGATCAAAATTTATCGATTCGTTTTTGTTTTATTTAAGACTTAGCAATTTTATGCTTAAAATATAATAAACAAAAATTTCAAAAATCTAAAAAAAATATTCTAATTTGCAAATTATATTTTTGACATTTTTGGCATTTGATATAGTCAATGTAGATTGTGCATAGCAAATTTTATCAAATTTTATCGATTTGTTTTCGTTTTATTCAAGACTTAGCGATTTGATGCTTAAAATATAATAAACAAAAATTTAATAAATAAAAAAAAAAAAATTTAATTTGCAAATTATATTTTTGACATTCTTAGCATTTGAATGAATCATTGTAGATTGTGCATAGCAAATTTCAACAAAATCTATTGATTTGTTTTTGTTTTATCCAAGATTTAGCGATTTGATGCCCAAAATGAAATAATCAAAAATTTCAAAAAATTCAAAAAAATATTTCCAATTTGCAAATAAATTTTTTGATATTTTTGTCATTTGAAGTAGTTATTATAGATTGTGCATAGCAATTTTGATCAAAATTCATCGATTTGTTTTTGTTTTATTCAACATTTAGCTATCTGATGCTCAAAATATTATAAACAAAATTTTTAAAAATCTACAAAAAATATTTCTAATTTGAAAATTTTATTGTTGTCATTTTTGACATTTGAAGTAGTCATTGTAAATTGTGTATAGCAAATCTGATCAAATTTTGTTGATTCGTTTTTGTTTTATTCACTATTTATCGATTTGATGCTCAAAATAAATTAAATAACATTTTCAAAAATTAACAAAACAATATTTCTAATTTACAAATTTTATTTTTGACAGTTTTGGCGTTTGATGTAGACATTGTAGATTGTGCATAGCAAATTTGATCAAATTTCATCGATTCGTTTTTGTTTTATTCGAGATTTAACGATTTGACGCTAAAAATATAACTTTTAAAAATTTAAAAAATGTAAAAAAAAATATTTCTTATTTGCAAATTATGTTTTTGACATTTTTGGCATTTGAAGTTATCGTTGTAGATTGTGCATAGTAAATTTGATCAAAATTTATCGATTCGTTTTTGTTTTATTTAAGATTTAGCGATTTGATGCTCAAAATATAATAAACAATAATTTTAAAAACTCCAATAAAATATTTCTAATTTGCAAATTATATTTTTGACGGTTTTGGCATTTGAAGTAGTCATTGTAGATTGTGCATAGCAAATTTGATCAAAATTTATTGATTCGTTTTTAATTTATTCAAGATTTAGCGATTTGATGCTTAAAATATAATAATCAAAAATTTCAAAAATCTAAAAAAATATTTCTAAAATTTGATCGTATCAATTTATATCAAAATTGCAAATAATTTAGTACTACATTAGTACCCTAATATGGAAATTTAAGATCAAAATCCAATGTGTGGTTTAAGACTTATGGCACTTAACGTCAATAGTTGATTCAGTTTATGAATTGATTGAACTTCAACAATTTTGAAATTTGATACAAAATATTTGATCGTATCAATTTAATTCAAACTTGGAAATCATTTAGTACAACATTAATACCTTAATTTGGAAAATGAAGATCAAGATCCAATGTGTGGTTTAGGATTTATAGCACTTAACGTCAATACTTGATTTAATTTATAATTTGTAACTTCAACAGTTTTGAAATTTGATACAAAAAATTTGATCGTATCTATTTAATTTAAAATTGGAAATAATTTAGTACCACATTAATACCTTAATTTGGAAAATTTGCAGCAAGATTCAATGCGCGGTTTAGGACTTATGGCACTTAACGTCAATACTTGATTCAATTTATAATTTGTAACTTCAACAATTTTTAAATTTGATACTAAAAATTTGATCGTATCAATTTGATTCAAAATAGCTATTAATTTAGTTCCACATTAGTACTCTTATTTGAAAAATTTGCAGCAAAATCCAATGTGTGGTTCAGGACTTATAGCACTTAACTTCAAATACTTGATTCAATTTATAATTTGTAACTTCAACAAGTTTGAAATTTGATTTAAAAAATTTGATCGTATCAATTTAATTCAAAATTGTAAATAATTTAGTACCACATTAGTACTCTATTTTGGAAAATTTAGAGCAAGATACAATGCATGGTTTAGGATTTATAGCACTTAACGTCAATACTTGATTTAATTTATAATTTGTAACTTCAACAATTTTGAAATTTGATACAAAAAAATTGAACGTATCAATTTGATTCAAAATAGCTATTAATTTAGTACCACATTAGTACCCTAATTTGAAAAATTTGCAACAAAATCCAATGCGTGGTTTAAGACTTATAGCACTTAACTTCAAATACTTGATTCAATTTATAATTTGTTGCTTCAACAATTTTGAAATTTGATACAAAAAATTTGATCGTATCAATTTAATTTAAATTTGCAATTAATAACATTAGTACCCTAATTTGGAAAAATTAGAGCAAGACCTAATGCGTGGTTTAGGATTTATAGCACTTAACGTCAATACTTGATTCAATTTATAATTTGTAACTTCAACAATTTTGAAATTTGATGCAAAAAATTTGATCGTATCAATTTATTTAAAAATTGCAAATAATTTAGTATCACATTAGTACCCTAATTTGGAAAATTAAGAGCAAGATCCAATGTGTGGTTTAGGATTTATAGCACTTAACGTCAAATATTTGATTTAATTTATAATTTGTAACGTCAACTAATTTGAAATTTGATCAATAAAATTTAAATGAATCAATTTCATTCAAAATTGGAAATTATTTAGGACCACATTAGTACCCTAATTTGGAAAATTTAGAGCAAAATCCAATGCGTGATTTAGGATTTATAGCACTTAACGTCAAAACTTGATTCAATTTATAATTTGTAATTTCAACAATTTTGAAGTTTGATACAAAAAATTTGATCGTATCAATTTAATTCAAAATTGCAAATAATTTAGTACTACATTAGTACCTTAATTTGGAAAATTTAGAGCAAGATCCAATGCGTAATTTAGGATTTATAGCACTTAACCTCAAAAGTTGATTCAGTTTATTCTTTGTGATTTAAACAATTTTGAAATATGATACAAAAAAATTGATTGTATCAATTTAATTCAAAATTGCAAATAATTTAGTACTACATTTGTACCTTAATTTGGAAAATTTAGAGCAGGATCCAATGCGTAGTTTAGGATTTATAGCACTTAACCTCAAAAGTTGATTCAGTTTATTCTTTGTGATTTAAACAATTTTGAAATATGATACAAAAAAATTGATTGTATCAATTTAATTCAAAATTGTAAAGAATTTAGTACCATATTAGTACTCTAATTTATAAAATTTAGAGCAAGATCCAATGCATGGTTTAGGATTTATAGCACTCAACGTCAAAACTTGATTCAATTTATAATTTGTAATTTCAACAATTTTGAAGTTTGATACAAAAAATTTGATCGTATCAATTTAATTCAAAATTGCAGTTAATTTAGTACCACATTAGTACTCAAATTTGGAAAATTTAGAGCAAGATCCAATGCGTGGTTTAGGACTTATAGCACTTAACGTCAAAACTTGATTCAATTTATAATTTGTAACTTTAACAATTTTGAAATTTGATACAAAAAAATGTAATGTATCAATTTGATTCAAAATTGTTTTAAATTTAGTACCATATTAGTACCCTAATTTGGAAAATTTAGAGCAAGATCCAATGTGTGGTTTAAGACTTATAGTGGTTTAAGACTTATAGCATATAACGTCAATACTTGATTCAATTTTTAATTTATAACTTCAACAATTTTGAAATTTTGATAAAAAATATTTGATTGTATCAATTTAATTCAAAATTGTAATTAATTTAGTACTACATTAGTACTTTGATTTGAAAATTTTTCAACAAGATCCAATGCGTGGTTTAAGACTTATAGCACTTAACGTCAACACTTGATTTAATTTATAATTTGTAAATTCAACAATTTTGAAATTTGATACAAAAAAATTGATCATATCAATTTAATTCAAAATTGGAAACTATTTAGGACTACATTAGTACCCTAATCTGGAATATTCTCAGCAAGATCCAATGCACGGTTTAGGACTTATAGCACTTAACGTCAATAGTTAATTTAGTTTACAATTTGTAATTTAAATAATTTTGAAATTTGATACTAAAAAATTGATCGTATCAATTTAATTCAAAATTTGCAAATAATTTAGTACCATATTAGTACCCTAATTTGGAAAATTTAGAGCAGGATCCAATGCGTGGTTTAGGATTAATAGCACTTACCGTCAATACTTGATTCAGTTTATAATTTGTAACTTCAACAAGTTTGAAATTTGATTTAAAAAATTTGATCGTATCAATTTAATTCAAAAATGCAATTAATTTAGTACCACATTAATACCTTAATTTGGAAAATTTGCAGCAAGATTCAATGCGCGGTTTAGGACTTATGGCACTTAACGTCAACACTTGATTCAATTTATAATTTGTAACTTCAACAATTTTGAAGTTTGATACAAAAAATTTGATCATATCAATTTAATTGAAAATTGCAAATAATTTAGTACCATATTAGTACCCTAATTTGGAAAATTCAAACAGGATTCAATGCATGGTTTAGGATTTGTAGCACTTAACTTCAAAAGTTGATTCAGTTTATTCTTTGTGATTTAAACAATTTTGAAATATGATACAAAAAATTGATCGTATCAATTTAATTCAAAATTGCAAATAATTTAGTTACACATTAGTACCCTAATTTGGAAAATTTTCAACAAGATCCAATGCGTGGTTTAGGACTTATAGCACTTGACGTCAAAACTTGATTCTATTTATAATTTTAATTTCAACAATTTTGAAATTTGATGCAAAAAATTTGATCGTATCAATTTAATTCAAAATTGCAAATAATTTAGTACTACATTAGTACCCTAATTTAGAAAATTAGAGCAAGATCCAATGCGTGGTATAAGATTTATAGCACTTAACCTCAAAAGTTGATTCAGTTTATTCTTTGTGGTTTAAACAATTTTGAAATATGATACAAAAAAATTGATCGTATCAATTTATATCAAAATTGGAAATAATTTAGGACCACATTAGTACCCTAATTTGGAAAATTCCAAGCAGAATCCAATGCGTGGCTTAGGATTTATATCACTTAACGTCAATACTTGATTCAATTTATACTTTGTAACTTTAACAGTTTTGAAATTTGATACAAACAAATTGATCGTATCAATTTAATTCAAAATTGTATCTAAATTAGTACTACATTAGTACTTTAATTTGGAATTTTTTTAACAAGATCCAATGCGTGGTTTAAGACTTATAGCACTTAACGTCAACACTTGATTTAATTTATAATTTGTAACTTCAACAAATTTGAAATTTGATACAAATAATTTGATCGTATCAATTTAATTCAAAATTGCAACTAATTTAGTACCACATTAGTACTCTAATTTAGAAAATTTAGAGCAAAATTCAATGCGTGGTATAAGATTTATAGCACTTAACCTCAAAAGTTGATTCAGTTTATTCTTTGTGATTTAAGCAATTTTGAAATATGATACAAAAAAATTGATCGTATAAATTTATATCAAAATTGCAAATGATTTAGTTCTACATTTGTACCCCAATTTTGAAAATTTACAGCAAAATCCAATGCGTGGTTTAGGACTTATAGCACTTAACGTCAAAACTTGATTCAATTTATAATTTGTAATTTTAACAATTTTGAAATTTGAAACAAAAAATTTGATCGTATCAATTTAATTCAAAATTGCATTTAATTTAGTACCACATTAGTACCATAATTTGGAAAATTTGCAGCAAAATCCAATGCGTGGTTTAGGACTTAGAGCACTTAACTTCAAATACTTGATTCAATTTATTATTTGTAACTTTAGCAATTTTGAAATTTGGTACAAAAAATTTGATCGTATCAACTTAATTTAAAATTGAAAATAATTTAAGACTATATTAGTACTCTAATTTGGTAAATTCAGAGCGTAATCCAATGCGTGGTTTAGGATTTATAGCACTTAACGTCAATACTTGATTTAATTTATAATTTGTAACTTTGACAAATTTGAAATTTGATAAAAAAAAATTTGATTGTATTAATTTAATTCAAAATTGGAAAAAAATTAGGACCTTATTAGTACCCTAATTTGGAAATTTTTCAAAAAGATCCAATGCGTGGCTTAGGATTTATACCACTTAGCGTCAATACTTCATTCAATTTATAATTTGTAACTTCAACAATTTTGAAATTTGATACAAAAAATTTGATTGTATCAATTTAATTCAAAATTGCAGTTAATTTAGTACCACATTAGTACTCAAATTTGAAAAATTTAGAGCAAGATCCAATGTGTGGTTTAGGATTTATAGCTCTTTACGTCAAAAGTTGATTTAATTTTTAATTTGTAATTTAAAATTTTTGAAATAGTATACAAAAAATAGATCGTATCAATTAATATCAAAATTGCAAATAATTTAGTTCTACATCAGTACCTTAGTTTGGAAAATTTAGAGCAAGATCCAATGTTTTGCTTAGGATTTATAGCATTTAACGTCGAAAGTTGATTTAATTTTTAATTTGTAATTTAAATTTTTTTGAAATAGGATACAAAAAAATAGATTGTATCAATTCATATCAAAATTACAAATAATTTAGTTCTACATTAGTACCCTTATTTGGAAAATTTTCAACAAGATCCAATGCGTGGTTTAGGAGTTATAGCACTTAACGTCAATACTTGATTCAATTTATAATTTGTAAATTAACAATTTTGAAATTTGATACAAAAAATTTGAACGTATCAATTTAAGTCAAAATTGGAAATAATTTAAGACTATATTAGTACCCTAATTTGGAAAATTCAGAGCAAAATCCAATGAGTGGTTTAGGATTTATTGAACTTAACATGAAAAGTTAGTTCAGTTTATTCTTTGTGATTTAAACAATTTTGAAATCTGATACAAAAAAATTGATCGTATCAATTTAATTCAAAATTGCAATTAATTTAGTACTACATTAGTACCCTAATTTGGACATTTTTCAGAAAGTTTCAATGTATGGTTTAGGATTTATAGCACTTAACGTCAATGCTTGATTCAATTTCTAATTTGTAACTTCAACAATTTTGAAATTTGATACAAAAAAATTGATTTTATCAATTTAATTCAAAATTGTAATTAATTTAGTACTACATTAGTATTTTAATTTGGAAAATTTTCAAAAAGATCCATTGCGTGGTTTAGGATTTATAGCACTTAACGTCAAGACTTGATTCAATTTATAATTTGTAATTTTAACAATTTGAAAATTTGATACAGAAAAATTGATGGTATCATTTTAATTCAAAATTGGAAATAATTTAGTACCACATTAGTACCCTAATTTGGAAAATTTAGAGCAAGATCCAATGCGTAGTTTAGGATTTATAGCACTTAACCTCAAAAGTTGATTCAGTTTATTCTTTGTGATTTAAACAATTTTGAAATCTGATACAAAAAATTTTATCGTATTAATTTATATCAAAATTAAAAATAATTTAGTATTACATTAGTACCTTAATTTGGAAAATATAGAGCAAGATCCAATACGTGGTTTAGGATTTATAGCACTTAACGTCAAAAGTTGATTTAATTTTTAATTTAAAATTTAAATTTTTTTGAAATAGGATACAAAAAAATAGATCGTATCAATTTAATTCAAAATTGTAGTTAATTTAGTACTACATTAGTACTTTAATTTATTAAAATATGAGCAAGATCTAATGCGTGGTTTAGGACTTATAGCACTTAACGTCAATACTTGATTTAATTTATAATTTGTAACTTACTACAATAAATTGAATGTATCAATTTAATTCAAATTTGCTATTAATTAAGTACTACATTAGTACCCTAATTTGTAAAATTTTCAACAATATCCAATACATGGTTTAGAACTTATAGCACTTAACTTCAATACTTGATCTAATTTATACTTTGTAATTTGAATAATTTTGAAATTTAATACAAAAAAATTGATCGTATCAATTTAGTTTAAATTTGCAACTATTTTAGTATCATATTAGTACCATAACTTAAAAAATTTAGAGCAAGGTCCAATGCGAGGTTTAAGATTTATAGCACTTACCGTCAATACTTGATTCAGTTTATAATTTGTAACTTCAACAATTTTGAAATTTGATGCAAAAAATTTGATCGTATCAATTTATTTAAAAATTGCAAATAATTTAGTATCACATTAGTACCCTAATTTGGAAAATTAAGAGCAAGATCCAATGCGTGGTTTAGGATTTATAGCACTTAACCTCAAAAGTTGATTCAATTTATTCTTTATGAAATTTTGAAATATGATACAAAAAATTTGATCGTATCAATTTAATTCAAAATTGCAAATAATTTAGTACCATATTAGTACTCTAATTTGGAAAATTTAGAGCAGGATCCAATGCGTGGTTTAGGATTTATAGCACTTAACGTCAATACTTGATTTAATCTATAATTTGTAACTTCACCATTTTTGAAATTTGATACAAAAAATTTGATCGTATCAATTTAATTCAAAATTGTTATTAATTTAGTACCACATTAGTACCGGAATTTGGAAAAATCAGAGCAAGATCCAATGCATGGTTTAGGATCTATAGCACTTAACTTCAATACTTGATTCAATTTCTAAATTGTAACTTCAACAATTTTGAAATTTGATACAAAAAAATTGATTGCATCAATTTATTCAAAATTGGAAATAATTTAGGACCACGTTAGTACCCCAATTTGGAAAATTTAGAGCAAGATCCAATACGTTGTTTAGGACTTGTGACACTTAAAACACCATTCCGGTTTCCTAAGCATAAAAACCTATTTATCTTACTGAAAGTTTATATTAAAATTAACATATTTATTAAATATAAGTCCGTATAAAATTATTCCGCATATCTTCATACCAGTGAGAAAATTTCTTATAGGCATATTCCAAGTTTTTATGCAGAATAATTGTATTGGTCTTTTTTGTGGTTAATTTGCTAATTATGTGCGTGTAACTAATTAGACACAGGACCATGCAAGGTGGATTCCATTCGTGTTTGGTATCAATAAACATTTTTATCTATAATTTGTTTGCATATAAATGGTTGCGTAATTAAACATAAATTATACGTTTACACATATCCAACTTACATACTAAATTAGCAAATAAATGACTTTTATGATAGTATGCAGTAGAGTCAATATATTGTTTATTTAATTAATAAAATGTTAATGCGGAGGCAATTTAATTAACAATCTCCTACAATGCCTTAGTACTTCATATATTATGTCCATCTAATGCTAATTTCAATATCAACAACTTTATGCCTTGTAGCTAACATTATTCAAATGTCGGCGCGAATCAACTAGTGATCCACAGTAATAAAATCAATCATTTAATAAAAATTCTGTCTTGCAATAAATTCAAACGGACTACTAAAGTCAACTCGATATTCGCACGCATATAATCTTTGTCAAAGTGATCTACCAATTGCTTTTAATTAACTAACACTGTACTAATTATATTATCTCAATAGAATCGAAATATGACTAATTGCGGAAATGGCACGACATTTAATTTATTATTGTTGAGTGTTTATTATATAGATAAATCACGATGCGTTTGTTTTTAGATTCGGTTGTGTTTTTTTTACACATGACAAATGTGAATGGAAATGAACAAGTTTCATAAGTCATTGCTTTGCTGACAAATTTTAAAATGCATTACGTGTGGTTATAGTGGATAAATTCTAGTTCCTTGTGGGGAGTTTAATAATTATTCATACGCATTGTGACAATTATAAGTTGTTGATAGTTAATTATTCTATATGTCAAATAACAAATTTGTTATTATTTACAGAGTTGGTATGGTAATTGCAAATTAATTGACGCGGATGCTTCGCTATATTTAGAATATAACTTACACTTGGGCGAGTGGTTTAAACTAATTTTAATATTTTTAACATTTTATAACCAGATTTTAGTACTTTGCTTTACAATCTTTGAGTTCTGTGGTCGGATTTTAGAGTTTTTGACATTTTCTAACAAAGTTTATTGTTTTTTTACTTTTTTAAGGCCGGATTTTTTACATTTTATAATTCTGTTTTTATTTTATAACTATACACATTTTTTAACCAATTTTTGGCTGGATTTTAGTGCTTATTAATTAAATTTTAAGTTTTGCGGCTGGAATTTTTAATATTTATTGGTCGGATTTTAGCAGTGTTTGCTGTTTTCTAATCGAATTTTTGGTATTTTGTAGCTTAAGTTCAATATTTTTTATAGCCGGATTTTAAATTTTGGCAAATTTGGTATTTTTAATAAGTTTTGAACAAATTTTTGACAATTTATATTAGAATTATGGTTTTTTATAATTTAATTTTGTTATTTTAATCATGTTATAACCGGAATTTGGTATTGTTTGCATATTTTCTTAAAATTATTGGCCGGATTTTAATATTTTTGACATTTTGTGCCTGGACTTTATTACTTTTTACTGTTTTATGAACGGATTTGGTACTTTAAATTAAAATTTTGATAGTTTTCTTTTTTTAATTTCTATCATTTTATAATTGGATTTTAAGTTTTTGTGACAGGTATTTGATATTTTTGGCTTTTATGGCCGGATTTTGGTGTTTATTAAATCAATTTGAAGTTTTGCGGCCGGATTGTTTTTAACATTTATTGTCCGGATTTTAGCACGATTGCTATTTTATAGTTGAATTTTTGATATTTTATAGCTTAATTTCAATATTTTTTACGTTTTATACACTGATTTTAGTATTTTTTACACAAATCTTTTTTTTTATTTTTCTTTCAATTTTTTGACTAAATTTTTAACATTCTAATATAAAAATTATGGCTTTTTATAATTTAATTTTGTTATTTTAATCATTTCATAACGGGTTTTGGTACTGTTTGCGTATTTTCTTAAAATTTTTGCCCGGATTTTAATAATTTTGAGATTTAGTGTCTTCATTTTAGTACTTTTGCTGTTTAATGAATGGATTTTTGAATTTTTGACACATTTTTTTTTATTTTTATAATTTTATAATTAGATTTTAAGTTTTTTTTTACTTTAATATTGTTGCTTTTTATGGCCGGATTTTGGTGTTTATTAAATAAATTTAAAATCTTGGTTTTTAGGTACTTTTATTTTCGACAGTTCTTAATCTCTCATATTTTTAACTTGCTTTATTTTTTTACTGTAAGTTAGATGGCATTTTGTAGATAAGTGATTCATCTTACTCAAAACCATTCGCTGTTACACATATTTCTGGCATCAGTAGCAGTGTGCAAGTTTTCCAGATTTTAGTTTTTCTTCAACGGTGACTATCAGAGCCAGTCTTTTTGTCAATATCCATAGAAAATAAAGTTTTTTAAATTCTTTCTAAACATTTTCTAATGATTTGAAGTATGTTGAACCCAAAATTTCAAACCAAATTTCAAAATTCCTGCTAATTATTGCAAAAATTCAAATTAATCAACAAAATGGCAATACTTTCAATTTGTTGAAAATTTTTATAGAAAATAATATTTTCCAAAATAGTTTCTATACATTTTTTAACAAATTTAAGTATGCTGGATCCAATATTTCAAACTGGAACTCAAAATGTCTGCTGGTTGTTGCAGAAATTTAATTTAATCAACATAAATACCAATAATTTTAAATTAATGACAATTTCCACAAAAAATAAAATTATCCAAAATTGTTTCAGTAAATTTACTAAAAAAATTAAGTGGGCTAAATCCAAAATTTTAAATCATATTTCAAAATTCCTGCTGATTGTTGCAGAAATTCAATTTAATCAACAAAATTGCTAATTTTTTCAATTTATTGGAAATTTCTATAAAAATAAATAAATTCAAAATAGTTTCTATAAATTTTTTAATAAATTCATTTATGCTAAATCCAAAATTTCAAACCACATCTCAAAATTCCTGCTGGTTATTGAAGAAATTTAATTTATTCAACAAAATTGCAATTTTGTTAACAAATACAGAAATTCAATTTATTCAACAAAAATGCCAATAATTTTAAATTAATGACACTTTCCACAAAAAATTAAATTTTCTAGAATTGTTTTCGTAAATTTTCTAAAAAAATTAAGTGTGCTGAATCCAAAATGTTAAACCACATTTTAAAATTATTGCTGATTATTGCAGAAAATCAATTTAATCAACAAAATTGCCAATTTTGTTCAAATTAATCAAATTTTTTTAAAAAAATAAATTTTTCCAAAATATTTTTTGTAAATTTTCTTACTAATTCAAGTATGCTGAACTTTAAATTTTAAACCGCATCTTAAAATTCCTGCTGGTTATTGCAGAATATCAATTTAATCAACAAAATTGCCAGTTTTTTTCAATTTAATCAAAATTTTTATAAAAAATAAAATTTTCCGAACAATTTTTCGCAAATTTTCGAACAGATTCAAGTATGCTGAACCCAAAATTTCAAACCGCATCTCAAAATTCCTGCTGGTTATTGCAGAAACTCAATTTAATCAACAAAATTGCCAATTTTTTTCAAATTAATCAATATTTGTATAAGAAATATATTTTTCCGAAATATGTTTTGCAAATTTTCTAACAAATTCAAGTATGCTGAACTCTAAATTTTCAACCGCATCTCAAAATTCCTGCTGGTTATTGAAGAAAATCAATTTAATCAAACAACAAACTGTCAATTTTTTTAAAATTAATCAAAATTTTTATAAAAAATTTGTTTTTCTGAATTATTTTTTGCAAATTTTCTAACAAATTCAAGCATGCTGAACCCAAAATTTTAAACCGCATCTTAAATTTCCTTCTGGTTATCACAGAAACTCAATTTAATCAACAAAATTGCTAATATTTTTAATTTAGTGGCAATTTCTATCAAAAGTAAAATTTTCCAAAATAGTTTCTATAAATTTTCTAATAAATTCATTTATGCTAAATTTAAAATTTTAAACCACATCTTAAAATTCCTGCTGGTTATTTAAGAAAATCAATTTAATCAACAAAATTGCCAATTTTTTTCAAATTAATAAAAAAAATTATAAAAAATAATTTTTTTCGAAATATGTTTGCAAATTTTCTAACAAATTCAAGTATGCTGAACCCAAATGTTCAACCCGCATCTCAAAATTCCTGCTGGTTATCGCAGAATATCAATTTAATCAACAAAATTACCAATTTTTTTCAAATTAATCAAAATTTTTATAAAAAACAATTTTTTTTTAATATTTTTACAAATTTTCTAACAAGTTTAAGTATGCTGAACCCAAAATTTTAATCCGCATCTCAAAATTCCTGCAGGTTATTGCAGAAACTCAATTTAATCAACAAAATTGCTAATATTTTCAATTTAATGAAATTTCTATAAAAAATAAAATTTTCCAAAGTAGTTTCTATAAATTTTCTAATAAATTTATTTGTGGTACATCCAAAATATTGAACCGCATCTGAAAATTCCTGCTGGTTATTGATGAAATTCAATTTAATCAACAAAATTACCAATTTTTTTCAAATTAATCAAAGTTTTTATGAAAAATATTTTTTTTCGAAATATTTTTTGCAAATTTTTTAACAAATTCACGTATGAAGAACCCAAAATTTCAAACCGCATCTCAAAATTCTTGCTGGTTATTGCAGAAACTCAATTTAATCAACAAAATTGCTAATATTTTCAGTTTAATAGAAATTTCTATAAAAATAAATAACTTCAAAATAGTTTCTATAAATTTTCTAATAAATTCATTTATGCTAAATCCAAATTTTTAATCCGCATCTCAAAATTCCTGCTGGTTATTAAAGAAATCAATTTAATCAACAAAATTACCATTTTTTTTCAAATTAATCAAAATTTTTAGAAAGCTAATTTTTTCCGAAATATTTTTTTAAAATTTTCTAACAAATTCTAGTATGTTGAACTCAAAATTTTAAATCGCATCTCAAAATTCTTGCAGGTTATCGCAGAAACTCAATTTAATCAACAAAATTGCCAATTTTTTTCAAACTATTAAAAATATATTTTTCCGAAATATTTTTTGCAATTTTTCTTACAAATGTAAGTATGCTGAATTCAAAATTTCAAACCGCACCTTAAAATTCCTGCTGGTTATCGCAGAATATCAATTTAATCAACAAAATTGCCAATTTTTTTCATATTAATCAAAATTTTTATAAAAATATATTTTACTGAAATATGTTTTGCAAATTTTCTAACAAATTCAAGTATGCTGAACTTTAAATTTCAAACCGAATCTCAAAATTCCTGCTGGTTATTGCAGAAACTCAATTTAATCAACAAAATTACCAATTTTTTTTCAAATTAATCAAAATAATAATTTTATAAGAAATAAATTTTTTCGTAATATTTTTTGCAAATTTTCTAACAAGTTCAAGTATGTTGAACCTAAAATTTTAAACCACATCTCAGAATTCCTGCTGGTTATTGCTGGTTATTTTAATCAACAAAATTGCTAATATTTTCAATTTAATGGAAATTTTTATAAAAAATAAAAAAATTCAAAATAGTTTCTATAAATTTTCTAATAAATTAATTTATGCTACATCCAAAATTTCAAACCACATCTCAAAATTCCTGCAGGTTATTGAAGAAATTCAATTTAATCAATAAAATTACCAATTTTTTTCAAATTAATCAAAATTTCTATAAAACATATTTTTTTTTTTAATGTTTTTTCAAATTTTCTAACAAATTCAAGTATGCTGAACTCAAAATTTTAAACCGCATCTCAAAATTCTTGCTGGTTATTTAAGAAATTCAATTTAATCAACAAAAATATAAATTTTTTTCAAATTATTCAAAATTTAAAAAAAAAAAAAAAATTTAAATAGTTTTGCAAATTTTCTAACAAAGTCAAAAATGCTGAACTTAAAATTTTAAACCGCATCTCAAAATTCCTGTTGGTTATTGCAGAAACTTAGTTTAATCAACAAAATTTCTAATATTTTCAATTTAATTGAAATTTCTATAAAAAATAAAAATTTCCAAAATAGTTTCTATAAATTTTCTAATAAATTTATTTATGCTGAACCCAAAATTTGAAACCGCATCTTAAAATTCCTGCTTGTTATTGCAGAAACTCAATTTAATCAACAAAATTACCAATTTTTTTCAATTTAATCTAAAAATTTATAAAAATTAAATATTTTTGAATAATTTTTTGCAAATTTTCAAACAAATTCAAGTATGCTGAACAAAAAATTTCAAACCGCATTTCAAAATTCCTGCTGGTTATTGCAGAAACTCAATTTAATCAACAAAATTGCTAATATTTTCAATTTAATGGTAATTTCTATGAAAAATAAAAATTTCCAAAATAGTTTCTATAAATTTTCTAATAAATTTATTTATGCTGAACCCAAAATTTGAAACCGCATCTTAAAATTCCTGCTTGTTATTGCAGAAACTCAATTTAATCAACAAAATTGCTAATATTTTCAATTTAATGGAAATTTCTATGAAAAATAAAAATTTCCAAAATAGTTTCTATAATTTTTCTAATAAATTCATTTTTGCTAAATCTAAAATTTTAAATCGCATCTCAAAATTCCTGCTGGTTATTGAAGAAATTCAATTTAATCGACAATTTTACCAATTTTTTTCAAATTAATCAAAATTTTTATAAAAAATTGCTTTTTCCGAACAATTTTTTGCAAATTTTCTATCAAATTCAAGTATGCTTAACCCAAAATTTCCAACCGTATCTTAAAATTCCTGCTGGTTATTGCAGAATATCAATTTAATCAACAAAATTGCCAATTTTTTTCAATTTAATCCAAAAATTTATAAAAATTAAATATATTTGTATAATTTTTTGCAAATTTTCAAACAAATTCATGTATGCTGAACCCAAAATTTCAAACCGCATCTCAAAATTCCTGCTGGTTATTGCAGAAACTCAATTTAATCAACAAAATTGCTAATATTTTCAATTTAATGAAAATTTCTATAAAAAATAAAAAAAATCAAAATAGTTTCTATAAATTTTCTAATAAATTTATTGATGCTAAATCCAAAATTTCAAACCGCATCTCAAAATTCCTGCTGGTTATTAAAGAAATCAATTTAATCAACAAATTTGCCAATTTTTTTCAAATTAATCAAAATTTTTATAAGAAATAAATTTGTTCGTAATATTTTTTGCAAATTTTCTAACAAGTTCAAGTATGTTGAACCTAAAATTTTAAACCACATCTCAGAATTCCTGCTGGTTATTGCAGAAACTCATTTTAATCAACAAAATTGCTAATATTTTCAATTTAATGGAAATTTTTATAAAAAATAAAAAAATTCAAAATAGTTTCTATAAATTGTCTAATAAATTAATGTATGCTACATCCAAAATTTCAAACCACATCTCAAAATTCCTGCAGGTTATTGAAGAAATTCAATTTATTCAATAAAATTACCAATTTTTTTCAAATTAATCAAAATTTCTATAAAACATATTTTTTTTTTAAATATTTTTTCAAATTTTCTAACAAATTTAAGTATGCTGAACTCAAAATTTTAAACCGCATCTCAAAATTCTTGCTGGTTATTTAAGAAATTCAATTTAATCAACAAAAATATAAATTTTTTTCAAATTAATCAAAATTTAAAAAAAAAAAAAAAATTTTAAATAGTTTTGCAAATTTTCTAACTAAGTCAAGTATGCTGAACTTTAAATTTTAAACCGCATCTCAAAATTCCTGTTGGTTATTGCAGAAACTTAGTTTAATCAACAAAATTTCTAATATTTTCAATTTAATTGAAATTTCTATAAAAAATAAAAATTTCCAAAATAGTTTCTATAAATTTTCTAATAAATTTATTTATGCTAAACCCAAAATTTGAAACCGCATCTTAAAGTTCCTGCTTATTATTGCAGAAACTCAATTTAATCAACAAAATTACCAATTTTTTTCAATTTTATCTAAAAATTTATAAAAATTAAATATTTTTGAATAATTTTTTGCAAATTTTCAAACAAATTCAAGTATGCTGAACCCAAAATTTCAAACCGCATCTCAAAATTCCTGCTGGTTATTGCAGAAACTCAATTTAATCAACAAAATTACCAATTTTTTTCCATTTAATCTAAAAATAGATAAAAATTAAATATATTTGTATAATTTTTTGCAAATTTTTAAACAAATTCATGTATGCTGAACCCAAAATTTCAAACCGCATCTCAAAATTCCTGCTGGTTATCGCAGAATATCAATTTAATCAACAAAATTACCAATTTTTTTCAATTTAATCTAAAAATTTATAAAAATTAAATATTTTTGAATAATTTTTTGCAAATTTTCTATCAAATTCAAGTATGCTTAACCCAAAATTTCCAACCGTATCTTAAAATTCCTGCTGGTTATTGCAGAATATCCATTTAATCAACAAAATTGCCAATTTTTTTCAAATTAACCAAATTTTTTATAAAAAATATTTTTTTCAAAATATTTTTTGCAAATTTTTTAAGAAATTCAAGTATGCTGAACCCAAAATTTTAAACCGCATCTCAAAATTCATGCTGGTTATTGCAGAAACTCAATTTAATCAACAAAATTACCAATTTTTTTCAATTTAATCTAAAAATTTATAAAAATTAAATATATTTGTATAATTTTTTGCAAATTTTCAAACAAATTCATGTATGCTGAACCCAAAATTTCAAACCGCATCTCAAAATTCCTGCTGGTTATTGCAGAAACTCAATTTAATCAACAAAATTGCTAATATTTTCAATTTAATGGAAATTTCTATGAAAAATAAAAATTTCCAAAATAGTTTCTATAATTTTTCTAATAAATTCATTTTTGCTAAATTTAAAATTTCAAACCGCATCTCAAAATTCCTGCTGGTAATCAAAATTTTTATAAAAAATTGCTTTTTCCGAACAATTTTTTGCAAATTTTCTATCAAATTCAAGTATGCTTAACCCAAAATTTCCAACCGTATCTTAAAATTCCTGCTGGTTATTGCAGAATATCAATTTAATCAACAAAATTGCCAATTTTTTTCAAATTAACCAAATTTTTTATAAAAAATATTTTTTTCAAAATATTTTTTGCAAATTTTTTAAGAAATTCAAGTATGCTGAACCCAAAATTTTAAACCGCATCTCAAAATTCATGCTGGTTATTGCAGAAACTCAATTTAATCAACAAAGTTACCAATTTTTTTCAATTTAATCCAAAAATTTATAAAAATTAAATATATTTGTATAATTTTTTGCAAATTTTCAAACAAATTCATGTATGCTGAACCCAAAATTTCAAACCGCATCTCAAAATTCCTGCTGGTTATTGCAGAAACTCAATTTAATCAACAAAATTACCAATTTTTTTCCATTTAATCTAAAAATAGATAAAAATTAAATATATTTGTATAATTTTTTGCAAATTTTCAAACAAATTCATGTATGCTGAACCCAAAATTTCAAACCGCATCTCAAAATTCCTGCTGGTTATTGCAGAAACTCAATTTAATCAACAAAATTACCAATTTTTTTCCATTTAATCTAAAAATAGATAAAAATTAAATATATTTGTATAATTTTTTGCAAATTTTTAAACAAATTCATGTATGCTGAACCCAAAATTTCAAACCGCATCTCAAAATTCCTGCTGGTTATCGCAGAATATCAATTTAATCAACAAAATTACCAATTTTTTTCAATTTAATCTAAAAATTTATAAAAATTAAATATTTTTGAATAATTTTTTGCAAATTTTCTATCAAATTCAAGTATGCTTAACCCAAAATTTCCAACCGTATCTTAAAATTCCTGCTGGTTATTGCAGAATATCCATTTAATCAACAAAATTGCCAATTTTTTTCAAATTAACCAAATTTTTTATAAAAAATATTTTTTTCAAAATATTTTTTGCAAATTTTTTAAGAAATTCAAGTATGCTGAACCCAAAATTTTAAACCGCATCTCAAAATTCATGCTGGTTATTGCAGAAACTCAATTTAATCAACAAAATTACCAATTTTTTTCAATTTAATCTAAAAATTTATAAAAATTAAATATATTTGTATAATTTTTTGCAAATTTTCAAACAAATTCATGTATGCTGAACCCAAAATTTCAAACCGCATCTCAAAATTCCTGCTGGTTATTGCAGAAACTCAATTTAATCAACAAAATTGCTAATATTTTCAATTTAATGGAAATTTCTATGAAAAATAAAAATTTCCAAAATAGTTTCTATAATTTTTCTAATAAATTCATTTTTGCTAAATTTAAAATTTCAAACCGCATCTCAAAATTCCTGCTGGTAATCAAAATTTTTATAAAAAATTGCTTTTTCCGAACAATTTTTTGCAAATTTTCTATCAAATTCAAGTATGCTTAACCCAAAATTTCCAACCGTATCTTAAAATTCCTGCTGGTTATTGCAGAATATCAATTTAATCAACAAAATTGCCAATTTTTTTCAAATTAACCAAATTTTTTATAAAAAATATTTTTTTCAAAATATTTTTTGCAAATTTTTTAAGAAATTCAAGTATGCTGAACCCAAAATTTTAAACCGCATCTCAAAATTCATGCTGGTTATTGCAGAAACTCAATTTAATCAACAAAGTTACCAATTTTTTTCAATTTAATCCAAAAATTTATAAAAATTAAATATATTTGTATAATTTTTTGCAAATTTTCAAACAAATTCATGTATGCTGAACCCAAAATTTCAAACCGCATCTCAAAATTCCTGCTGGTTATTGCAGAAACTCAATTTAATCAACAAAATTGCTAATATTTTCAATTTAATGGAAATTTCTATGAAAAATAAAAATTTCCAAAATAGTTTTTATAAATTTTCTAATAAATTTATTTATGCTAAATCCAAAATTACAAACCGCATTTTAAAATTCCTGCCGGTTATTGAAGAAATTTAATTTAATCAACAAAATTACCAATTTTCTTCAAATTAATCAAATTTTTTATAAAAAATATTTTTTTTCGAAATGTTTTTTGCAAATTTTCTAACAAATTCAAGTATGCTGAACCCAAAATTTCAAACTACATCTCAAAATTCCTGCTGGTTATTGAAGAAATTCAATTTAATAAACAAAATTACCAATTTTCTTCAAATTAATCAAATTTTTTTTTAAAAATATATTTTTCCGAAATGTTTTTTGGAAATTTTCAAACAAATTCAAGTATGCTGAGCCCAAAATTTTAAACCGCGTCTTAAAATTCCTGCTGGTTATCGCAGAAACTCAATTTAATCAACGAAATTGTTAAATATTTTCAATTTAATGAAAATTTCTATAAAAAATTAATAAATTTAAAATAGTTTCTATAAATTTTTTAATAAATTTGTTTATGCTGAACCCAAAATTTTAAACCGCATCTCAAAATTCCTGCTGGTTATCGCAGAATATCAATTTAATCAACAAAATTGCTAATTTTTTTCAAATTAATCAAAATTTTTATAAAAAATAAATTTTTCCGAAATATGTTTGCAAATTTTCTAGCAAAGTCAACTATGCTGAACCCAAAATTTTAAACCGCATCTCAAAATTCCTGCTGGTCGTTAAAGAAATTCAATTTAATCAACAAAATTACGATTTTTTTTCAAATTAATCAAAATTTTTATAATAAATAAATATTGCCGAAATAATGTTTGCAAATTTTTCAAGAAATTTAAGTATTCTAAACCCAAAATTTCAAACCGCATCTCAAAATTCCTGCTGGTTATTGCAATAAATCAATTTAATCGATTGGGCAAGTGGGTAGGCACTTAAGTTCAAACTACTCGCTAGTAAACAAGATCTGGAGTGACCCACTCACCCACCCAAGTATTAATCATTTAAAGATTGAATATTACTTCCTCCTCTTCGGACTAAAGGACTTGTAACACTTTCAGAGAGAAGAAACTTGTAATTCTTTGATAACAAAGGGTAGGTGGGCACTCCAGTTCAAACTACTCAATGGTAATCATAATTTGGAGTGACTCGCCCGCTCACCCAAGTGTTGGTCATTAAAAAATTGCATATCCTCTGACTAAGGAACTTCTAACACTTGCAGATAGGAGAAACTTTTAATTCTTTGATAACAACTACTCTTGCTTTGAATAACGGAGAAAATGAATAAAATGTTAAAAAATTAATCTTTATTATATGTGCTGCTTATACATATAATTTTTCATAATAATTTATTTACTATTTGTTATAAAATAATCGTTAAAACATAGTTTAGCACCCGTTTTACGCCAAAAGCAGCGTTGGTGAGGCAATGAACGTCAACATTAGGATGATAAAGTACGCGAGTCCTTCACGTTTCATAATAAATTATAAAATACTTATTCTAATAAAGAAAAAGAGATAAGATGATTTATATTTTTCATCATTGCCTCAGGATGTCGCCAAAGACGTACTATGTAATAATTTATGCAATGTAACTCTAATGGAGTTCGTAACGAGCGCATTTCCCGTTGACGCCGATCATTTCGCTTTTGATACGATTCGCGCCCGCCGCTCGAGCGCCGTAATGAGAGACCATATTAATTACGTATTTAACGATTTTTCCGCGCCGATCGCAAATGAGTCCTGGATGAGAAGGGGGGACCGGTTTTATTTAGTTTATTTTGTCCTGCAGGTTCCAGGCCGGACGCTCTAAGCTGTGTTTTACCTATGACTGGCAGACGCCGGTCTTGTCGACCTCCTCGATTTTTCCGTCTGGAAATGAGACGGCGAAGAGACTCGCGCGCGTTCCACTCTCTTCCGGGTACCCCGGCGGAAAAAGTTGATATCAAGATGCTGGTTGAGATCTCGCGTGTGCAAGATCAGGATCGACATATACGCATCGCGCACACACATCACAGCAGTTTCTTCCCATCCGTTTAATAATTATTAATTCGCGTTTGGAAGCCGTGACTGCGAATTATATCTGTCAGGTGCGATTCCGCATCTCATATGTGATACGCGGGTCAGGATAACATCTTTAATTTACGCCAGGGCACATGTTCATATTGTAGATTTTTTTTGTTGCAATTTTAATTATACAATCCATCCGTTTTACTTCAACTCTAGAAGAACGAGACCGACGTTATTTTATTGAAGAAATGCACGTTTTTTCTAGTTTCATTTCCTTTAATTTACGAAATTATACATATTAAATTTATCTGATTGGATTGGAACTTCTTAAGCTATAATTCGATTCAATCTTAATTAAAATATGATGGAAGTTTTCAATTATCTCGGAAAATTTTTGAAGGAATTTACTGAAATTTTCCAAATTAATTAGTCAATATTCTTAACATAATTTGGTGCAATTGGGTTGCCTAATTTCTGCTAATAAAAAAATGGCGGATGATTAATTAAGAAATTTTGGTAAATTTGATGGAAATTTTTAATTTTCTCGGGAAATCTTTCAAGGAATTTAATGAAATTTCACAAATTAGTTAAGCAATATTTTTAACATAATTTAGTGTAATTTGGTTGCTTAATTCCTGCTAATAACAAAATCGCGGATGATTAATTAAGAAATTTTGCTAAATTTGATGGAAATTGTTAATTTTCTCGGGAAATCTTTGAAGGAATTCAATAAAATTTTACAAATTAGTTAATTAATATTCTTAACATATTTTGGTACAATTGGGTTGCTTAATTCCAGCTAACAGCAAAATGGCGGATGATTAATTAAGATATTTTGGTAAATTTGATGGAAATTTTAAAATATTTTAAGAAAACTTTGAAGGAATTTAATGAAATTTTCTAAATTAGTTTATCAATATTCTTAACATAATTTGGTGCAATTTGGTTGCTTTATTCCTGCTAATAACAAAATGGCGGATGATTAATTAAGAAATTTTAGTAAATTTGATGGAAATCTTTAATTATCTTGAGAAATCTTTCAAGGAATTTAATGAAATTTTCCAAATTAGTTAATCAATATTCTTAACATAATTTGGTCAAATTGGGTTGCTCAATTCTTGCTAATAACAAAATGGCAGATGATTAATTAAGAAATTTTGGTAAATTTGATGGAAATTTTTAATTTTCTCAGGAAATTTTTCAAGGTAATCAATGAATTTTTCCAAATTAGTTAATCACTATTCTTGACATAATTTGGTGCAATTGGGTTGCTTAATTCCTGCTAATAACAAAATGGCGGATGATTAATTAGGAAATTTTAGTGAATTTGATGGAAATTTTTAATTTTCTCGGTAAATCTTTCAAGGAATTTTATAAAATTCTACTAATTAGATAATCAATATTTTTAACATAATTTAGTGTAATTGGGTTACTTAATCCCTGCTAATAACAAAATGGCGGATGATTAATTAAGATTTTTGCTAAATTTGATGGAAATCTTTAATTTTCTCGGGAAATCTTTCAAGGAATTTAATGAAATTTCCCAAATTAGTTAATCAATATTCTTAACATATTTTGGTCGAATTGGGTTGCTCAATTCCTGCTAATAACAAAATGGCGGATGATTAATTAAGAAATTCTGGTAAATTTGATGGAAATTTTTAATTTTCTTAGGAAATCTTTTAAGGAATTCAATGAAATTTTTCAAATTAGTTAATCAATATTCTTAACATAATTTGGTGCAATTGGGTGGCTTAATTCCTGCTAATAACAAAATGCCGGGTATTAATTAAGAAATTTTGGTGAATTTGATGGAAATATTTACTTATCTCGGGAAATCTTTCGAAGAATTTAATAAAATTTGATAAATTAGTTAATCAATATTCTTAACATAATTTGGTACAATTGGGTTGCTTAATTCCTGCTAATAACAAAATGGCGGATGATTAATTAAGAAATTTTGGTAAATTTGATGGAAATTTTTAATTTTCTCGGGAATACTTTCAAGGAATTCAATGAAATTTTACAAATTAGTTAATCAATATTCTTCACATAATTTGGTGCAATTGGGTTGCCTAATTTCTGCTAATAACAAAATGGCGGATGATTAATTAAGAAATTTTGCTAAATTTGATGGAAATTTTTAATTTTTTCGGGAAATCTTTCAAGGAATTTAATGAAATTTTCCATATTAGTTATTCATTATTCTTAACATAATTTGGTGCAATTGGGTTGCTTAATTCCTGCTAATAACAAAATAGCGGATGATTAATTAGGAAATTTTAGTAAATTTGATGGAAATCTTTAATTTTCTCGGGAAATCTTTTAATTAAATCAATGAAATTTTTCAAATTAGTTAATCAATATTTTTAACATAATTTAGTGTAATTGGGTTGCTTAATTCCTGCTAATAACAAAATGGCGAATGATTAATTAAGAAATTTTGGTAAATTTGATGGAAATTTTTAATTTTCTCGGGAAATCTTTCAAGGAATTCAATGAAAGTATTCAAATTACTTAATCAATATCTTTAATATAATTTGGTGCAATTTGGTTGCCTAATTCATGCTAATAACAACATGGCGGATGATTAATTAAGAAATTTTGCTAAATTTGATGGAAATTTTTAATTTTCTCGGGAAATCCTTTAAGGAATTCAATAAAATTTAACAAATTAGTTAATCAATATTTTTAACATAATTTAGTGTAATTGGGTTGCTTAATCCCTGCTAATAACAAAATGGCGGATGATTAATTAAGAAATTTTGGTAAATTTGATGGAAATTTTTAATTTTCTCGGGAAATCTTTCAAGGAATTCAATGAAATTTTCCAAATTAGTTAATCAATATTCTTAACATAATTTGGTACAATTGGGTTGCTTAATTCCTGCTATTAACAAAATGGCGGATGATTATATAAGAAATTTTGCTAAATTTGATGGAAATCTTTAATTATTTCGGAAAATCTTTTAAGGAATTCAATGAAATTTTACAAATTAGTTAATCATTTTTCTTAACCTAATTTGGTGCAATTGGGTTGCTTAATTCCTGCTAATAACAAAATGGCGGATGATTAATTAAGAAATGTTGGTAAATTTGATGGAAATCTTTAATTTTCTCGGGAAATCTTTCACGGAATTCAATGAAATTTTCCAAATTAATAAATCAATATTCTTGACATAATTTGGTGCAATTGGGTTGCTAAATTCCTGCTAATAACAAAATGGCGGATGATTAATTAAGAAATTTTGGTAAATTTGATGGAAATTTTTAATTTTCTCGGTAAATCTTTGAAGGATTTCAATGAAATTTTCCAAATTAGTTAATCAATATTTTTAACAAAATTTAGTGTAATTGGGTTGCTTAATTCCTGCTAATAACAAAATGGCGGATGATTAAATAAGAAATTTTGGTAAATTTGATGGAAGTTTTTAATTTTTTCGGAAAATCTTTCAAGGAAATCAATGAAATTTTCTAAATTAGTTAATCAATATTTTTAACATAATTTGGTACAATTAGGTTGCTTAATTACTGCTAATAACAAAATGGCGGATGATTAATTAAGAAATTTTGGTAAATTTGATGGAAATTTTTAATTTTCTCGGTAAATCTTTGAAGGATTTCAATGAAAATTTACAAATTAGTTAATCAATATTTTTAACAAAATTTAGTGTAATTGAGTAGCTTAATTCCTGCTAATAACAAAATGGCGGATGATTTATAAAGAAATTTTGATAAGTTTGATGGAAATTTTTAATTTTCTCGGGAAATCTTTCAAGGAATTTAATGAAATTTTCCAAATTAGTTAATCAATATTCTTAATATAATTTGGTGCAATTGGGTGGCTTAATTCCTGCTAATAACAAAATGGCGGATGATTAATTAACAAATTTTGTTAAATTTGATGGAAATTTTTAAATATTTTAAGAAAACTTTAAAGGAATTCAATGAAATTTTCTAAATTAGTTTATCAATATTTTTAACATAATTTGGTGCAATTGGGTTGCTTAATTCCTGCTAATAACAATCTGGCGGATGCAAATTTAGGAAATTTTGGTAAATTTGATGGAAATCTTTAATTATTTTGGGAATTCTTTTAAGGAATTCATTAAAAATTTTCAAATTAGTTAATCAATATTCTCAACATAATTTGGTAAAATTTGGTTGCTTAATTCCAACTAATAACAAAATGGCGAATGATTAATTAGGAAATTTTAGTAAATTTGATGGAAATCTTTAATTTTTTTCTGAAATCTTTCCAGGAATTCAATGAAATTTTCCAAATTAGTTAATCAATATTCTTAACATAATTTAGTGTAATTGGGTTGCTTAATTCCAGCTAATAACAAAATGGCGGATGATTAATTAAGAATTTTTGCTAAATTTGATGGTAATTGTTAATTTTCTCGGGAAATCTTTGAAGGAATTCAATAAAATTTTACAAATTAGTTAATCAATATTCTTAACATAATTTGGTGCAATTGGGTTGCTTAATGTCTGCTGATAACAAAATGGCGGATGATTAATTAGGAAATTTTATTAAATTTGATGGAAATCTTTAATTTTCTCGGGAAATCTTTCAAGGAATTCAATGAATTTTTCCAAATTAGTTAATCAATAGTCTTAACATAATTTGGTCGAATTGGGTTGCTTAATTTCTGCTAAAAACAAAATGGCGGATGATTAATTAGGAAATTTTTGTAAATTTCATGGAAATCTTTAATTTTCTCGGGAAATTTCTCAAGGAATTCAATGAAATTTTCCAAATTAGTTAATCAATATTTTTAACATAATTTAGTGTAATTGGGTTGCTTAATTCCTGCTAATAACAAAATGGCGGATGATTAATTAAGAAATTTTGATAAATTTGATGGAAATCTTCAATTATCTCGGGAAATCTTTCAAGGAATTTAATGTTATTTTCCAAATTAGTTAATCAATATTCTTAACATAATTTGGTCGAATTGGGTTGCTCAATTCCTGCTAATAACAAAATGGCGGATGATTAATTAGGAAATTTTAGCAAATTTGATGGAAATTTTTAATTTTCTCGGGAAATCTTTCAAGGAATTTAATGATATTTTACAAATTAGTTTATCAATATTTTTAACATAATTTAGTGTAATTGGGTTGTTTAATTCCTGCTAGTAACAAAATGGCGGATGATTAATTAAGAAATTTTGGTAAATTTGATGGAAATTTTGAATATCTCGAGAAAACCTTGAAGGAGTTTAATGAAATTTTTCAAATTGGATTATTAATATTCTTAACATAATTTGGTGCAATTGGGTTGCCTAATTTCTGCTAATAACAAAATGGCGGATGAATAATTAAGAAATTTTGGTAAATTTGATGGAAATTTTTAATTTTCTCGGTAAATTTTCTATGGAATTTAATAAAATTTTCTAAATTAGTTAATCAATAATCTTAACCTAATTTGGTGCAATTGGGTTGCCTAATTCCTGCTAATAACAAAATGGCGGATGATTAATTAAGAAATTCTGGTAAATTTGATGGAAATTTTTAATTTTCTCGGGAAATATTTGAAGGAATTTAATGAAATTTTACAAATTAGTTAATCAATATTCTTAACATAATTTGGTGCAATTGGGTTGCTTAATTCCTGCTAATAACAAAATGGCGGATGATTAATTAGGAAATTGTAGTAAATTTGATGGAAATCTTCAATTTTCTCGGGAAATCTTTCAAGAAATTTAATGAAATTTTCTAAATTAGCTTATCAATATTCTTAACATAATTTGGTACAATTGGGTTGCTTAATTCCTGCTAATAACAAAATGGCGGACGATTTATTAAGAAATTTTGGTAAATTTGATGGAAATTTTTAAATATCTCGAGAAAACTTTGAAGGAATTCATTGAAATTTTCTAAATTAGTTAATTAATATTCTTAACATAATTTGGTACAATTGGGTTGCTTAATTCCTGCTAATAACAAAATGGCGGATGATTAATTAAGAAATGTTGGTAAATTCATTGGATCTCTTTAATTATTTTGGAAAAATTTTGTCAAATTAGTTAATCAATATTTATAATAATTCATATTAATCTTTTTGAAATAACGTGTAAATACAATTAAATAGTTCCTTCTGGTATCTATACATATTAGACAATGTACACCAAGTTCAAAAGATTTTTGTACAAATGGTTATCCTGTTCATTTTCTCACAATCTATAAATCGAAAACGTTATACCTGCTTCCTCGAATGTCATTCATTCGATCATATTGTGTATTATTGTAACATCACAACCCAAATAAACATAATTAATGAAACGTTCTCTTCACAGGTCATTTCAGATCAGTATTCTTCTTGCAATATATATAAACATCTGACTTAATAACATTCAATTCCAATCTTATTTCCAGGTAAAACATACACAATAAAGCGTCTGTTATTGTTATCGTTTGCCGCACTTGCCCTGACTAAAGCAAACAATAATCTCATGTGCGTGTGTATTATACGTTCCGATCGTGTCCATTCATATTTTACTACGATCAAGCCGGAGCGACACTTGAGAACGCAAGGTAAACATTTACCCGAGCAAACTAAGCTTTTGTTAACATTTTAGTTTAAGAAATTCACACCGAACAAACAAACAGCAAGCAAGCAAGGTTTCTTTCTTAATATTCTATACAAACAAGAAATACCATCAAATATCACATACAAGTGCCAACCAAATGAGAAAACAGAATGTAATTTTATAAAAACACCAACATTCCTTGAACAAACAGAATGTTTTATTTAATATGCTCGATCCATAATAAATTTCTATTCAATAATTCAAAATTATGCCGGCACTGGTTTAACATTAGTGCATTAGACAAGGCCATCATTGGACTGTGATACAAACAAGTACCGTCTGATGATGACCTTGTAAAGGTTGAAACATGTTACAGTTTTTTAAATATATTCGTGATAATAAATGTGTTTTATAAATTTTATAATGAACTATCACATAGTAACCACCATAATTCCATTGTAACTTTAATATAGTGCCACTATAATGCTGACTTCTTTTTCAATTTTTTTGTTATTATCTGTACATAAAGATACAATTTCCTGTAGTATCTAGTTATTCTTCTATTTTAGATTAGGTGAACAGATAAGCGTACGTATTGAAATTCCTGAGAAGTCATCTAATTAGATTGATGTATGTCAATATTATTAATTCCCGGCAAGCTTAACAGTGTATTATTTTCATACCAAGATATATAATTGTAACACAGCAGACGGTAACATAAAAGCGAGTGAGAACTGGTTGTAAACACCTAAGAAGAGCGCAAATCGCGCGAAGCATGTAGAAGAACCTTATCGGATTAAAAAGCCGGTGACAAGTAATGTGTTGTCTGGTCGCTTTAGGAAGGGCGACCATTAAAAGGCAAGCATGTTCATAATAATAAACGATCGCACATTAAATGTGGATTATTAAGATCAGCCCCGGGCGCCCGTGTTAAATTCCCGGTATGTGTGCACCACTGCACTTCCTACATATCACCCGGCGCGGTTGCCCATTTAAATACGAGCTTTTAAGTTTACTAACTAACTATAAGCTCGCTAGGTCTGGAATAGGCGCCGATTGGATGTCCGACAGTTTTCTAAAATATACGGTAAATATTGGCGCTACATTTGCTTTAATTTAATCAATGCAGGCGGCTCCCAACTGGACGCCGGATTTTTTTCAGTAAGTCTTCGTACATTAATTAGTCCAGTTTTATTAATTATTATAGACGGCATCAATCATGTGTTATTAGCGGTGCACCACTCTTGCATTAATTATTTTAATTAATTAAGCCAATAATATTATATTCGTTTATTTATTTTTTCAATCTCATGATGGATGGACCGATTAATTGATACGCAATTATAAAGCTAGATAAACCAGCAATGAAGTATTAGTTTTGTATGCATAACTTATTTAAAGTGCGACTAAACAACTAGAATTCATTTTTAAAATATAAAATTTTATCTATTTTCTATTAATATTTATTTCATTTTTTTGTACATAATATGAGCATTTTCTGCTACTCAATTTGCAAATAATTCCGCTTTTTGTTAAGACATTCCAGAAATGATTTTGTAAGACCTGCTAAGATGTTTTGATACCATTAAAACCAATTTAAATTTTTTTACTTAAATATCATTTTGAAAATATAATAAATTAAAAACTTAAAAAGATTTTGTAGTATTGAAGGCTTTGTTAAATGTTGCAAAACTTTTAAAAGCTTTTTTAAAACTTTGCAAAACTCATGAAGGTTTTTATTATTTAAAGTTTGTAACACTTTTTTAAAGACTTTGTTAAGACCTGCAAAGCTTTTTTGGTTTATTTTATCAATCCAAAAAAAGTTTTCTTAACTTTGCAAAATTTTCTGAACCTTTTTTTCAAAGCTGTTTTAAAATTGACAAAGTTTTTTAAAAATCTTAAAAGCTTTGCAAATTTTTTTAAAATTCCATGTTCAAAATTCATATTTTTGAAAAGCCTACTTTTTTTAAGGCGCAAAAAGCTTTTTAAAAATCTAAAAAACTTTCAAATTTTTTTACTAATTTTTGGACTTAGTAGAGCTTTTTTAAAGCCTATAAAGTTTTTTTGAAAGTTTTAAAAACTGTGCTAACTTTTTCAAAAATTTAAAAAATCCAGTTTGTAAAGCTTTTTTGAAATTTTTTTTAAAGCCTTTGGACTTATTTGAAAGTCGTTTTTATAACTCCAAAGCTTTTGAAATTTTCAGAACATTTTTGAAAATCTTTGTTAGAACCTGCAAAGCTTTTTTTTTAAGTCTTAAAAACGTTGAATAGTTTGTAAAACTTTTAAAAACTATGCTAGGGCTTTTTGAAAGTCTTAAAAAAAAATTGAAAATTTTTGTAAACTTTTTTGTTTTAAATTTTTTTCTATAAATTTGTTAGAACTTTCAGAGATTTTTTGAAAATCTTTAAAAACTTTTTTAAAAATCTAAAGAGCTTTTGCTTAATTTTGCAAAACTTTTTTAGAAATATATATAATTTTTTTAACGCAAAAACTTTTTAAAAAAGCTTTCTGAATATTTTTACATATTTTAAATTTTCTTAAAATTAATAGAGCTATTTAAAACTTTACAAAACTTTTTAGAAAGATTATTAGAACCTTTAAAGCTTTTTTGAAAGTCTCAAGTTTTATTTTGCATAGATTTTAATAATCTATAGGTTTTAATGGCACAAAAAAAGTTTTTTGAAAATCTAAAAAAAAAATTTGATTATTTGTAACACAAAGCTTTTTTTGGAGTTTAAAATTTTATGAAAATTAATAAACTTTATTAAAGCTTTTAAAAAGTTTTTTCCAACATTTCAGAATTTTTTTTGGAAACCTAAAAAGTTTGTTGAAGATTTTACATTGTTATTTAGTCTACAGAGATTTTTTGAAAATTTTAGGGTTTGCATAACTTTTTTGGAGGTTTAAAAACATTTTAAAATCTTTTAGAGATTGTAGGACTTTGTTAAAGCTTGTAGAGCTTTTCTGGAAATCTTGAAAACTTTTTTAAAACTTAATAGACCGGCTTTAGAAAACCATAGATTTGTAAAGCACTAAAAAGTCAAAAGTCAAAACAAAAGAGCTTCAAAATTGAAATTATTGAAAGATTTTTTTTTATTTTTTGCAAAACTTATTCAAAAATTTGTAGTTTTTCGAGCGCATAAAGCTTTTTAAAAGTTTAAAAAAGTTTTAAAATTTTTTTGAATTTTTTTGAAAACTGTACGAATCCGAAAAGCTTTCTAAAAACTTGTCAAGTTTAGAAATCTCTTATATTTAAAGAAGTAAAAAGCTTTGTAAAATTAAAAAAAATAATTTAAAAAAATACACTTGGGCGGAAACTAACTAAAATTTTGTTGGCGTATGGATCAAATCTAAGATGTAAAATGGTTTTTATAAACAATTTTCGAAGAATTTTTGGCAAATCTAAGATATAAAATGGTTTTATTTATACAGTTTTGATAATTTCATGCAATAAATGATTTTGTTATTTTCTACATTGTTTGAGTAGAATTTTACATTTTTCCAGTTAACAAAAACTTAACAACTTTTTGATCATTCTTAACCGCATTTTGCAGTTTTCTATATATTTTTTAAATTTTTTACATTTATTTTGCTATTTTTGACATTTTAGGAATAAAAGATTGCATTTTTAATTCTAACTTAAATATTTTAATGCTTGTTTTTGAAAGTTTATGTTTATTTTGAATATTCAAAAGCTGGGTTTAGCTAATTATGGCATTTTATGAGTAATATTATACATTTTTAACCAGTTTTATAGTAGAATTCTTGTACTTTTTAACAACTTTTTTATATTTTATGACTGTCTTTAGCTATTTTTGACATTTTATTAAAAAAAAAAATACGTTATTTAACAGTGTATAGCCCAATTTTAACAATATTTTAACATTTCAAAGCCGAATTTTGGTATTTTTTACATTTAATGACCGGATTTTGGTGTTTTCTACCATTATTTTGTCATTTTATCACTAAGTTTTGCTATTTTGGATATTTTTCAAAACAAGATTGCATTTTCTAACAAATTATTGCCTAATTTTAACATTATTTTACTGTTTTAAGGCCGGCTTTTGATATTTTTTAGATTTAATGACCGGATTTTGGTGTTTTCTATCAACATTTTGATATTTCATAACCAGATTCAGCCAATTCGCACATTTTATTGAAAAAAATTGGATTATCTAACAGTTAATAGTCTAAATTTGACAATATTTTAACATTTCAAAGCCGGATTGTAGTATTTTTTACATTTAATGACCGGATTTTGGTGTTTTCTAACAACGTTTTGATATTGTATAACTAAATTTAGCTATTTTTGACATTTTATTTAAAAAAATGCATTATCCAACAGTTAATAGCCCAAATTTGAACAATTTTTTAATATTTCAAAGCCGGATTTTTGGTATTTTTTACATTTAATTGCCGGATTTTGGTGTTTTCTATCAACATTTTGATATTTCATAACCAGATTTAGCTAATTCTAACATTTTAATTAAAAAAATTGCATTATCTAATAGTTCATAGCCCACATTTGACAATATTTTAACATTTCAAAGCCGGATTTTGGTATTTTTTACATTTAGTAACCGGATTTTGGTGTTTTCTAACATTATATTGATATTTTATAACCAAATTTTGCTATTTTTGATATTTTTCAAAACAAGATTGCTTTTTCTAACAATTTATAACCTAATTTTAACATTGTTTTAATGTTTCAAGGCCGGATTTTGATATTTTTTACATTTAATGACCGGATTTTGATGTTTTTTAATATCATTTTCATATTTTATAACCGGATTTAGCTATTTTCATTTTATTTAAAAAAGGCATTATCCAACAGTTATTAGCACAAATTTGACAATATTTTCATATTTTAAAGCCGGATTTTTGGTATTTTTACAGTTAATGGCCGGATTTTGGTGTTTTCTAACATGATTTTGATATTTTATAAACAAACATTTTTGCTATTTTTCAAAACAAGTTTTCATTTACTAACAATTTATAGCCTAATTTTAACATTATTTTTATATATCAAGACCGGATTTTGATATTTTTTACATTTAATGACTGGAGTTTGGTGTTTTCTAACATTATTTTGATATTTAATTACAAAATTTTACTATTTTTAATATTTTTTCAAAACAAGATTGCATTTTCTAACAATTTATAGCTTAATTTAACATTATTTTTATGTTTCAAGGCCGGATTTTGATATTTTTTACATTTAATGACCGGATTTTGGTGTTTTTATCAACATTTTGTTATTTTATAATCAGATTTAGTAGTTTCCGACTTTTTATTACAGAAATTGCATTATCTAACAGTTAATAGACCAAATTTGAACAATTTTTTAATATTTTAAAGCCGGATTTTTGGTATATTTTACAATTAATGACTAGGTTTTGGTGTTTTCTAACATTATTTTGATATTTTATAAACAAATTTTGCTATTTTTTAAAACAAGATTTCATTTTTTAACAATTTATAGCTTAATTTTAACATTATTTTAATGATTTAAGGCCGGAATTTAATATTTTTCACATTTAATGACCGGATTTTGGTGTTTTCTAACAACACTTGATATTGTATAACCAAATTTAGCTATTTTTGACATATTATTTAAAAAAAATGCATTATCTAACAGTTAATAGACCAAATTTGACAATGTTTTATTATTTCAAAGCCGGATTTTTGGTATTTTCTACATTTAATGACCGGATTTTAGTGTTTTCTACCCTTATTTTGTCATTTTATCACTAAATTTTGCTATTTTTGATATTTTTCAAAACAAGATTGCATTTTCTAACAATGTATAGCCCAATTTTGACATTATTTTAATGTTTCGAGGCCGGATTTTGATATTTTTGCATTTAATTACTGGTTTTTGTTGTTTTTCATCAACATTTTGATGTTTTATAATCAGATTTAGCTGTTTCTGACTTATTATTAATAAAAATTGCATTATCTATCAGTTTATAGTCTAAAGTTTGACAATATTTTAATATTTCAAAGCCGGATTTTGGTATTTTTTACATTTAGTAACCGGATTTTGGTGTTTTTTAACATTATATTGATATTTTATAACCAAATTTTGCTATTTTTGATATTTTTCAAAACAAGATTGTGTATTCTATCAATTTATAGCCCAATTTTAACATTATTTTAATGTATCAAGGCCGGATTTTGATATTTTTTACATTTAATGACCGGATTTTGGTGTTTTTATCAACATTTTGTTATTTTAAAATCAGATTTAGTAGTTTCCGACTTTTTATTACAAAATTTGCATTATCTAACAGTTAATAGCCCAAGTTTGACAATATTTTAATATTTTAAAGCCGGATTTTTGGTATATTTTACAATTAATGACTAGGTTTTTGTTAGAAAACAACATTATTTTGATATTTTATAAACAAATTTTGCTATTTTTGCTATTTTTTAAAACAAGATTTCATTTTTTAACAATTTATATCCTAATTTTAACATTATTTTATTGTTTTAAGGCCAGATTTTCATATTTTTTACATTTATTGACCGGATTTTGGTGTTTTCTAATAACATTTTAATATTTTATAACCAGATTTAGCAATTTCGACTTTTTATTAAAAAAATGCATTATCTTACAGTTAATAGCTCAAATTTGTCAATATTTTATTTTTTCAAAGCCGGATTTTGGTATTTTCTACATTTAATGACCGGATTTTGGTGTTTTCTACCATTATTTTGTCATTTTATCACCAAATTTTGCTATTTTTGATGTTTTTCAAAACAAGATTGCATTTTCTAACAATTTATAGCC
Organism: Tachinus rufipes; assembly: GCA_963932245.1. NCBI lineage: Eukaryota > Metazoa > Arthropoda > Insecta > Coleoptera > Staphylinidae > Tachinus > Tachinus rufipes. The sequence goes on along the minus strand of OZ010747.1, from coordinate 101,765,945 downwards.
CAATTTTAACATTAATTTAATGTTTCATGGCCGGATTTTGAAATTTTTTACATTTAATGACCGGATTTTGGTGTTTTCTAACAACATTTTAATATTTTATAAATAGATTTAGCTATTTCTGACATTTTATTAAAAAATACTGCATTATTTAACAGTTTATAGCCTAAGTTTGACAATATTTTAATGTTTTATGGCTAAATTTGTTTTTTTTTACATTTAATGGCCGGATTTCTATTTCTATTTTAATATTTTATAACAAAATTTTGCTATTTTTGATATTTTTCAAAACAAGATTGCATTTTCTAACAACTAGCCCAGTTTTAACATTTTTTTAATGTTAATTACCGGATTTTGGTGTTTTTTTATCAACATTTTGATATTTTATAATCAGATTTAGTTGTTTCTGACTTTTTATTTAAAAAAATGCGTTATCTAACAGTTAATTGCCCAAATTTGACAAAATTTTAATATTTCAAAGCCGGATTTTGGTATTTTTTACATTTATTTACCGGATTTTGGTGTTTTCTAACAAAATTTTGATATTTTATAACCGATTTTTGCTATTTTTGACATTTTATAAAAATAAATGCACGTTTTAAGACCGGATTTCAGTAATTTTTACATTTAATGACCGGATTTAGTGTTTTCTTACAAGATTTTGACATTTTAAATTTATAGCCTTATTTTGACAATATTTTGATTTAAAATTAATAAATAATGTATTTTATGTAAATTGCCTTTTCGCCCAGTAAGAGACACATACACTCGTGTTTCAGGGTATGCACCCATCATCAGTGAAAAATATTCAGCTTAAAATGTTTATAATAAATAAATAAATTGATAAATGTAAAATTAGTTTCAATTAACTTGTTCTCTTACTTGAAACTATAATTACTGTAACAAGGCTACAATCTTGAATCAACCCATAATAATTTACAGGCGCATTTGATGAACTTCGGTACAGAAAATCAATTACTACTTTAGCAAATTATAAAAATTGATATGTATATATAAGTTTATAAATCAATCAAACAAGTGAAATGTTTTTGATACAAGATAAAAAAAACAAAAATCATACTTAATAATAGGCAAAATCACGAGGCGACTATAGATAATCTTATACTTGAGAGACAGAATGGCAGGTCATTTTAAGTTGAAAATAATGCTGATGTATTAAATTGCATTGAACAGAGTTTGTTAAAATAAAGACTTTCTGTAATTCTAGTTCATATAGTTCTACCAAATTTTATCCATGATTCTGGTTTTGTATTGGAATAAAAATGCTAATTTTAAGACTCAATCAAAAAAATTAAGAAGCTTTACTCTTTTTAATTCAAAATAATAAATATATGAGCTTCAAAAGAAGTATAATAATAATATGTAACTAAAATAAATATCATGTCTGGTCAGCCTGAATAATAAAATCTGCTATTATTGCAGAAATTACTATTTTGTATTTGTTCGCAGATCGTATTGCACTGTTAATATTTTACAACACTTGTTCGTATTTCCAATGCTTTAACGTTTTATTCCTACATTAAAAAAGTAACAATAGTCCACGTAGCCATTTTCTCCATAAAAATATAAAAGGATCATGTTTTACGTGTAGTATTTGCGCGACGCAAACGAGCACCATAAATGCACGTATACCACGTATGTATATACAAAACGCGAAAAAATCATACAGAAAGTGCCGAGATCATAAGCATTGTTTTCTCGAGATATATGAAGGTGCCGGAGCGCCTTCGTTGTGTGGCTGCTTTTTTTTGCAAGAAAACTGGTCTCTTTTTCGATAAGGATCTGTCGCCTTGGCCCCAGAGTGCAACAGCACTCCCAGTGTTTCTACCATTCTCGATCATGCAGAAAAACAATGTTACTTAAATAATTTTTAATAAAATTTTAGTTCTAAAACATGAACACCTGCATCATCAGCGGTTTACAAAAGCATAAGAGCTCGGAATGACACACGAGAGTGAGTACAGGTGTTCGGGTTAGGGACGCTCTTTGATTTGATTCCCATTGTGAAACCACCAGACGCAAGAAAAAAATAAAACGAATACGAACATAATGCGGCTTGGAAATGATGTTTTCAGACGTCGTGGTTGAATTGAGGTTTAAATGGACTTCAGTCCCTTCAAGAAGAGGTTTTGATTGTGTTATTAATTGACATTGTCTGTCATGTGTCGGGGATTTATTTTGTTGAATAATATTTTTATTGTTAATAGAAAAGCTTTCATTTCAACTATAGTATTTTACTTCGGGGGTACTGAGTTCAAATCCTACTCAGCCCTACATTATTTGTGAACATTTTTTTATTATAAATAATATTGCAAATTCTAACATGCCAGCATTAAGGCTATTCTCATTAAATATTCTTATTCAATCATAATAATCCGCAATGATAATAACAATAATCCGAATAAATGCGACACACCGTAATCCAGGATGCTAGAATGTGTTACGTGTAGGCTAGCATAATGCACGTGGGCATTCCACAGGTGGCTCGTAATTTTTCTCATACTTGGATATGAAGTGACTTATAACAGATGTGGGCGTAACCTGATTATCTGAATGTATAAAAACCGCAAAACAGGTGTTCCCTATATCCAGCGACATGTTCCTCGCGAAACCTGATTGTAATAATCGCATATGTTAATCTGAATACGTTTTGTAAATTAACGTTTCCGAATTACTATCTGCTGGAATGTGGAATTGCTTAATGTCTTCGCAATGATAATAGTAGGTAAGCAATATGGTGTTAGGATTTTTAAATTGATTTAATAATATCTGGAATGCATTATTGAAATATAGGATATTATTATAAAGTTCACACGAGGTACAGATATGTAAAAGTAAATAAATTAATACCAATCTTAGTATTAGTTAAATAATATTTTTACAAAATTTGAGTATTTGAAAAAAAAAAAACTAGTATGATTTGAGTATTTTTAAAAATCCTCTTAATATATTTCAAAAATTTGAGTATTTAAAAAAAATCTAGTATGTTTTGAGTATTAACAAAGTTTTCCAAAAACCCTATTTTGGAAAAAAATTAATAAAATTACTCACCGGTATTGAATATTAGTTGCTTAATATATTTCCAAAACTTAAGTATATAAAAAAAATTACTAGTTTGTTTTGAGTATTTACAAAGTTTTCAAAAAATCCTATTTTGAAAATACTGCAATTCCGTCCACTTTTTTTTTTAATTTGCAATAAAATTACTCACCGAGATTGAGTATTAGATGTTTTATATATTTCCAGAATTTGAGTATTTAAAAAAAAATTACTAGTATGTTTTGAGTATTTTCAAAGTTTTCCAAAAACCTTTTTTTGGAAATGTTCCAATTCACGCCACATTTTTTAATATTTTGTAATAAAATTACTTACAGGTATTGAGTATTAGTTGTTTAATATATTTCCAAAATTTGAGTATTTTAAAAAAACTACTAGTATGTTTTGAGTATTCTCAAAGCTTTCCAAAAACCTTTTTTTGGAAATATTCCAATTCACGCCACATTTTTTAATATTTTGTAATAAAATTACTTACAGGTTATGAGCATTAGTTGTTTTATATATTTCCAAAATTTGAGTATTTTAAAAAATTACTAGTATGTTTTGAGTATTTTCAAAGTTTTCAAAAAACCCTATTTCGAAAATATTCTAATTCCAGCCACATTTTTTAATATTTTGTAATAAAATTACTTACACATATTAAGTATTAGTTGTTTTATATATTTCCAAAATTTGGGTATTTAAAAAAAAATTACTAGTATGTTTTGAGTATTCTCAAAGCTTTCCAAGAACCTTTTTTTGGAAATATTCCAATTCACGCCACATTTTTTAATATTTTGTAATAAAATTTCTTACAGGTATTGAGTATTAGTTGTTTAATATATTTCTAAAATTTGAGTATTTTAAAAAAATTACTAGTATGTTTTGAGTATTTTCAAAGTTTTCCAAAAATCCTATTTCGGAAATATTCCAATTCCAGCCACATTTTTTAATATTTTGTTTTAAAATTACTTACAGGTATTGAGTATTAGTTGTTTAATATATTTCTAAAATTTGAGTATTTAAAAAAATATGCTAGTATGTTTTGAGTATTTTCAAAGTTTTCCAAAAATCCTATTTCGGAAATATTCCAATTCCAGCCACATTTTTTAATATTTTGTTTTAAAATTACTTACAGGTATTGAGTATTAGTTGTTTAATATATTTCTAAAATTTGAGTATTTAAAAAAATATGCTAGTATGTTTTGAGTATTTTCAAAGTTTTCTAAAAACCCTATTTTGGAAATATTTCAATTCCAGCCACATTTTTTAACATTTTGTAATAAAATTACTTACAGGTATTGTGTATCAGTTGTTTAATATATTTCCAAAATTTGAGTATTTAAAAAAAAAAATGCTAGTATGTTTTGAGTATTTTCAAAGTTTTCCAAAAACCCTATTTTGGAAATATTCCAATTCCAGTTACATTTCTTAATATTTTGTAATAAAATTACTTACAGGTATCGAGTATTAGTTGTTTTATATATTTTCAAAATTTGAGTATTTAAAAAAAAAATGCTAGTATGTTTTGAGTATTTACAAAGTTTTCCAAAAACCCTATTTTGAAAATATTCCAATTTCAGTCACATTTTTTAATATTTTGTAATAAAATTACTTACAGGTATCGAGTATTAGTTGTTTTATATATTTCCAATATTTGGGTTGTTAAAAAAAATTACTAGTATGTTTTGAGTATTTTCAAAGTTTTTTAAAAACCTTATTTTGGAAATATTCCAATTCCAGCCACATTTTTAAATATTTTGTAATAAAATTACTTACAGGTATTGAGTATTAGTTGTTTAATATATTTCCTAAATTTGAGTATTTAAAAAAAAATACTAGAATGTTTTGAGTATTTTCAAAGTTTTCCAAAAACCCTATTTCGGAAATATTTCAATTCCAGCCACATTTTTTAATATTTTGTAATAAAATTACTTACAGGTATTGAGTATTAGTTGTGTAATATATTTGCAAAATTTGAGTATTTAAAAAAAAATACTAGTTTGTTTTGAGTATTTTCAAAGTTTTCCAAAAACCCTATTTTGGAAATATTCCATTCCAGCCACATTTTTTAATATTTTGTAATAAAATTACTTACAGGTATTGAGTATTAGTTGTTTTATATATTTCCAAAATTTGAGTATTTTAATAAAATTCCTAATATGTTTTGAGTATTTACAAAGTTTCCAAAAACGCTCTTTCGGAAATATTTTAATTGCAGGCACATTTTTTAATATTTTGTAATAAAATTACTTACAGGTATTGAGTATTAGTTGTTTTATATATTTCCAAAATTTGAGTATTTTAAAAAAATTCCTAATATGTTTTGAGTATTTACAAAGTTTCCAAAAACGCTCTTTCGGAAATATTTTAATTGCAGGCACATTTTTTAATATTTTGTAATAAAATTACTTACAGGTATTGAGTATTAGTTGTTTTATATATTTCCAAAATTTGAGTATTTTAAAAAAAATTCCTAATATGTTTTGAGTATTTTCAAAGTTTTCCAAAAACCCTATTTTGGAAATATTACAATTCCAGCCACATTTTTAAATATTTTGTAATAAAATTACTTACAGGTATTGAGTATTAGTTGTTTAATATATTTCCTAAATTTGAGTATTTAAAAAAAAATACTAGTATGTTTTGAGTATTTTCAAAGTTTTCCAAAAACCCTATTTCGGAAATATTTCAATTCCAGCCACATTTTTTAATATTTTGTAATAAAATTACTTACAGGTATTGAGTATTAGTTGTTTTATATATTTCCAAAATTTTAGTATTTAAAAAAAATACTAGTATGTTTTGAGCATTCTCAAAATTTTACAAAAACCCTACTTCGGAAATATTGCAATTCCGGTCACATTTTACTAAATTTTTAAATAAAATTACTCACAAATGTTGAGTATTAGTTGCCTAATATATTTCCTACGTTTAAAAATTTAAAAAATATTACTTGAATGTTTTGAGTATTTTCCAAATTCCCCAAAAACATTATTTTGAAAATATTACAATTTCGGCCACAATTTGCAAAAATTTGAGTTCAAATTACTCATAAATATTAAGTAATCAGTTGTTAAATATATTTTCAAAATTTAATTATTTGAAAAAAAATTACTACTATGTTTTGAGTATTTTCAAAAATCCCCAAAAATTCTATTTCAGAAATATTGCAATTCTAATCACAATTTATAAAATTTTGAGTTAAAATTACTCACTGATATCGAGTATTAGTTGTTTTGTTTTTTTTCCAAATTTTGAGTATTTTAAAAAACTACTAGTATGTTTCGAGTTTTTACAAAATATTCCAAAAACTTTATTTTGGAAATATTGGAATTTAGGCCACATTTTTCAAATTTTCTTAATGAAATAACTTACAAATGTTGAGTATTAGTTGCTTAATATGTTTCCAAAATTTGAGTATTTAAAAAAAAAATATTAGTATGTTTTGAGTATTCACAAAGTTTTTCAAAAACTATTTCAGAAATATTGCAATTCCGGCCATATTTATCAAAATTTTATAATAAAATTACTCACAGGTATTAAGTGATCAATATATTTTCAAAATTTGAAAAAGTAAACATTTTTATAAAATCTCAAAAATTGTTAAATTCAGCTATTAATTATCAAAATATTGTTAGAAATGGCAAAAGCCTAGCCAGAAACTATTGAAAAATGCAAAATTATATTTATACAAAATCAAAAATAACGAACTCTGGTCATACAATATTTTAAATAGTTTAAAAGTGAAAAAAATATTTATTTAAAACATCAAAATTTTGTTAAAAAACTGTAGAAAAATGTAAAATTGTTCATAAAATTAAAAAAACTAGCAAAAGTTTGACAATAAACTGTTGCAAAATGTAAAATTGATCATAGAATCCTGAAAACTATTTATAAAATGCAAAAAACTAGCAAAATTCAGCTATAAAATGTCAAAATATTGTTATAAACGCCAAAATCCGGCCGAAAATTGTTGAAAAACACAATTTTATTCATACAATGTAGAAAGTAGCAAAATTCAACTATAAAATATCAAAATATGGTAAAAATTACTAAAATCCGGCCATAAACTGTTGAAAATTGTAAAATTGTTTCTAAAATCCAAGAAACTAGCAAAATCCGGCTATAAAATATGTAAAATTTGTCAAAAAACTTCAAAATCCGTCTATAAAACTGTTGAAAAACGTACAATTTTATTTATACTATGACATAAATAGATAAATCCGGTCTTTTAACATCAAAATTTCGTTAAAAGCTGCCAAAATCCGGCCATAAACTCATAAAATCCAAAAAACTAGCAAAATCTGGTTTAAAAATATCTAAAAATTGTCAAAAAACACCAAAATCCGGCTATAAATTTGTTGAAAACGTACAATTTTATTCATACTATGACAAAAATAGCAAAATCTGGTTTTTTAACTTCAAAATATTGTTATAAAGCACCAAAATACGACTATAAACAGTTGAAAATTGTAAAATTGTTCATAACATACCAAAAACTAGCAAAATCCGGTTAAAAAATATCTAAAAATTGTCAAATAACACTAAAATCCGGCCATAAAATATTAAAATATTGTTAAAAACATCAAAATTTGCCCATAAACTGTAAAACTGTTCATAAAATCTAAAATACTAGAGCAAAATCCGGCTATAAAATATTATAACATTGTTAAAAATACCAAATTTGGCCTTAAGCTATTGAAAAATGTAAAATTGTTCATTAAACTCAAAAAACTAGCAAAATCCAGCTATAAAATATCAAAATATTGTTAAAAACACCAAATTTTAGCTATAAAACTGTTAAAAAAACACAGTTCTATTCATGCTATGACAAAAATAGTAAAATCCGGCTTATTAATATCAAAATATTGTTAGAAAGCACCAAAATATCGAAGTATTGTCAAAAAACACCAAAATCAGGCTATAAAACTGTTGAAAACGTACAAATCTATTTACACTAAGACAAAAATCAGGTCTTTTTAACATCAAAATATTGCCAGAAAGCACCAAACGATCATAAACTGTTAAAAATGTAAAAATGTTCATAAAATCTAAAAAACTATCAAAATCCGGCTATAAAATATTTAAAAATTGTTAAAAAACTCCAAAATCCGGCTATAAAACTGTTGAAAAAAGTACAATTTTATTTATACTATGACAAAAATAGCAAAATTCGATCTTCTAACATCAAAATATTGTTAGAAAGCGCCAAAATCCGACTATAAACAGTTGAAAAATGTAAAGTTGTTCATAACAGCAAAAACTAGCGAAATCCGGCTAAAAAATATTTAAATATTGTCAAATAACATCAAAATCCGGCCATAAAATATTGTTAAAAACATCAAAATCTGCCCATAAACTGTTGAAAAATGTAAAACTGTTTATAAAATTTAAAATATTAGCAAAATCCGGCTTTAAAATAACAAAATATTGTTAAAAAACACCAATATCCGGCTATAATACTGTTGAAAAAAGTACAATTCTATTCATACTATGACAAAAATGGAAAAATCCGGTCTTTAAACATCAAAATATTGTTAAAAATCACTAAAATCCGGCCATAAAATGTTGAAAAATGTAAAATTGTTCTTAGAATCTCAAAAACTAGCCAAAATGAAGCCATAAACTGTTAAAAAATGTATTTCTTTATGAAATTGCAAAACTAGCAATATCCGGCTAAGAAATATCAAAATATTTTTAAAAGTAGCAAAAATCCGGCCATAAAACTGTTGAAAAGTGCAAAACTTTAATCATAAAAATTAATATAGCCAAATCGGGCTGCAAAGTAAAGTTGAAAAGTGCAAAATAACATCAAAATATTGTAAAAAAGTTTAAAAACTAGGTTGAAACATTAAAATGGCAGCCATAAACTGTTGAAAAGTGCAAAATTCTTTTCTTGAAGTTCAAAAATAGCAAAATCCGGTCATAAAGTATAAAAATATTGTCAAAAACCACCAAAATTTAGTCATTAACTGTTAAAAAGTGCAAAATTCTATTCATAAATTTAAAATATGTTTAGATTGAATCAAAATCTGGCCAAAACAGTTAGAAAGTTTAAAATTTGATTCATAAAATAGTCAAAAAAATTCCGGTCTTAAAACATCAAAATATTGTTGGATAACTTCAAAATTTGGCTATAAACTGTCAGTAATCATAAAATTTTAAAAATAATAAAACCCAGCCTTAAAATACCAAAATATTGACAGAAAGCTTCAAAATAAACTGTCAGAAATGAAAAATTATATTAATTCATAATATGTCAAAAATAGCAAAAATTACACTAAACTCTTTAAAACTGCAACATTCTATTTAAAAAAAGTTAAAAATAGCACAAAATTTAATAATTGTCATAAAATTTTAAAATATTTCTAAAAATCCGACCAAAAAGTGCAAAATTTTATACATGAAATGTCAAAAATAACAAAATCCGGCTCAGGTTTTGAAGTAGCTTGTGGGCCCTTCCGCATTGCTGTTCGTAATAAATGACTTGTATTGGATTAAACTAATTGCAAACATCTTTTCAGTTAAAATTACAGATCTAATAATCTTATAGTATGCTTAGTTAGCGCATAGCAAGTCAAAGATAATTTTCATAAATCAATTCAAGATTATAAATTGAGAATTAATTTAGAAACTGGAATTATTTTATAGAACATGTATAAATGTATATTTTTCTTCTTCTCGAGGTGGTTACTACTAACGTCCCTACACTTCTTAGTCCTATTGTGCACGCAGAGGTTAAAAAATATGTACATATCTGTGAACAAGTTTTTTTTACTAACTCTTTCATATAATAAAATAATTGAATATGCATGTATAAATTTATTTGTATTAATTAAAACACGATTTGTCTTGTAATAGTTACCATAATCTATGAAAATGATTGATTGGCACAATTTATTATGTTCCGTGATAAATTGCGTCGATTAATTTATACGAATTACGCATGTGTACTATACATATTAATTCTTTCAATCCACTTCTTTTAAGCATAGCTTGGCAAATATCTTTTATATCGATTTCAATCAATTTTTCAATTAAAAAATTGAATGACATAAATCACTTCTTCAATTACAAACAAGATTGCAGCAATATAATCTTTGCATATTTATGCTAGTTGTCAGCACTGTATTTACAAAATATTAATGCATTTTTATTTAAGTAATTTATAACGATACAGTATGATTAGTTGCGATGCAATTAATATTAGTACTGTAATATTCATTGGGACACACGTTTAATTAGTCGACAATGTTTTCACCGGTGGGTTCTGAAGCGCCTGTCTGGTCTCGCACCTGAAGCGGCGCGCGTCTGTCCATGCGAGTCGAGTACGAGGCGTCATGTTACAAATAACTCGGAGCCCTCTTCCGGACGTATAAAGCACTTCAATTATATATTAATATTAAATGATCTGCATAAACAACGTATTTGCTAATATTTCCTGCTTCAATACAATCTAATCTAAATGAATTTAATTGATTTAGGTTCAATGTTGATATCTTGAGGCTTTTAATTAACAATATAGTACGGTGGCTACGGTTGCCCATAAAAGTGTGGATTGATTTTAAATATTATTTCGTGCAATGTTTATGCTATTACTTATATCTTCTTATTTGAGTAATGGAATGTAGTGAGTTAAGTAATTTCTGATGTTATCTATTGAAACAGGGTTTTCGCCTCAAGGTTCAATACTGAGTCCACTTTTATTCATTTATATTTATCAATGATCTGAATATACACTTTAATTAAGGTAATATTGTATGCATATGCACAACGTAGTAAAATGTAGCAATGTAAGAAAAAAATGTTCCAATATATGCAAATTCTTGGCCGAATTTTAATATTTCTAACATTTTTTGTCGAATTTTGGCTTTTTTATTCAATTTTGTTATTTTGTTTACATTTTATAGCAGGATTTTGGTATTTTTACGTTATTTTTTTTAATTATTGGCCGGATTTTAATAATTTTGACATTTTGTGCCTGGATTTGAGTATTATTTGCTCTTTTATCGCCTGATTATAGCATTTTTGACACTTAATGAACGGATTTTGTTATTAATTGGCCGAATTTTGGTTGTATTGAACAAAATTTTAATACTTTTTTACTTTATATGGCCGGATTTTAATATTTTTTGTCATATAATGGCCGGATTTTAGTGTTTTTCATATCTTATGGCCGGATTTTATACTTTTTTTACTGTTTCGGATTTTAGATATTTTATTATTAGATTTTTTACGTTTTATAGCCGGGTTTTAATATTATTTACGTCATTCCCAATTTTTTGCCGGATTTGGTACGTTACTTACAGCTTTTTCAGTTTTTTGACTAAGTTTTCGACATTTTCTTATTGGATTTAGGCTTTTCTAATTCACTTGTTATTTTTTACGTTTTATAGCCGCATTTTGATATTTTTTACGTAATTCTTTTAATTATTGGCCGGATTTTAATAATTTTGACATTTTGTGCTTGGGTTTTAGGATTGTTTGCTTTTTAATGACCAGATTCTAGCATTTTTGACACTAAATGAACGGATTTTGGTATTTTTGTTATTTATTGGCCGGATTTTGGTTGTTTTGAGCAAAATTTCAATATTTTTTTGATGTCTTTGATGTCTGATTCTGTACTTTTTCTACAGTTTTTGAATGTTCTGGTCGGAGTTTGAATATTTTGTTATTAGATATTGGCATTTTATAACGAAATTTTAGTTTATTTAGTACTTTACTTACAGTTTTTCAGTTTTTTTGCTAAATTTTTGACATTTTGTTATTGGATTTTGGTTTTTTTAATTGAATTTTGTTATTTTATACATTTTATAGCCGGATTTTGGTATTTATTACGTTCTTTTTTTTTCAATTATTAGTCGGATTTTAATCATTTTGACATTTTGTGCCTGGATTTTAGTATTATTTGTTTTTTATAGCCGAATTATAGCATTTTTGACACTTAATGAACGTATTTTGGTATTTTTGTTATTTATTGGTCGGATTTTAGTTGCTTTGAGCAACATTTTAATACATTTTTACTTTTTATGGCCGGATTTTAATAATTTTTACTATTTAATGGCCGGATTTGAGTGTTTTTGATATTTTATGGCCGGATTTTGTACTTTTTTTACAGTTTCTGAATTTTTTGTTGGATTTTTTGATATTTTATTATTAGATATTGGCATTTTATAACTAAATTTTAATGTTTTTTACGTTTTATAGCCGGATTTTAGTATTTTCTTGCGAAATTCTCAAATTTTTGGCCGGATTTTAGTATTCTATCGTTTTTTTGCCGATTTTTTTTTACAGTTCTTGAGTTTTTTGGCAAAATTTTTGACATTTTTTTATTTACTTGTTATTTTTTACGTTTTATACCCGCATTTTGATATTTTTCACATATTTTTTTAAATTATTGGCCGGATTTCAATAATTTTGACATTTTGTGCTTGGGTTTTAGGATTGTTTGCTTTTTAATGACCGGATTATTGCATTTTTGACATTTAATGAACGTATTTTGGTATTTTTGTTATTTATTGGTCAGATTTTGGTTGATTTGAGCAAATTTTTGATGCTTTTTTTACTTTTTATGGCCGGATTTTATTATTCTTTGTCGAATTTTATTATTTTTGATATCTTATGGCCTTATTTTTTTACAGTTTTTGAATTTTTTGGTTGGATTCTTGATATTTATTATTAGGTATTGTCATTTTATAACGAAATTTTTATGCTTTTTTACGTTTTTTAATATTTTTTTGCCGGATTTGGTACTTTACTTACAGTTTTTGATTTTTCTGGCTAAATTTTAAACATTTTTTTATTGGATTTTGACTTTTCTAATTTAATTTTGTTGTTTTATACATTTTTTAGCCGGATTTTTCTATTTTTACGTATTTCCTTTAATTATTGGCCGGATTTTAATAATTTTGACATTTTATGCTTGGATTTGAGTATTATTTGCTCTTTTATTGCCTGATTATAGCATTTTTGACACTTAATGAACGGATTTTGGTATTTTTGTTATTTATTGGCCGGATTTTGGTTGTTTTGAGCAAAATATTAATACTTTTTTACTTTTTATGGCCGGATTTAAATATTTTTTGCCATAGAATGGCCGGATTTTAATAATTTTTTGCTATAGAATGGCCGGATTTAAATATTTTTTGTTATAGAATGGCCGGATTTTAGTGTTTTTGTTATTTTATGACCGGATTTTGTACGGTTTTTACAATTTTTGAAGTATTTTTTTCACAATTTTCAAAATTTTTGGCAGGATTTTAATATTTCTAACATTTTTTTGCCGGATTTGGTACTTTACTTACAGTTTTTGAGTTTTCTGGCTAAATTTTCGACATTTTTTTATTTTTTATTTTTGCTTTTCTAATTCAGTTTTGTTATTTTTTAAGTTTTATAGCCGAATTTTGATATTTTTTACGTATTTTTTTTAAATTATTGGCAGGATTTTAATATTTTTGACATTTTGTGGCTGGGTTTTAGTATTGTTTGTTTTTTTATGGCCGGATTATTGCATCGTTGACACTTACTAAACAGATTTTGGTATTTTTGTTGTTAATTGGACTGATTTTAGTTGTTTTGAGCAAAATTTTAACACATTTTTACTTTTTATGACAGGATTATAATATTTTTTGCCATTTAATGGCCGGATTTTAGTGTTTTTGTTATTTTATGGCTGGGTTTTATACTTTTTTTACAGTTTATGAGTTTTTTTATTGAATTTTTGATTATTTATCATTATTTTATAGCTAAATTTCAATGTTTTTTTTACGTATTATAGCCGGATTTTAGTATTTTTTTGGGAAATTCTGAAATTTTTGACAAGATTTTAATATTTCTAACATGTTTTTGCTGGATTTGCTACTTTACTTACCGTTTTTGAGTTTTATGGCAAAATTTTTGACATTTTTTTATTGAATTTTAATTGTTTTTACTTTTTGTGCCTGGGATTTAGTATTATTTACTTTTTTATGGCCGGATTATTGCATTGTTGACACTTAATGAACGGATTTTGGGTATTGTTGTTATTTAATGGACGGATTTTGGTTGTTTTGAGAAAAAAATTTAATACTTTTTATTGCCGGATTTTAATATTTTTTCTATTTAATGGCCGAATTTTAGTGTTTTTAATATATTATGGCCGGATTTTGTACTTTTTTTACAGTTTTTTTTGATATTTTATTATTGGATATTGGCATTTTATAAATAAATTTCAATGCTTTTTTACGTTTTATAGCCGGATTTTGGTTTTATTTGCCAGATTTTAATATTTCTAACGTTTTTATTTTTTTTTACTTACAGTTTTTGAGTTTTCTGACTAAATTTTTGAAATTTTTATAATTGGATTTTGATTTTTCTAATTTCATTTTGTTATTTTATACATTTTATAACCGGTTTTTGATATTTTTACTTATTTCTATTACTTATTGGCCGGATTTTAATAATTTTGACATTTTGATTATTGCATTTTTGACGTTTTAAGAACGGATTTTGGTATTTTTCTTATTTAGTGGCCGAATTTTGGTTGTTTTAAGCAAAATTTTAATACTTTTATTGGCCGGATTTTAATTTTTTTTTTGTCATTTAATGACTGAATTTTAGTGTTTTTGATATATTATGGCCGGATTTTGTACTTTTTTACAGTTTTGGATGATTGATATTTTATTATTAGATATTGGCATTTTATAATTAAATTTTAATGTTTTTTTATACTAAATTTTTGACATTTTATTATTGGAATTTGGTTTTTATAATTTAATTTTGTTATTATATATATTTTATAGCCGGATTTTGATATTTTTTACGTATTTCTTTTAATTTCTGGCTGGATTTTAATAATTTTGACATTTTGTGCTTGGATTTGAGTATTATTTACTATTTAATGGCCGCATTTTTAACACTTAATGAACGGATTTTGGAAAAAGCAAAAGCAAAATTTGAATGCTTTTTACTTTTTATGTCCGGATTTCAATATTTTTTCTATTTAATGGCCGGATTTTAGCGTTTGTGATATCTTATGGCCGGATTTTGTATTTTTTTACATTTTATGATTTTTTTGATCGGATTTTTGATATTTTATTATTAGATATTAGCATTTTATAACTAAATTTCAATGTTTTTTACGTTTTATGGGCAGATTTTCTATTTTTTGCATTATGTTTAAACTTTTGACCGGATCTTAGTATTTCTAACATTTTTTTGCCGGAATTGGTACTGTACTTACAGTTTTTTTGTTTTTCTAATTGAATTTTGTTATTTTTTACGTTTTAAAACGACGGATTGTGATATTTTTACATATTTCTTTTAATTATTGGCCGGATTTTATTAATTTTGACATTTTGTGTCTGGATTTGAGTATTATTTGCTATTTAATGGCCGGATTATTACATTTTTTACACTTAATGAACGGATTTCGGTATTTTTGTTATTATGAGCATAATTTTAATACATTTTTACTGTTTGTGGCTGGATTTCAATATTTTTTGGCATGGATTTTAGTGTTTTTGAAGACTTTGTCCATATTTTGTATCTTTTTCACAGTTTTTGAATTTTTTGGTTGGATTTTTGATCATTTATCATTAGATATTGGTGTTTTATAAATAAATTTTATTGTTTTACGTTTTTTAGCCGGATTTTAGTATTTTTTTATGCAATTCTTAAATTTTTGGCCGGATTTCTGTATTGCTAACATTTTTTTGCCGGATTTGGTATTTTACTTACAGTTTTATAGTTTTTTAACTAAATTTTTGACATTTTATTATCGGATTTTGGTTTTTATAATTCAGTTTTGTTATTTTATACGTTTTATAGTAATAATTTTGACATGGATTATTGCAGTTTTGACACTTAATAAACGGATTTTGGTATGTTTGTTATTAATTGGCCGGATTTCGGTTGTTTTGAGCAAAATTTTAATATTTTTTTACTTTTTACGACCGGATTTTAATATTTTTTGCTTTATAATGGCCGGATTTTAGTGGTTTTAATATCATATGTCTATATTTTCTAAATTTTTACAGTTTTTGAATTTTTTGGTTCGATTTTTGATATTTTATTATTAGATATTGGCATTTTATAACTAAATTTGAATGTATTTTTACGTTTTATAGCTAGATTTTAGTATTATTTTGAGCAATTTTTAAATTTTTGGCCGGATTTAAATATTTCTAACATTTTTTTGCTGGGTTTGGTACTTTACTTACAGTTTTTGAGTTTTATGGCTAAATTTTTGAAATTTCCTTATTGGATTTTTGCTTTTTTAATTGAATTTTGTTATTTTTTACATTTTATAGCCGGATTTTGATGTTTTTTCGTATTTTTTTTAAATTATTGGCAGGATTTTAATTGTTATGGCATTTTGTGCCTGAATTTTAGTATTGAAAACTCTTTTATGGTCGGATTATTAACATTGTTGAATGAACGGTGTTTGGTAATTTTGTTATTTATTGGTTGGATTTTAGTCGTTTTGAGCAAAATTTTAATACATTTTTACTTTTTATGACCGGATTTTAGTGTTTTTGATATTTTATGGCAGGATTTTGTACCCTTTTTACAGTTTTTGAATTTTTGGTCGGATTTTTTGAGATTTTATTATTAAATATTGGCGCTTTATAACTAAATTTGAATGTTTTTTATGTTTTATAGCCGGATTTTAGTATTTTTTTGCGCAATTCTCAATTTTTTTGCCGGATTTTAGTATTTTAACATTTTTTTATAGCTGGATTTTGATATTTTTTACGTATTCCTTTTAATTATTGGCCGGATTTCAATAATTTTGACATTTTGTGCTTGGATTTTAGGATTGTTTGTTTTTTAATGACCGGATTATTGCATTTTTGACAATTTTTTTTTATTTTTCTTATTTTATTAATTGGTCAGATTTTGGTTGGTTTGAGCAAAGTTTTGATTCTTTTTTTACTTTTTACGGCCGGATTTTAATATTCTTGGTCGGATTTTAGTGTTTTTGATATCTTATGGCTATATTTTTTACTTTTTTTATAGTTTTTTGGTTGGATTCTTGATATTAATTATTAGAAATTTTCATTTTATAACTAAATTTTAATGCTTTTTTTACTATTTGACTTTTCTAATTTAATTTTGTTGTTTTATACATTTTTTAGTCGGATTTTTATATTTTTACGCATTTCCTTTAATTATTGGCCGGATTTTAATAATTTTGACATTTTGTGCCTGGATTTGAGTATTATTTGCTATTTAATGGCCGGGTTATTGCATTTTTGACATTTAATGAACGGATTTTGGTATTGTTGTTATTTAATGGCCGGATTTTGGTTGTTTTGAGCAAAATTTTATACTTTTTATTGCCGGATTTTAATATTATTTGTCTTATAATAGCCGGATTTTAGTGTTTTTGATATTTTATTACCATATTTTGTACTTTTTCAACAGTTTTTCAATTTTTTGGTTGGATTTTTGATTTTTGATATTTTATTATTAGATATTGTTTATAACTAAATATACGTTTTATAGGCGGACTTTACTATTTTTTTACGTAATTCTTAAATTTTTTGCCGGATTTAGTATTTTACTTACAGTTTTTGAGTTTTCTGGCAAAATTTTTTTAATTTAATTTTGATATTTTTTACATTTTATAGCCTGATTTTAGTGTTTTTGATATTTTATGGCCGAATTTTGTACCTTTTTTACAGTTTTTGAATTTTTTGGTCGGATTTTTTGAGATTTTATTATTAGATATTGGCATTTTATAACTAAATTTTATTGTTTTTTACGTTTTATTGCCGGATTTTAGTATTTTTTTGCGCAATTTTTAAATTTTTTGCCGGATTTTATTATTCTAACATTTTTTACCGGATTTTATTTACAGTTTTCTGGCTGAATTTTTGACATTTTTTTATTGGATTTTGGCTTTTCTAATTCACTTTTTATTTTTTACGTTTTATAGCCGCATTTTGATATTTTTCACGTATTTCTTTTAATTATTCGCCGAATTTCAATTATTTTGACATTTTGTGCTTGGGTTTTAGAATTGTTTGCTTTTTTATGGCCGGATTATTGCATTATTCACACTTTATGAACGGATTTTAGTATTTTTGTTATTTATTGGCCAGATTTTGGTTGTTTTGAGCAAAGTTTTCATGCTTTTTTTACTTTTTATGGCCGGATTTTATAATTTTTTGACATTTAATGATTGGGTTTTAGTGTTTTTGTTACTTTATGGTCATATTTTGTAATTTTTTACAGTTTTTAAATTTTTTAGTTGGATTTTTGATATTTTATTATTAGATATTGGCATTTTATTATTATATTAAACTAAATTTCAATGTTTTTTACGTTTTATAGTCGGATTTTACTATTTTTTACGTAATTCTCAAATTTTTGGCCGGATTTTAATATTTCTAACATTTTTTTATCGGATTTGGTACTTTTCTTACAGTTTTTGAGTTTTTTGGCTAAATTTGCAACATTTTTGATTGGATTCAATTTGGTTATTTTTTACATTTTATAGCCGGATCTATTTCTTTTAATTATTGGCCGGCTTTTAATAGTTTTAACATTTTATGTCTGGATTTGACAATTTTTTGCTATTTAATGGCCGGTTTATTGCATTTTTGACACTTACTGAACGGATTTTGGTATTTTTGTTATTAATTGGCCGGATTTTGGTTGTTTTGAGCAAAAAGTATTAAACTTTTTTTATACTTTTTATGGCGGAATTTTAATATTTTTTGCCATTTTGTACCTTTTTTCCATTTTTTGATTTTTTTGGATTGATTTTTGATATTTTATTATTAGATATTGACATCTTATAACTAAATGCTTTTTTTACGTTTTATAGCCGGATTTGGACGGATTTTAGTATTTCTAACGGTTTTTTTTGTTGATTTGGTACTTTACTTACAGTTTTTGAGTTTTCTGGCAATTTTTTTGACATTTTTTTATTGGATTTTGGCTTATTTAACTGAATTTTGTTAGTTTATACATTTTATAGCCTGATTTTGACATTGTTACGTATTTCTTTTTAATTATTGGCCGGATTTTAATAGTTTTTACATTTTGTGCCTGGATTTTAGTATTGTTTGTTTTTTTATGGCCGGCATTATTGCATTCTTGACACTTAAAGCACGGATTTTGGTATTTTTGCCGTTTAATGGCCGGATTTTAGATGTTTTTTTTTACTTTTTTTTTTTAGTGAATGGCTTAAGAAGTTGCTAAACATATTACAATTTTAAAGTTTGTAATTTTTTTACAAAAAACTAAATTATACGTTCAAATTTACTGGCTATCAAGTTGACTAATATTAATAAAGAAATAACATTAATCATTGCATTAATTGTTTTGTTGCCTTCTGAATTAGCTGGAAGACTAATGCACACTAATCTTCCGTAATTTTACAATTATCTTCTAAGTAGACAGTTAGTTTCCTTAATTGAAATATGTTACGACTATAATGCATATAAACAATAAACGGATTGAGAGAACGTGAACTGATTTTCAATTAATTTATAAATAAAACTAGTTTCTGATATAGTAAATAAGCAACTTATTAGTTTGAAATGGTAACTGTGTTATAAAAGGCATTCGCCAAAATTGAAATAAGCAATTTCTGCATTTCCATAAATTTGTAAGTAAGATTGCGAAAACAATATATTATTGTAATAGTAAAGAACTTACGCTACTTTCCATTCTCATTACAAGCCATCTTCTATATTTGGTTCGCACTATCAAGGCGCATTCTAATTGGCTTTAAATAATGAACGTTTGTTCGTGTGTGATTTGCTGCATTATTGGCAATTCGATTGCTAGAAAACTTGATTTGCAACGTACCTACCGTACATTACGTCCTTAAAAATTATTGTATAAACTGTACAATGACGCATTAGCGATTTTAAAATTCTAATAGGAAACATTAAGGACGGTATGCAACATAAATCCTTGCCAGGAAAGTGCGGTCGCTTATAAGGCGGTACTTATTCAGGCCTGGGATTTTCACACGAAGTCCTTTTTCCTTTAGGAATAATACAAGCAAGGTTATATTTATATTGATAGCCTTTTGACGCAATAATTTTTTTAAATATGATAAGCGTTGCGAGATAATATGTTTATTTGTATAACGCGTGAAAAGATATTTTCATTCATACTTGGCCATTCATTAAAGTTTATTTATTTTTCATTATCTGGCATTTGTAGTGTTGGTACGTAGGAGGCAGCACATCCTGTATTTATTATTGTACAAATATTAATATTGAGACATGCAAAATGTTCTGTTTGTTTTGCATTAACGGCTGCAGTTAAATTCAATATTTTCATAAATCTTTCTCTACCGCAAAGTAAACATTGATGATCTTTCTGAATGAATTTCATTAGTCTTGGTAAATATATAACTGCTTATTTAAATTAATCACAATGTAATTAAGGTATCAAAATAATATGAAAGGCAAGTAATGTGGGCAGCATTAACTTTCTCTGTCAAATTGACCAATTAATTAATTATACGTTACATTAACTATTAAAATGTTATAATACAGATTATGAAATTTTAATACTGTGCAGAATTTATTAATAATTATTTAATATTTTCTTATTTCGATTTTGATGCTCATTAAATCAGTAAATATGACTAAAATCATTCAAAAATTGTTCAAAAAATTTGTCCTATTCTCTATTATTTAACCAAAACAAAGGCAATTAATTTATTCTTTCACTTGGGTGGGTGGCTGGGTCACTCAAAATGTTGGATTATGACTTTTTTTTGTGACAAAATGACTTCTGATGCTCTCAGAGAGGTCAAATATTTAATCTCTTGATGACGAACACTTGTGTGGGTGGATGGGTCACTCCAAAGCATAATAACGAGTCAATAATTTGGATTGGAGTGGCCCACCCACCCACGCAAGTGTTAATTATAAAAATGTTAGATCACGACCTACATTTACGACAAAATAACTTCTGATGGTAGCAGAGAAGTCAAATATTTAATCCTTTGATGACGGACACTTGGGTGGGTGGGTGGGACACTATAGCATGATAACAAGTCAGTAGTTTGGATTGGAGTGGCCCACCCACCCACCCAAGTGTTAGTTATCAAAATGTTAGATCGCAAACTTCTTTTGCGACAAAATAACTTCTAATGCTTGCAGAGAGGTCAAATATTTAATCTCCTGGTGACGAACACTTGGGTGGGTGGTTGGGTCATCCCAAATCATGATTACAATTGAGTAGTTTGAACTAGAGTGCCCCCCTACCCGCCCAAGTGTTTGTTATCAAAGAATTACAAGTTTCTCCTCTTTGCAAATGTTAGAAGTTCGTCAGTCCGAGGAGGAAGAGGAGGAGGTAATACTCAATTTTTTGATGACTAATACTTAGGCGAATGGGTGGGTCGCTCTAGATATTGATTACTAGGTCTAGTAGTTTGAACTGGAGTGCTCACTTACCTGCCCAATCGATTAAATGGAGTTATTGCAATAACTAGCAGGAATTTTGAGATACGGTTTGAAATTTTGGGTTCAGCATACTTGATTTTTTTAGAAAATTTGCAGAAACAATTTTGGAAAATTTTATTTTTGGTGGAAATTGTCGTTAGTTTCAAAAATTTAGCATTTTTGTTGATTAAATTGAT
Organism: Tachinus rufipes; assembly: GCA_963932245.1. NCBI lineage: Eukaryota > Metazoa > Arthropoda > Insecta > Coleoptera > Staphylinidae > Tachinus > Tachinus rufipes. Next base: position 101,744,293 of record OZ010747.1, on the reverse strand, counting down.
TTTCTGCAACAATCAGCAGGAATTTTGAGTTCTAGTTGGAAATGTTGGATCCAGCATACTTGAATTTGTTAGAAAATGTATAGAAAGTGTTTTGGATAATTTTCTATAGTAATTTTTAAAAATTTGAAAAAATTGGCATTTTTGTTGATTAAATTGATTTTCTGCAACAATCAGCAGGAATTTTGAGTTCTACTTTGAAATGTTAGATCCAGTATACTTGAATTTGTTAGAAAATGTATAGAAACTATTTTGGAAAATTTAATTTTTTATAGAAATTTCTAAAAATTTGAAAATTTTAGCAATTTTGTTGATTAAATTGATTTTTTGCAATAACTAGCAGGAATTTTGAGTTATGGTTTGAAAATTTGGATTCAGCATACTTTAATTTGTCAGAAAATGTATAAAAACTTTTTTGGAAAATTTTATTTTCTATAGAAATTTTCAAAAATTTTAAAATTTTGTCTTTTTGTTGATTAAATTGAATTCTAGCAATAATTAGAAAGAATTTTGAGTTGCGGTTTAAAAATTTGGATTCAGCAAACTTAAATTTTTTAGAAAATTTGCAGAAACAATTTTGGAAAATTTTATTTTTGGTGGAAATAGTCATTAATTTGAAAAAAATTTCATTTTTGTTAATTAAATTGAATTTTTGTAACAATCAGCCGGAATTTTGAGTTTTAGTTTGAAATGTTGAATCCAACATACTTGATTTTGTTAGAAAATGTATAGAAACTATTTTGGAAAATTTTATTTTTTATAGAAATTTTTAAAAATTTTATAATATTAGCAATTTTGTTGATTTTCTTCAATAACTAGCAGGAATTTTGAGTTGTGGTTTAAAAATTTGGATTCAGAATACATAAATTTCTTGGAAAAATTGCTGAAAATATTTTGTAAACATTTATTTTTTATAGAAATGTCCAATAATTTGAAAATAATGGTTATTTTGTTGAATAAATTGAATTTCTGAAATAACCAGCAGGAATTTTGAAATGTAGTATTAAATTTTGCATTCAGCACATTTAAATTTCTTAGAAAATTTGCAGCAACAATTTTGGAAAATTTTATTTTTTTGAAAATTGTCATTAAATTGAAAAAATTGGCATTTTTGTTGATTAAATTGAATTTCTGCAACAATCAGAAGGAGTTTTGAGTTCAAGTTTGTAATGTTGGATTCAGCATACATGAATTTGTTAGAAAATGTATAGAAACTATTTTGGAAAATTTCAATTTCTATAAAAATTTTCAAAAATTTGAAAATTGTGGTATTTTGTTGATTAAATTATTTTTTTGCAATAATTAGCAGGAATTTTGAAATTTGGTTTAAAACTTTGGATTCACTACACTTGAATTTTTTAGAGAAATTGGAGAAACAATTTTGGAAAATTTTATTTTTTGTGGAAATTGTCATTAAATTGAAAAAATTGGCATTTTTGTTGATTGAATTGAATTTCTGCAACAATCAGCAGGAGTTTTGAGTTCAAGTTTGTAATATTGGATTCAGCATACTTGAATTTGTTAGAAATTGTATAGAAACTATTTTGGAAAATTTTATTTTTTATAGAAATTTTCACAAATTTGAAAATATTAGCAATTTTGTTAATTAAATTGATTTTCTGCAATAACCAGCAGGAATTTTGAGTTGTGGTTTAATAATTTGGATTCAGCATACTTAAATTTGTTAGAAAATGAACAAAAACTATTTTGGAATATTTTATTTTTTATAGAAATTAAATTTTTTTTTAAATATTAGCAATTTTGTTGATTAAATTGATTTTCTGCAATAATTAGCAGGAGTTTTGAGTTGGGGTTTAAAAATTTGAATTCAGTATTCTTGAATTTCTTAGAAAAATTGCAGAAAATATTTTGGAAAAATGTATTTTTTATAGAAATTTTCAAAAATTTGATAATATTAGCAATTTTGTTGATTAAATTGAATTTTTGCAATAATCAGCAGGAATTTTGAGTTGCGGTTTAAAAATTTAAATTCAGCATACTTGAATTTCTTAGAAAAATTGCAGAAATTATTTTGGAAAAATTTATTTCTTATAGATATGTCCTATAATTTGAAAATAATGGCTATTTTGTTGACTAAATTGAATTTATGCAATAACCAGCTAGAATTTTGAAATGTGGTTTAAAATTTTGGATTTAGCACACTTAAATTTCTTCGAAAATTTGCAGAAACAATTTTGGAAAATTTTATTTTTGGTGGAAATTGTTATTAATTTAAAATTATTGGCATTTTTGTTGATTAAATTGATTTTCTGCAACAATCAGCAGGAATTTTGAGTTTTAGTTTGAAATGTTGGATTCAGCATACTTGAATTTGTTAGAAAATGTATATAAACCATTTTGGAAAATTTTATTTTATATAGAAATTTTCAAAAATTAGAAAATATTGGTATTTTGTTGATTAAATTGATTTTCTGCAATAACTAGCAGGAATTTTGAATTGTTGTTTACAAATTTGAATTTAGCATAATTGAATTTTTTAGAAAAATTGCAGAAAATATTTTGTAAACATTTATTTTTTATAGAAATGTCCAATAATTTGAAAATAATGGTTATTTTGTTGAATAAATTGAATTTCTGCAATAACCAGCAGGAATTTTGAAATGTGGTTTTAAATTTTGGATTCAGCACATTTAAATTTCTTAGAAAATTTGCAGCAACAATTTTGGAAAATTTTATTTTTTTGAAAATTGTCATTAATTTGAAAAAATTGGCATTTTTGTTGATTAAATTGAATTTCTGCAATAACCAGCTAGAATTTTGAGTTTCAGTTTGATATGTTGGATCCAGCATACTTGAATTTGTTAGAAAATGTATAGAAACTATTTTGGAAAATTTTATTTTTAGTGGAAATTGTCATTAATTTGAAAAAATTGGCATTTTTGTTGATTAAATTGAATTTTTGCAATAACCAGCAGGAATTTTGAGTTGTGGTTTAAAAATTTGGATTCAGCATACTTAAATTTGTTAGAAAAAGAACAAAAACTATTTTGGAATATTTTATTTTTTATAGAAATTAAAAAAAATTGAAAATATTAGCAATTTTGTTGATTAAATTGATTTTCTGCAATAATTAGCAGGAGTTTTGAGTTGGGGTTTAAAAATTTGAATTCAGTATTCTTGAATTTCTTAGAAAAATTGCAGAAAATATTTTGGAAAAATGTATTTTTTATAGAAATATTCAAAAAATTGATAATATTAGCAATTTTGTTGATTAAATTGAATTTTTGCAATAATTAGCAGGAATTTTGAGTTGCGGTTTAAAAATTTGGATTCAACATACATGAATTTCTTAGAAAAATTGCAGAAGTTATTTTGGAAACATTTATTTTTTATAGAAATGTCCACGAGTTTGAAAATAATGGTTATTTTGTTGACTAAATTGAATTTCTGCAATAACCAGCAGGAATTTTAAAATGTGGTTTAAAATTTTGGATTCAGCACACTTGAATTTCTTGGAGAATTTTCAGAAACAATTTTGGAAAATTTTATTTTTGGTGGAAATTGTCATTAATTTGAAAAAAAATCGCATTTTTGTTGATTAAATTAAATTTCTGCAACAATCAGCAGGAATTTTGAGATATAATTTGAAATGTTGGATCCAGAATACTTGAATTTGTTAGAAAACGTATAGAAACTATTTTGGAAAAAAATAATTTCTATAGAAATTTTCAAAAATTTGATAATGTTAGCAATTTTGTTGATTAAATTGATTTTCTGCAATAGTTAGCAGGAATTTTGAGTTGTGGTTTAAAAATTTGGATTCAGCATACATAAATTTCTTGGAAAAATTGCTGAAAATATTTTGTAAACATTTATTTTTTATAGAAATGTCCAATAGTTTGAAAATAATGACTATTTTGTTCACTAAATTGAATTTCTGCAATAACCAGCAGGAATTTTGAAATGTGGTTTAAAATTTTGGATTCAGGACACTTAAATTTCTTAGAAAATTTGCAGAAACAATTTTGAAAAATTTTATTTTTTGTGGAAATTGTCATTAATTTGAAATTATTGGCATTTTTATTGATTAAATTGAAATTCTGCATTAACCAACAGGAATTTTGTGTTTTAGTTTGAAGAGTTGGATCCAGCATACTTGAATTTGATAGAAAATGTATAGAAACTGTTTTGGAAAATTTTATTTTCTATAGAAATTTTCAAAAATTTGATAATATTAGCAATTTTGTTGATTAAATTGATTTTCTGAAATAACTAGCAGGAATTATGAGTTGTGGTTTAAAAATTTGGATTCAGCATAATTGAATTTCTTAGAAAAATTGCAGAAAATATTTTGGATTTTTTTTTTATAGAAATGTCCAATAACTTGAAATAAATGGCTTTTTTGTTGGTTAAATTGAATTTCTGCAATAACCAGCGGGAATTTTGAAATGTGGTTTAAAGTTTTGGATTCAGCACACTTAATTTTTTTAGAAAATTTGCAGAAACAATTTTGGAAAATTTTATTTTTTTCTAGAAATTTTCAAAAATTTGATAATATTAGCAATTTTGTTGATTAAAATGATTTTCTGCAATGACTAGCAGGAATTTTGAGTTGTGGTTTTAAATTTTGATCCAGCATATTTGAGTTTGGTAGAAAATGTATATAAACTATTTTGGAAAATTTCATTTTCTATAGAAATTTTCAAAACATTGAAAATATTGTCTTTTTGTTGATTAAATTGAATTTTTGCAATAATTAACAGGAATTTTTAGTTGCAGTTTAAAAATTTGGATTTGGCATACTTGAATTTTTTAGAAAATTTGCAGATACAATTTTGGAAAATTTTATTTTTTGTGGAAATTATCATTAATTTTAAAAAAATTGGCATTTTTGTTGATTAAACTGAATTTTTGCAGCAATCAGCAGGAATTTTGAATTTCTGTTTGAAATGTTGGAGCGAGCATACTTAAGTTTGTTAGAAAATGTATATAAACTATTTTGGAAAACTTTATTTTTTATAGAAATTTTCAAAAGTTTGAAAATATTGATATTTTGTTGATTAAATTGAATTTTTGCAATAATTAGCAGGAATTTTGAGTTGCGGTTTAAAAATTTGGATTCAGCATACATGAGTTTTAAAAAAAAAATGCAGAAAGTATTTTGGAATAATTTATTTTTTATAGAAATGTCCAATAATTTAAAAAATAATGGCTATTTTGTTGACTAAATTGAATTTCTGCAATAACCAGCAGGAATTTTGAAATGTGGTTTAAAATTTTGGATTCAGGACACTTAAATTTCTTAGAAAATTTGTAGAAACAATTTTGGATAATTTTATTTTTGGTGGAAATTGTCATTAATTTGAAATTATTGGCATTTTTATTGATTATATTGATTTACTGCAATATCTAGCAGGAATTTTGAGTTGTGGTTTAATAATTTGGATTCAGCATACTTAAATTTGTTAGAAAATTTATAGAAACTATTTTGGAATATTTGATTTTTTATAGAAATTTGCATTAATTTCAAAATGTTGGCAATTTTGTTGATTAAATTGAATTTCTGCAACAATCAGCAGGAATTTTAAGTTGTGGTTTAAAAATTTGGATTCAGCATACTTGAATTTTTTAGAAAAATTGCAGAAAATATTTTGGAAAAATTTATTTTTTATAGAAATGTCCAATAGTTTGAAAATAAAAGCTATTTTGTTGACTAAATTGAATTTTTGCAATAACCAGCAGGAATTTATAAATGTGGTTTAAAATTTTGGATTCAGCACACTTAAATTTCTTGGAAAATTAGCAGAAACTATTTTGGAAATTTTTATATTTTGTGGAAATTGTCATTAATTCAAAAAAAATTGGCATTTTTGTTGATTAAATTAATTTTCTGCAAGAATCAGCAGGAATTTTGAGTTCTAGTTTGAAATGTTGTATCCAGCATACATGAATTTGTTAGAAAATGTATAGAAACTATTTTGGAAATTTAATTTTTTATAGAGGTTTTCAAAAATTTGAAAATATTGGTATTTTGTTGATCAAATTGAATTTTTGCAATAATCAGCAGGAATTTTGAGTTGCGGTTTAAAAATTTGGATTCAGCATTTTTGAATTTTTAAGAAGAATTGCAGAAAATAATTTGGAAAAAATTATTTTTGATAGAAATGTCCAATAATTTGAAAATAATGGCTATTTTGTTGATTAAATTGAATTTCTGCAATAACCAGCAGGAATTTTGAAATTTCGTTTAAAATTTTGGATTTAGCACATTTAAATTTCTTAGAAAATTTGCAGAAACAATTTTGGAAAATTTTATTTTTGGTGGAAATTGTCGTTAATTTGAAAAATTTTGCATTTTTGTTGATTAAATTGAATTTTTGCAACAATCAGTAGGAATTTTGAGTTTTAGTTTGAAATGTTGAATCCAGCATACTTGAATTTGTTAGAAAATTTGTAGAAACTACTTTGGAAAATTTGATTTTTTATAGAAATTTGCATTAATTTCAAAATGTTGGCAATTTTGTTGATTAAATTGAATTTCTGCAACAATCAGCAGGAATTTTAAGTTGTGGTTTAAAAATTTGGATTCAGCATACTTGAATTTTTTAGAAAAATTGCAGAAAATATTTTGGAAAAATTTATTTTTTATAGAAATGTCCAATAGTTTGAAAATAAAAGCTATTTTGTTGACTAAATTGAATTTTTGCAATAACCAGCAGGAATTTATAAATGTGGTTTAAAATTTTGGATTCAGCACACTTAAATTTCTTGGAAAATTAGCAGAAACTATTTTGGAAATTTTTATATTTTGTGGAAATTGTCATTAATTCAAAAAAAATTGGCATTTTTGTTGATTAAATTAATTTTCTGCAAGAATCAGCAGGAATTTTGAGTTCTAGTTTGAAATGTTGTATCCAGCATACATGAATTTGTTAGAAAATGTATAGAAACTATTTTGGAAATTTAATTTTTTATAGAGGTTTTCAAAAATTTGAAAATATTGGTATTTTGTTGATCAAATTGAATTTTTGCAATAATCAGCAGGAATTTTGAGTTGCGGTTTAAAAATTTGGATTCAGCATTTTTGAATTTTTAAGAAGAATTGCAGAAAATAATTTGGAAAAAATTATTTTTGATAGAAATGTCCAATAATTTGAAAATAATGGCTATTTTGTTGATTAAATTGAATTTCTGCAATAACCAGCAGGAATTTTGAAATTTCGTTTAAAATTTTGGATTTAGCACATTTAAATTTCTTAGAAAATTTGCAGAAACAATTTTGGAAAATTTTATTTTTGGTGGAAATTGTCGTTAATTTGAAAAATTTTGCATTTTTGTTGATTAAATTGAATTTTTGCAACAATCAGTAGGAATTTTGAGTTTTAGTTTGAAATGTTGAATCCAGCATACTTGAATTTGTTAGAAAATTTGTAGAAACTACTTTGGAAAATTTGATTTTTTATAGAAATTTGCATTAATTTCAAAATGTTGGCAATTTTGTTAATTAAATTAAATTTCTGCAAGAATCAGCAGGAATTTTAAGTTGCGGTTTAAAAATTTGGATTCAGCATACTTGAATTTCTTAGAAAAAATGCAGAAAATATTTTCGAAACATTTATTTTTTATAGAAATGTCCAATAGTTTGAAAATAATGGCTATTTTATTGATTTAATTGAATTTTTGCAATAACCAGCAGGAATTTTGGATTTAGCACACCTAAATTTCTTAGATAATTTGCAGAAACAATTTTGGAAAATTTTATTTTTTGTTGAAATTGTCATTAATTTGAAATTATTGACATTTTGTTGATTAAATTGAATTTTTGCAATAATTAGCAGGAATTTTGAAATGTGGTTTAAAATTTTGGATTTAGCACACTTAAATTTTTAGAAAATTTGCAGAAACAGTTTTGGAAAATTTTATTTTTTGTGGAAATTGTCATTAATTTAAAAAAAATTGGCATTTTTGTTGATTAAATTGATTTTCTGCAACAATCAGCAGGAATTTTGAGTTCTAGTTTGATATTTTGGATTCAAATTTGTTAGAAAATATATAGAAACTATTATGGAAAATTTTATTTTCTATAGAAATTTTTAAAAATTTGATAATATTAGCAATTTTGTTGATTAAATTGATTTTTGGCAATAATTAGCAGGAATTTTAAAATTTGGTTTAAAACTTTGGGTTCAGTACATTTGAATTTCTTAGAAAATTTGCAGAAACCTTTTTTAAAATTTTTATTTTTTGTGAAAATTGTCATTAATTTGAAATTATTGGCATTTTTATTGATTAAATTAAAATTCTGCAATAACCAGCAGGAATTTTGAGTTTTAGTTTGAAATGTTGGATCCAGCATATTTAAATTTGTTAGAAAATGTATAGAAACTATTTTGGAAAATTTAATTTTTTATAGAAATTTCCAAAAATTTGAAAATATCCAATTTTGTTGATTAAATTGATTTTCTGCAATAACTAGCAGGAATTTTGAGTTATTGTTTAAAAATTTGGATTCAGAAAATTGCAGAAAGTATTTTGGAAAATTTTATTTTTTATAGAAATTAAAAAAAAAATTAAAAAATTAGCAATTTTGTTGATTAAATTGATTTTCTGCAATAACTAACAGGAATTTTGAGTTGTGGTTTAAAATTTTGTATTCAGCATAATTGAATTTCTTCAAAAAAATACAGAAAATATTTTCGAAAAATTTATTTTTTATAGAAATGTTCAATAATTTGAAAATATTGGCAGTTTTGTTGATTAAATTGAATTTCTGCAATAACCAGCATGAATTTTGAATTCCAGTTTGAAATTTTGTATTCAGCATACTTGATTATTTTTTTAGAAAATTTACGGAAACAATTTTGGAAAATTTTATTTTTTGTGGAAATTGTCATTAATTTTAAATTATTGCCATTTTGTTGATTAAATTGAATTTTTGCAATAATTAGCAGGAATTTGGAAATGTGGTTTAAAATTTTGGATTCAGCACACTTGAATTTATTAGAAAATTTGCAGAAACCATTTAGTTTTTTTTAGAAATTTCCATTAATTCGAAAATATTGGCGTTTTTGTTGATTAAATTGAATTTCTGTAATAACCGGCAGGAATTTTCAGTTGCGATTTGAAATTTTGGATTTTTTAGAAAAATAGTAGAAAATATTTTGAAAAAATTAAACTGCTCACTAGTAATCATGATCTGGAGTGCCTATATACCTGCCCGAGTGTTTGTTATCAAAGAAATCAAAGTTTTTCCATTTTTGGAAGTGTTAGAAGTTTCTTAGTTAGAGCAGGAGGAGGTGATACTCAATCACTTGATGACCAACACTTGGGTGGGTGGGTGGGTCACAGCAAATTATGATTACTAGAGAGTAGTTTGAATTGGAGTGCCCACCCACTCGCCCAAGAGTTTGTTATCAAAAAGTTTTAGTCAGAGCAGGAGGAGTTGACATTTAATCTCTTAATAACCGACACTTGGCGGTCGGTGGGTCACTCCAGATCTTGATTACCAGCGAGTAGTTTGAATTGGAGTTCCCACCCACCCGCCCAAGAGTTTGTTATCAATGAATGTTAAGTTTTAGAAGAGACTTAGTGAGAGCAGGAGGAGTTGACATTTAATCTCTTGATAACCAATACTTGGGCGGGTGGGTGGGTCACTCCTGATCTTGAGTAGTTTGAACTGGAGTGCCCACCCACTTGCTCAATTGATTAAATTGAGTTATTGCAATAACCAGCAGGAATTTTGAGATGCGGTTTGAAATTTTGGGTTCAGAAAACTTGAAAGAATATTGGAAAACTTTATTTTCTCTAGAAATTTACAAAAATATTGGTCGCTGTTAAAAAAAAACAAAAATTGAGTAAGATGCGCAGATAATCACTCATGTGCAAAATGCCATCTAACTTGGAGAAAAAAAATAAAGGACGAAAAATTTGAGAGATCAAGAACTGTCGAAGATAAAAGACGTAAGAACCTAAAGGGCAAAGTAAAAACCAAGATCAAACTATTCAAATAGTGAGAAAATGAGAAAACTTGTATAGAAACCTAGAATAAAGAAAAAAATTACTAAAACATGGAGAAGCATGGCTTTACATGAATGAAATTGTATTCCATCATTAATGGAAAGAAAAACAGTTTTCAAAAATATGTGAAAGTAAAGCTTTTGAGTACTCTTAATAGCGTCGAAGTCGGAATAGAGTAAAATCTAGTAAAGCAAATTTGCAAATTTGTATTTTAATTTTAAATCAAATGTTATAATATAATTATACAGTTTACCCACTTGTTACTACACTAAGCTCTTCGCTACGCTCGTTGAACAATATTTACGATTAGTGAAAAAGCACATTGCATAAATAATCATTAAGCAGTAATTATTGGTTTTTTAAGTGTTCATTACTCCGTAGTCACTTTAATGTGTTATCATAACATAAATAAAATTTATATAATATAGGAATAGACGCGTCTTTTGCTGCTTATGCCTTGTCACGGATCTGTAAATCATACATTAATTATTTTATATTGAGAAACTTCAGTTTTTGTAAATATGAATTATATTCCATGAGATTATCCAACTACAACAAATTATATGGGAAATCCGAGAATTTAATCTAAAGATGACTATTTGAGTAGTGAATGAGATTGGTTTTTGATGAATATATTAAGATAGAGATGATAAATGGGGCGTTTCAGCTAAACTTAACGCGGAAAATTGCCAATTGGTGACTTTATCAGAAGCACGATCTTTTCTACTCGCCTGTCTGACTCTAGTTAGCTAAATTAACATTTAATCATCAAACATACCATCAAAGAACATGATAATTAAAACTGCAGGTTTTGACTTGTAATGTCACCAATGCAAATTAATGAAATATTACACCAATTAAGATAATTAGCACTAAATGTGTATCATTCAATAATCTTGAAACGTAGACTCGACTTGAATTCATTGGTAAAGTCTGAGTTAATTATTACTTACAACTTTTTTTTATAATATTGAAGTACATAGAGATAGTAGGCAAAATTTGCTATATCATTTTGGAAGTAAAACTATGCAAGCTTTATTCATCATAACAAATTAATAACAACCCCTTGATCTAATCGTAGATAAATGTTTAAGTTTTTTAAATCCGGTCTTGGATTGTCATTATGTTAACCGATGCATTAGATATCTTGGCGCCTGTTTACATGTAATTTTCTATGCTGGCCAGGGGTATAGGGGTCTCTAATAATTTAAAAATAAATAGTTTACCTTAAAGATGTAATTTATGTAATATTATTATTATTAATAGATATCACCTTCATGTTTGTATACTCCATAAACATTCTAACACAATTTTGATAAATATTGCCATGATTTTGATTTATATTGTGGACATTCCCACGCAAATAAACGAAATACAAGCAATAATCTGAAATAAATCATATTCAATTATAATATTATGTTAATTAAACTCAAATATTATGGAAAATTAAAATGATTTAATGATCGCTTTTTGCTATGCAACATTTACACAATTTCCAGTTTAACTTTTTATAAATTCCATTGGTTCCTCTTTTATAATTAATTACTTTTTATAACAAATTTACTAACGTTATTTTTAATTGAAAAAGATGCTACAAAAATCTATTCAGTTTAAATTTCATTGTTTTTGCCAAAAAAAAATAAATCATTCCAACATTAATCAATTTTTTTTGTTATACCGGTATCACCATCATCATTGACACGATATCGGACACCGATTTTAAAGGCAAACGGTTATATTTAATTAGTCTTGTGTGATTAATCGCATTAATTTAGAGAGCCGCTTCAGTTTATAAATCTCGTTAAAAGCAAACGCGACCTGTCCGAATGAAATTAATTTTTAAATTTAATGAGTGATAAATTATTTTGATTTGAATTATCAATTAGAACAAAATTTAATTAACTAAACTACAAAGAGTTATCTTATATTTTTGACATTTCAAATTAAACATTTAATTTTTTTCATTCATCAATTTGCTTTTTCTAAATAGAAATTAAAAAAATTAATAAATAAAATTTATTATTAGCTGTCAGTTTTTAAAGTTGCGATGTATTAGATATTAATTTATTTCTACTTACGATTTTGAATCATCAATAAATTAAGAATGAAATTTAAAATTGTCATCATGGGACAGATATACAAACACCGTCCGATGAGGACCTAATAAAGGTTGAAACTAGTTACGGTTTTTAAATATATTCGTGATATAGTACATAGTAAATGTACATACAACAAAATTACAAATAATATTGATATGACTAGATTTGTAACAAATTTTAATAAAAAAATTAAAAATTATGACCTCAAAAAATATGAAAAAACTAATATTTTTTGTCTCCTTGAGCAAAAATAAATTATAATTTACCATTCTTAGTGCCACTTCATTGTATATAGTTAGAAGATCAGATAAATACATAATTACATGATGTAGTAGTTCAAGTGAAGGGAAGAATTATAAAGACGCTACTCAATAGGCATGTGTGCACAACTAATTTTGTAATAAATATAGCGTATTAAATGAAATATTTTTGTCTAGTAGGAAACGTACATTTTAAGTATAATCGCCGCCCATGGGTGTCCGGCCATGTGTCGATTATTTATTATTTTATTAATGAATTTTCTAATATAATAATTATTTTTATTTCCGTTTCAACTACTTTAACCTTCAACACGTTTTAGTGTTGATAGTTCATAGAATTTTAATTATGCATTCCTCCGTGGGACATTAGAATTTTTTAAATAAATTGCATATGATATAATATTAGCAGAATTCCAAGTTGAATCTCCAAACTCGTTACGAGGTACATAACGGCATATTTTATTGCTTTATGTCAGCATCCCTAACTAACATCGTAAAATAAAACTTTTAAACCGGATCGCAAAAGCAGAGAATATGTGCACCGAAAGACGTACACATATTTAGGTTGTGTGACTGTTTTTCATTCTAAAAGTACCGTTCCTACTTTTCATTGCATCGTTATTACCATATTGAAATGCTATTTTACAATATGGTCCTAATATTTGTTTCCTATTTAATTCTGTCTTTATAAAGGCATCAATAAAAATAGTTAAAGTGAAGTATATTTTTGGTATTATCACTGCTTCCAGTGAGAATTTCTTGGAATTGGACTTTTTGAGTGTTAAACTCGATATTTTGAATAAAACTAAAATAACCATTTATTAGAAATCGGCACTCTAATGTTGACGTATGCACGTTTAAATCGAAAACCATCAATAGCATAGAACAAATATTACCACGAATAACGATTCTCGTTAAAAATAAGTCGAATAGTACGAGAATTCAAATGACATTGCAAAAAAAAATGTAAAACAAATTTTCTGGAAGCGAATAAAATAAATTTTCCCAAGATTTCCGTAATAAATGCAGGGTTTTTATATTATTATATTGAAAATGAACCACATTCCACACAAACTGTTATCTACAATATAATACAACCCCATTACATTAACAGTTATATACATAGAAATAATAATGATCAATTACGTTTTTTTTTTATCGCAAATGATTTGAACCGTTGCACGTACGCGCACACATCACAATAAATCCCGCAATAAGAATAACGATATTCCCACCATGTATGCTCTATAATAATTAAAGCCATTTTATTGGACGTTTTCTAATTCTTCGAGCCACATTACGATTCCTGAATGTTCTCATTAATTGACCGATAATTACACATATGGTGGTAAATCAAGTTTCCTGGAAACTTTAGATGATAATAGTTTAATTGTAAATGTAATTTAGCTAGCGGATCAATATAGGAGTTGTAAGACTTGGGGAAGATGTTTAGTCATCGGATAAATTAAGTTGCAAAGCTTGCACAATACTCCCCCTTGTAGTTAAGTTACGGAAATTGAACATTTCTTCTTGACAGTGCAGATATGATCTCTATTTACGGCTCACAATTTGTTAGTATATTGTGTCGGCATTACATACGAGTAATATTGATTGATGCTATAGTTAACCATATTAGTTTCCATTTTAAAATTACATTATTATTTTGTATGGTATAGAATTACAAATTGATATGGATTTTTTTTGTTTCAGGTAATTGCGAATCGTGAAATATGAAGTAGTAAGTATTTTTTGGAAAATTTTGCTAATTAAATTGAATTTCTGTAATAACCAGCAGGAATTTTGAATTGCGGATTAAAATTTTGGATTCAACACACTTGAATTTATTGAAAAATGTACAAAAACCATTTTAAAATTTTTATTTTTTTCTTGAAAATCCAATTTATACCAAAATTTTGAACATTTTGTTAATTAAATTGGTTTTTTGTAATAACCAGCAGGAATTTTGAGTTGCGCTTTGAAATTTTGGATTCAGCATACTAGAATTTATTGAAATAATTATAAAAACAGTTTTGGAAAATTTAATTTTTTAAAGAAAATTTTGTTTAAACAAAAATATTGCACATTTTGTTAATAAATTGAATTTTTGTAATAACCAGCAAGAATTTTGAGTTGAGGTTTGAAATTTTGGATTCAGCATACTTAAATTTATTGAAAAAATTATAAAAACATTTTTGGAAAATTTAAATTTTTACGGATAATCCAATTCAAACAAAAATATTGCATATTTTGTTAATTAAATTGATTTTCTGTAATAACCAGCAGGAATTTTGAGTTGTGGTTTGAGATTTTAGATTCAGCATACTTGTTTTTATTGAAAAAATTATAAAAACATTTTTGAAATTTTTTATTTTTTATGGAAAATCCAGTTTATACAGAAATATTGCTCATTTTGTTAATTAAATTCATTTTTTGTAATAACCAGCAGGAATTTTGATTTGAAGTTTAAAGTTTTGAATTCAGCATACTTAAGTTAATTGAAAAAACTATAAAAATATTTTTGAATTACTTTATTTTTTATGGAAAATACAATTTATTTAAAAATATTAGACTTTTTGTTAATTAAATTAAATTTTTGTAATAACCAGCAGGAATTTTGAGTTGCGGTTTGAAATTTTGGATTTAGCATACTTAAATTTGTTAAAAAAATCACAAAAACCGTTTTGGAAAATTTTATTTTTTATGGAAAATCCAATTTATACAAAAGTATTGCAGATTTTGTTAATTAAATTTTATTTCTCTAATAACTAGCAGGAATTTTGAGTTGCGATTTAAAATTTTGAATTTAGCATACTTGAATTTAATGAAAAAATTTCAAAAACCTGTTTGGAAAATTTTATTTTTTATGGAAAATCTTATTAATACAAAAATATTGCTTATTTTGTTAATTAAATTGATTTTTTGTAATAACCAGCAGATATTTTGAATTGCGGTTTAAAATTTTAAATTCAGCATACTTAAATTTATTGAAAAACTTATAAAAACATTTTTGGAAAATTTTATATTTTATGAAAAATCCAATTTATTGAAAAATCTTATACTTTTTGTTAATTAAATTGAATTTTTATAATAACCAGCAGGAATTTTGAGTTGCGGTTTAAAATTTTGGATTCAGCAAACTGGAATTTATTAAAAAAATTATAAAAATATTATTGGAAAATATTATTTTTTATGGAAAATCCAATTTGTTCAAAAATATTACACTTTTTGTTAATTAAATTGATTTTTTGTGATAATCAGCATGAGTTTTGAAATGCTTTTTGAAATCTTGGATTCAGCATACTTAAATTCATTGAAAAAATTATAGAAACATTTTTTGAAAATTTTATTTTTTATGGACAATCTAATTTATACAAAAATATTGCGCATTTTGTTTCTTAAATTGAGTTTCTGTAATAGCCAGCAGGAATTTTGAGTTGCGCTTTGAAATTATGGATTCAGCATACTAAAATTTATTGAAAAATATATAAAAACATTTTAGGAAAATTTTATTTTTTATGGAAAATCGAATTTATGCAAAAATATTGCTTATTTTGTTAATTAAATTGAATTTTTGTAACAACGAGCAGGAATTTTGAGTTGCGGTTCGAAATTTTGGATTCAGCATACTTGAATTTATTGAAAAAATTATAAAATCATTTTTGGAAAATTTTATTTTTCATGGAAAATTCAATTTATTCAAAAATGTTGCTCGTTTTGTTAATTAAATTGAATTTTTGTAATAACCAGCAGGAATTTTGAGCTGTGGTTTGAAATTTTGGATTCAGCATACTTGAATTTATTGAAAGAATTTAAAAAAAAATTGTAAAATTTAATTTTTTATGGAAAATCAAATTTATTCAAAAATATAACAGTTTTTGTTAATTAAATCGATTTTTTGTAATAACCAGCAGGAATTTTGTGTTGTAATTTAAAATTTTGAATTTAGCATACTTAAATTTATTGAAAAAATTATAAAAACATTTTTGGAAAATTTTATTTTTTATGGAAAATTTAATTTATGCAAAAATATTGCTCATTTTGTTAATTCAATTGAATTTCTGTAATAACCAGCATGAATTTTGAGTTGCGGTTTAAAATTTTGGATTCAGCAAACTTGAATTTAATAAAAAACTTACAAAAACTATTTTGGAAAATTCTAATTTTTATGGAAAGTTAAATTTATTCAAAAAATTTACACATTTTGTTAATTAAATTGATTTTTTGTAAGAACTAGCAGGAATTTTGAGTTGAGGTTTAAAATTTTGGATTCAGCATACTTGAATTTATTGAAAAATTTATAAAAACCATTTTGAAATTTTTTATTTTTTATGGAAAATCCAATTTTATAAAAATATTGCTAATTTTGTTAACTAAATTGTATTTCTGTAATAACCAGCACGATTTTTGAGTTGTGCTTTGAAATTTTGAATTCAGCTTACTTGAATATTTTTTGTTAAGCACGATTTTTGAGTTGCGGTTTGAACTTTTGGATTCAGCACACTTAAATTTATTGAAAAATTTACGAAAATAATTTTGGAAAATTTTAGTTTTTCTGGAAAATCCAATTTATGCAAAAATATTTCTTATTTTGTTGATTAAATTATGTTTCTGTAAGGATTAGCAGGAATTTTGAAATGAGGTTTGCAATTTTGGATTCAGCGTACTTAAATTTATTGAAAAAATTATAAAAACATTTTTGGAAATTTTTCATTTTTATAGAAAATCCAATTTATTCAAAAATATTGCACTTTTTGTTAATTAAATTGAATTTTTGTAATAACCAGCAGGAATTTTGAGTTGCGGTCTGAAATTTTGGATTCTGCATACTTAAAATTATTAAAAAAATTACGAAAATCATTTTGGAAAATTTTATTTTTTATGGAAAATCTAATTTATACAAAAATATTATTATTTTGTTAAATAAATAGATTTTTTGTATTAACCAGCAGGAATTTTGAGTTGCGGTTTTAAATTTGGGATTTGGCATGCTTGAATTTAATAAAAAAATTACAAAAATCATTTTGGAAAATTCTGTTTTTCATAGAAAGTTAAATTTATTCAAAAAATTTGCATATTTTGTTAACTAAATTGGATTTCTGTAATAACCAGCAGGATTTTTGAGTTTTGGTTTGAAATTTTGAATTTAGCACACTTGAGTTTATTAAAAAAATTATGAAAATTATTTTGGAAAATTTTATTTTTTATGAAAAACCTAATTTATGCAAAAATATTGCTCATTTTGTTACTTAAATTGAGTTTCTGTAACAACCAGCAGGAGTTTTGAGTTGCGGTTTAAAATTTTGAATTCAGCATACATAAGTTTATTAAAAAATTTATCAAATTAATTTTAGAAAATTCAATTTTTTATGGAAAATCTAATTTATACAAAAATATTACTCATTTTGTTAATTAAATTGACGTTTCGTAATAACCAGCAGGAATTTTAAGTTGTGGTTTGAAATTTTGGATTCAGCATATTTAAATTCATTGAAAAATTTACGAAAATCATTTTGGAAAATTTTATTTTTTATGGATAATCCAATTTATGCAAAAATATTGCTTCTTTTGTTAATTAAATTGAATTTCTGTAATAACCAGCAGGAATTTTGAGTTGCGGTTTGAAATTTTGGATTCAGCATATTAAAATTTATTGATAAAATCATATAAAAACAATTTTGGAAATTTTAATTTTTTATGGAAAATCTAATTTATACAAAAATATTATCATTTTGTTAAATAAATAGATTTTTTGTATTAACTAGCAGGAATTTTGAGTTGCGGTTTCAAATTTTGGATTCAGTATATATAAATTTGTCAAAAAATTTGTAAAAACCATTTTGGAAAATTTTATTTTTAATGGAAAATCCAATTTATTCAATTTTTTGCAGATTTTGTTAATTAAATTGGGTTTTTGTAATAACCGGCAGGAGTTTTGAGTTGCGGTTTGAATTTTTATATTCAGCATATTTAAATTTATTGAAAAATTCATAATAATTATTTTGGAAAACTTAATTTTTTAACGTTTAAAGATAAACTAAAAGAATTTCTCGTGCAAAACTGCTTTTACACCTTTAATGAGTTTATTGCTCACTAATTTTAATATGTTTTTTTTAATATGTTTTTGTAATATCTAAATGTATTATATTTTAATTAATTTAAGAATGTATGTGTATATAGTATTAGGTTTGACATCCACATCCGCTTCAATGTACATGAAAACATTGTAATGTACTTGTAAAAAGTGGCTTAAGTGCAAATAAAGATATTATTATTATTATTATATTATTATGGAAAATGTAATTTATACAAAAATATTGCTCAATTTGTTGATTAAATTGATTTTTTGGAATAATAAGCAGGAATTTTGAGTAGCGGTTTGAAATTTTGGATTCAGCATACCTAAATTTAATAAAAAAATTATAATAATAATTTTGGAAAATTTATTTGTTTCTGGAAATTCTAATTTATACAAAATTTTTACACATTTTGTTAACTAAATTGAATTTCTGTAATAACCAGCAGGAATTTAGAGTTGTGGTTTAAAATTTTAGGTTTAGCTTACTTGAATTTATTAAAAAAATTATAAAAACATTTTTGGAAAATTTTGTTTTTTATTGAAAATCCAATTTATACAAAAGTATTGCATATTTTTTTAATTAAATAAATAGAATTTTTGTAATGACCAGCAGCAATTTTGAGTTGCGGTTTGAAATTTTGGATTCAGAATATTTGAATTCATTGAAAAAAATATAAAAACAATTTTGGAAAATTTTATTTTTTTTCGAAAATATAATTTATACAAAAATATACTAATTTTGTTAATTAAATTGAATTTTTGTAATAACCAGCAGGAATTTTTAGTTGCGGTTTGAAATTTTGGATTCAGCATACTTTGATTTATTAATTTTTTTATAAAAACTATTTTGGAAAATTCAGTTTTTCATGAAAAATCTAATTTATACAAAAATATTGCACTTTTTGGTAAGTAAATCCATTTTTTGTAATAACTAGCAGGATTTTTGATTTATGATTTAAAATTTTGAATTCAATATACTTAAATTTATTGAAAAATTTATAAAAACATTTTTGGAAAATTCTATTTTTCTTGGAAAATCCAATTTATACAAAAATATTGATCATTTTGTTAATTAAATTGAATTTTTGTAATAACCAACAAGAGTTTTGAGATGCGGTTTGAAATTTTGGATTCAGCATACTTGAATTTATTGAAAAATTTACAAAAACCATTTTGGAAAATTTTATTTTTTTTTGGAAAATCCAATTTATACAAAAATATTGCTCATTTTGTTAATTAAACTGATTTTTTGTAATAATTAGTAGGAATTTTGAGTTGCGGTTTAAAATTTTGGATTCAGCATACTTGAATTTATTGAAAAAATTTTGAATTTTTTTTTGAAAAATTTTGTTGTTTATGAAAAATCCAATTTATTCTAAAATATTACACTTTTTGTTAATTAAATTGAGTTTCTGTAATAACCAGCAGGATTTTTGAGGTCCGGTTTGAAAATTTGGATTCAGCATATTTAAATTTATTGAAAAATTTATAAAAACTATTTTGGAATTTTCAGTTTTTTATGGAAAATGTAATTTATACAAAAATATCGCACTTTTTGTTAAAAAAAATGAATTTTTGTAATAACTAGCAGGATCTTTGAGTTCCCGTTTGAAATTTTGGATTCAGCATACTTTATTTTATTAAAATTTTTATAAAAACAATTTTGGAAAATTCAGTTTTTTATGAAAAATCCAATTTATGCAAAAATATTGCTCCTTTTGTTATTTAAATTGAATTTCTGTCATAACCAGCAGGAATTTTGAGTTGCGGTTTGAAATTTTGGATTCAGCATACTTGAATTTATTGAAAAAATTATGAAAATCATTTTGGGAATTTTTTTTTTTTTAGAAAATTTAATTTTAACAAAAATATTGCTCATTTTGTTAATTAAATTGAATTTTTGTAATAACCAGCAGGATTTTTGAGTTGCGGTTTGAAATTTTGGATTTAGCATACTTAAAGTTATTGAAAAATTTTAAAAACTGTTTTGGAATATTCTATTTTTTATGGAAAGTTAAATTTATTCAAAAATTTTGCTCATTTTGTTAATTAAATTGAATTTTTGTAATAACCAGCAGGAATTTTGAGATGTTTTTTAAAATTTTGGATTAAGCATACTTGAATTTATTGAAAAAACTTTAAAAACATTTTTGGAAAATTTAATTTTTTATGGAAAATCCAATTTATACAAAAATATTACTCATTTTGTTAATTAAATTGATTTTTTGTAATAACCAGCAGGAATTTGAAATTGCGGTTTGAAATTTTAGATTCAGCATACTTGACTTTATTAAAAAATGATAAAAACATTTTTGGAAAATTCTATTTTTTATGGAAAATCTAATTTATTCAAAAATATTGCTCATTTTGTTAATTAAATTGAATTTCTGTAATAACTAGCCTGAATTTTGAGATGTGGTTTAAAATTTTGGATTCAGAATACTTGAATTTATTGAAAATTTTATAAAAACATTTTTGGAAAATTTTGTTTTTTAAGAAAAATCTAATTTATTCTAAAATATTACATTTTTTGTTAATTAAATTGAATTTCTGTAATAACCAGCAGGAATTTTGAGTTGCGGTTTAAAATTTTGGATTCAGTATACTTGAATTTGTTAAAAAATTTATAAAAACTATTTTGTAAAATATTATTTTTATTGGAAAATCCAATTTATTCAAAATTTTTGCAGATTTTGTTAATTAAATTGAATTTTCGTAATAACCAGCAGGAATTTTGAGTTGCGGTTTGAAATTTTGGATTAAGCATACTTGAATTTATTGAAAAAATTTTGAAAAAATTTTTGAAAAATTTTGTTTTTTATGAAAAATTCAATTTATTCTAAAATATTACACTTTTTGTTAGTTAAATTGAGTTTCTGTAATAACCAGCAGGATTTTTGAGGTGCGGTTTGAAATTTTGGATTAAGCATACTTAAATTTATTGAAAAAATCATGAAAATCATTTTGGAAAATTTTATTTTTAATGAAAAATCTAATTTATTCAAAAATATTGCATATTTTGTTAATTAAATAAATTGAATTTTTGTAATAACCAGCACGAATTTGGAGTTGCCGTTTGAAATTTTGGATTCAGCAAACTTGAATTTAATAAAAAACTTACAAAAACTATTTTGGAAAATTCATTTTTTATGGAAAGTTAAATTTATTCAAAAAATTTGCACATTTTGTTAATTGAATTGTTTTTTTGTAATAACCAGCAGGAATTTTGAGTTGCGGTTTGAAATTTTGGATTTAGCATACTTAAATTTATTGAAAAAAATACATAAAACATTTTTGTAAAATTCAATTTTTTATGGAAAATTAAATTTATTCAAAAAATTTGCACATTTTGGTAATTAAATTGATTTTTTATAAATAATCAGCAGGAATTTTGAGTTGCGGTTTGAAATTTAGGATTTATCATACTTTAATTTGCTGAGAAATTTATAAAAACCATTTTGAAATTTTTTATTTTTTTTTTAGAAAATCCAATTTATTCAAAAATAATGCTCATTTTCTTAATTAAATTGATTTTTTGTAATAACCAGCAGGAATTTTGAGTTGCGGTTTGAAATTTTGGATTTAGCATACTTGAAATTGTTAAAAAAATCATGATAATCATTTTGGAAATTTTTGTTTTTTATGGATTGCATATTTTGTTAATTAATTTGAGTTTTTGTAATAACCAGCAGGAATTTTGAGTTGCGGATTACAATTTTGGATTTAGTATACATAACTTTGTTAAAAAATTTGTAAAAACTATTTTAGAAAATTTTATTTTTATTGTAAAATCCAATTTATTTAATGTTTTTGCAGATTTTGTTAATTAAATTGCATTTTTGTAATAACCAGCAGGAATTTTGAGTTGCGGTTTAAAATTTTGGATTCAACATACTTAAGTTTGTTGAAAAAATTATAAAAACATTTTTCGAAAATTTTATTTTTTATGGAAATTCTAATTTATTCAAAAATATTGCTCATTTTGTTAATTAAATTGAATTTCTGTAATAACTAGCAGGAATTTTAAGATGCGGTTTAAAATTTTATATTCAGCATACTTGAATTTATTGAAAATTTTATAAAAACATTTTTGGAAAATTTTGGTTTTTATGAAAAATCCAATTTATTCTAAAATATTACATTTTTTGTTAATTAAATAGAGTTTCTGTAATATAATCAGCAGGATGTTTGAGGTGCGGTTTGAAATTTTGGATTAAGCATACTTGAATTTATTGAACAAATCATGAAAATCATTTTGGAAAATTTTATTTTTTATGGAAAATCCAATTTATTCAAAATTTTTGCATATTTTGTTAATTAAATTGAATTTTTGTAATAACCAGCAGGAATTTTGAGTTGGGGTTTGAAATTTTGGATTCTCCATACTTAAATTTATTGAAAAATTTATAAAAACATTTTTGGAAAATTTTATTTTTTATGGAAAATCCAATTTAAGCAAAATTATTGCTCATTTTGTTAATTAAATTTAATTTCTGTAATAACCAGCAGGAATTTTGAGTTGCAGTTTGAAATTTTGGATTCAGCATACTTAAATTTATTGAAAAAATCATAAAAATAATTTTATTTTTGATGGAAATTCCAATTTATTCAAAAATATTTCACTTTTTAATAATTAAATTGAATTTTTGTAATAACCAACAGGATTTTTGAAGTTTACAATTATATTCCATAATTTACCAACAATTTAGGTAAATATTATATAATAACAGAACTACTTTTTGTCTCCACAAATTTAAAAATTATACCACATCACAAAAAAAAGCTTAACAAAAACACATTATTTGAAAGTTATTTGAAAATTCACCACGGACAATAACATTATTACCTTTATTGCCTCACTTCCTTATTAGTGTGTCTCTCATAATGCGATTGGTCACAGAGCACCAATAAAACTGAGCCATTGTATTGGCTTATATAGGCCAAGTGTTTCAACGAACAAATGATTTAAACTTGTCTTATGTCTTATTATTGGCATATCACATCTTTCACTATCAATCGACCATACCCAATAATAAAACACAAACAATGCAATAATATTTTACACTCACAAAAGATGGTAATAATGATAAAAAAAAGCAAACGGTTTAACGTGTGAAAAAAATATGTTATGCAGACATATTTGGTGGCTTGTGATAATTGCAGTTACTTAAGTTATTTATTTTATATTTAGTTGTGTTGAGTTTTTAATTTTATTGCGTATTTTGGAAATATCAAAAATTTACATTTTGAATTTTTGTTCCTAGGATTAATATGGAACAAAAAATATGAAAATAACTTATTACTAATAACGAGTATTGCTCCCTTTTGCATTAATGACTGCTTGAAGTCGACGAGGAACACTTTGAATTAAATTAAGGATCACTTTTTGGTCGATATTATTTTATTCCTGCAATAGCAACTGTCCTAAGCTCCTGAGCAGTTTTTGGAGCAGGTGTATGCTTTCGGATACGTCGTCTCAACTCATCTCAGACATGTTCTATGGGCTTTATGTCTGGGCTGAGAATTGGCCAATTGAACCGTAAAATTTCCACTTCATCCAGATAATCTCTGGCAATTTTGGATACGTGAGGATTAGCATTATCTTGCATGAAAATGCCGCACTCGCCCATAGTTGTCATGAAGGGCATAACATGATCTTTAAGAATTTCCATAATGTATCTGTGAGCTGTAGGGAGCCATTTTCTATAAAGACTAACTCTGTGCGTGCTTTGGTAGAAATTGCTGCTCAAACCATAACCGTCCTACCACTAAATGGAAGTCGCTTATCAATACAAACTGAAGCGTATCTTTCTCCGCATCTTCTCACTTTTCGAAGTCCGTCTGATCTATTGAGGCAAACTCATCTGAAAACATTACAATGCTCCAGTCCTGATTATTTTATGCTCGGTGGTTTTGGGCAATAGCCAATCTTGCAACACGATGTCGGCGTTGTAAATGTGAACCTGTACAAGACAATCCAGCAGCCCGAAGCTTTCTCCTAACGGTCTTTTCACTAATATTTACATCTCTAACTTTATGGAGTTGATTTCGTAGATAAACTATTCTATTCCGCCAACTTGTGGATACCAAAAAACGGTCATCTCTGTTTTTGGTGACTTTATTTCGTCCGGATCCTGATCTTCTTGGTATCAGGCCAGTATCTAAATAGCGCTGGTACACCTTTTGTACAGCACAAAGGCTTTTACCAACAATCATTGCAGTTTTTCTCGCTCATCTTTGCTTTGCCATATTTGTCGAAAGGGTCTTTGGAAAGTATGAAGTATGCAAAACTATGAATAGGACTTTTAGTTATTTGAAGAAGTTCATTAATGTAAATCAAAAATAAAATTGACGAAAGAACAGAACCTTGAGGAACACCATAAATAACATGATTTTGGGGTCAAAGTTAAAACCATCAATTCTAACTATAATTTTTTTATTGTCAAGATTAACAGATTTATGATCAATACCTATACAAAGGAGCTTGTTGACAAGATTAGAATGCCATACCCTATCAATTGCTTTGTAAATGTCTAGAGCTACTGTTATTAAGTATCTTATATCAATCAAATCATTTACTTTATTTGGTTGATCTAATGTATTTGAGATTAGCATAATTATATGTGCATATAACTGCTACTATATGATCATTGAAATACCAATTTCCATCACGATAACACGCATCATGATAACTAACTAGGTGTTGATATATAATAAATATGTCAAAAGAAGATCTGCTTTTCTTATAGGTACCACTTAAGGATTATTGCACGTGATGACATCGTAACTGTTAAATAGGAAACTACCGTCTCCTTCACTGATTGCCAACAATATTGCATTTTCAATATAAACACCATCAATTAGTGTTAATAACCGCGCTTTGCATAAATATAAAATTCATTCTCGAGTCATCCTCTGAAAGTGGCCAGCTAACAATCATAATTAGAGTGTACACATCTACCAGTTATGATACTATACGAGTTTATTATCGGCCAGGTTTATCTCGTTGGATTGATGGGCGTTCGGAGTTTCCTGATATCCATTAAATTGCCGATGCAAAATAAATAAATAAGGTGTGCAGGCGCCACACACTGCAATATTTATCCACATCTTATTAGTATTTTGCCGGTCGCACAAATCCGTATTAGGAGCTCCATTTTAATGTAAACGCCCGTGACAATTAAATATGATGTAAGATTATTATGGTATTATGTAAATGGAGGTATGCGTAGCGAAAGCCGGTTTCAGCAAGGATGCGCGTCTCTTGCTCGATCGGGATCGAGAGTGAAAATAGAGAAAAAATCTTTGGAAATTATTATATGGCGGCGTTACGACCGTAATTTCTGTTAATGTCCGCATAATACGGGCGTATGCAATTTATACATTGTAAGTCGACAGTTACAGATTATATTTTTACTATTCTTGGATTAAATTATCATTTTAAATTGCATTTATTTATTAATCCAAATGTTGTTAAAGTCTGTGTGGTATATGACTATATTATGCTTAAAAGATACATAAATCATTTTTTTTTTGCTTAATCTTATTGTGGAGAAATCTTGCTATTAAATGATGATGGATTGTAATCACAATCAACTATTGTTAAATCTGTATAAATTATATGAATACTCATCGCAGGAATATAGAATTAAATAGAAAATATTAACGTTTATTACCAGTAATTCATAATATATTTCCTTATTTATATCCTGAACTGCAGGTATTTCAAATAATTAGTGCATAGGACTATTGCCTCTTCAATCATTTGGGTCAGTGACAAGATTGAATTGAAGGTTATAAGCAACAGCTTTGATCTACTTCTAAACTGTTAAAATTTATCAAAAATTAACGTTTTTAAGCTAAATTTGTACGAAATGATCAGAAAAGTTGATTATTGCATGAAATTTGCAGTAAAGAACGCATTTTCTTATCAAATTTATCAAAAATTATCATTTTTTTTTTATTAAATTTGTTAAAAATTACTTACAAAAGCCAATTGTTGCGTGAAATCTGCAAATAAAACATATTTTCTTACAATATTTATCAAAAATTAACGATTTTTAAACTAATTTGTACAAAATTGTTCAGAAAAGTTAATGATCGCGTGAAATTTGCACAAAAGAACACATTTTCTTATAAAATTCATCAAAAATTACTATTTTTTTATATTAAATTTGTATAAAATCGCTTACAAAAACCAATTGTTGCATGAAATCTGCACAAACAACATATTTTCTTACAAAATTTATCAAAAATTAATGTTTTTTAGGCTAAATTTGTACAAAATTGCTCAGAAAAGTTGATTATCGCATGAAATTTGCACAAAAGAACACATTTTTCTATGAAATTTATCAAATTTTACCGTTTTTTATATTGAATTTGTATAAAATCGCTTACAAAGCCTAATTGTTGCATGAAATTGACACAAAAAAACATATTTTCTTACAATGTTCATCAAAGATTAACGTTTTTTAAACTAAAATTGTTCAGAAAAGTTAATTGTCGAGTAAAATTTGCACAAAAGAACACATTTTTTATGAAATAGATCAAAAATTACAGTTTTTTTTATAGTAAATTTGTATAAAATCGTTTACAAAAGCCAATTGTTGCATGAAATCTGCACAAAAAACATGTTTTCTTACCAAATTTATCAAAAATAAAGTTTTTAAAACTAAATTTGTAGGAAATTGCTCAGAAAAGTTGAGTAAAGCATGAAATTTGCACAAAAAAAACTCATTTTCTTATAAAATTTATCAAAAATTACCGTTTTTTAAGTTAAATTTGTACGAAATTGCTCAGAAACATTAATTATTGCAAGAAATTTGCACAAAAGAACACATTTTTTTATAAAATTGATCAAAAATTACCATTTTTTATATTAAATTTGTATAAAATTGCATACAAAAGTCAATTGTTGCATGAAATCTGCACATAAACATATTTTCTTACAATATTTATCAAAGATTAACGTTTTTTAAACTAAAATTGTTCAGAAAAGTTAATTGTTGAGTAAAATTTGCACAAAAGAATACATTTTCTTATAAAATTTATCAAAAATTATCACTGTTTTTATTAAGTCTGTATAAAATCGTGTACAAAAACCAATTGTTGATGAAATCTGCACAAAAAACATATGTTTTATAGTAAATTTGTATAAAATTGCTTACAAAAGCCAATTGTTGCATGAAATTTGCACAAAAGGACATATTTTCTTACCAAATTTATCAAAAATTAACGTTTTTTAAGCTAAATTTGTAGGAAATCGCTCAGAAAAGTTAAGTAAAGCATGAAATTTGCACAAATAAACTCATTTTTTAATCAAATTTATTAAAAATTGCCGTTTTTGTATTGAATTTGTATAAAATCGCTTACAAAAAAGCCAATTGTTGCATGAATCCAGCACAAAAAACATATTTTTTACAGAATTTATCAAAATTCAACGTTTTTTTAGCTGAATTTGTACAAAATTGTTCAAAAAAGTTAATTATTGCATGAAATTTGCACAAAAAAACAATTTTTTTTATGAATATTATCAAAAATTACCATTTTTATATTAAATTTGTATAAAATAGCTTAAAAAAAGCCATGTCTTGCATAAAATTTACTCAAATGTCATATTTTTTCTTGATATTTATTAAAACTAACCGTTTTTATAACAAATTTGTACAAAATACTTCAGATAATGCACACAAAAAATGTATTTTTTATAAAATTTATCAAAAATTACTATTTTTTATGTTAAATTTGTATAAAATCGCTTAAAAAAGCCAATAGTTTCATGAGTTCTGCACAAAAAACATATTTTTAACAAATTTATCAAAAATTAGCTTTAGTTAGTTAAATTAGTGTAAAATTGTTCAGAAAAGTTAATTTAGCATGAAATTTGCATAAAAGAATACATTTTTTTATGAAATTTATGATATTTTATTTTTTTTTGTATTAAATTTATATAAAATCGCTCACAAAGGCCAATTGTTGTCTGAAATCTGCACAAAAAACATATTTTCTTACAAAATTTATCAAAAATTAACGTTTTTTAAGCTAAATTTGTACGAAATTGCTCAAAAAAGATAATTATAGCATGAAATTTGCACAAAAGAGTACATTTTTTATGAAATTTATCAAAAAATACTGTTTTTAAAATTGAATTTGTATAAAATCGCTTACAAAATTCAATTGTTGCATGAAATATGCACAAAAAACTTTTTTTTTTACAAAAATGATTAAAAACTAACGTTTTTTAAACTAAATTTGTACAAAATTGTTCAAAAAAGTTAATAGTCGCGTAAAAATTTGCTCAAAAGAATACATTTTCTTATGAAATTTATTAAAACTTACCGTTTTTTATATTGAATTTGCATAAAAATGCTTACAAAAACCAATTTTTGCAATATATCTGCACACAAAAAATATTTTCTTAGAAAATTCATCAAAAATTAACTTTTTTTAAACTAAATTTGTTCGAAATTGCTCAGAAAAGTTAATTATTGCATGAAATTTGCACAAAAGAATACATTTTTTTATGAAATTGTACAAAAATTACCGTTTTTTTTATATTTAATTTGTTCAAAATCGCTTATTAATGCCAATTGTTGCATGAATTCTGCACAAAAATTTTATTTTCTTACAAAATTTATCAAAAATTAACGTTTTTTAAGCTAAATTTGTACGAAATTGCTCCGAAAAGTTAGTTCTAGCATAAAATTTGCACAAAAAACACATTTTCTTATAAAATTTATCAAAAATTATCATTTTTTTATATTAAATTTGTATAAAATTGCCTACAAAAGCTAATTGTTGCTTGAAATCTGCACAAAAAATCAAATTTTCTTAGATTATTTATCAAAATTTAATGTTTTTCAAGCAAAATTTATACGAAATTGCTCAGTTAAGTTAATTTAGCATGAAAATTTTTTACAGAATTGTACAAAATTGCTTAAAAAAGTTAATTATCGCATGAAATTTGCACAAAAAAACATATTTTCTTACAATATTTATCAAAAATTAACGTATTTTAAGCTAAATTTGTAGGAAATTGTCCAGAAAAATTAATTGTTGCGTGAAATTTGCACAAAAGAACACATTTTCTTATAACATTTATAATTTTTTATATTAAATTTGTCATTTTCTTACAAAATTGTTCAAATATTAACGATTTTTAAGCTAGATATGTACAAAATTGCTCAGAACAGTTAATTATCGTATGACATTTGCACAAAAGAACACATTTTCTAATGAAATTTATCAAAAATTATCGTTTTTTATATTAAATTTGTATAAAATTGCTTTTAAAAGCCAATTGTTGTATAAAATCTGAACAAAAGACATATTTTCTTACCAAATTTATCAAAAATTAACGTTATTCAAGCTAAATTTGTAAGAAATTGCTTAGAAAAGTAAAGTAAAGTATGAATTTTGCACAAAAAAAACACATTTTCTTATTAAATTTATCAAAAATTGCCATTTTTTATTTTAAATTTATATAAAATTGCTTACAAAAGCCAATTGTTGCATGAAATCTGAACAAAAAACATATTTTTTTACAATATTTATCAAAAATTAACGTTTTTTAAACTAATTGTGTTCAAAATTGTTTAGAAAAGTTAATTATCGCATAAAATTTGCACAAAAAAACACATTTTGTTATTAAATTTACGTTTTTTAATCTAAATTTGTACGAAATTGCTCCGAAAAGTTAATTCTAGCATAAAATTTGCACAAAAAACACGTTTTCTTATAAAATTTATGAAAAATTATCATTTTTTCTATTAAATTTATATAAAATCGCTTATAAAAGCTAACTGTTGCCTGAAATCTGCACAAAAAACATATTTTCTTACTGTATTTATCAAAAATTAAAGTTTTTTAAGTTCAACTTGTACAAAATTGCTCAGAAAAGTTAATTATCGCGTGAAATTTAAATTAAATTAAATTAAATTTTTTATTAACGGCAAACCATATACATCTGCATCACGCAACTATATAAAAAAATGATGACAAACATATGTATACAAAAATAATACTAATATTAAAAATAATTACACTTTAAAAAAATTAAAATACTACAATAAGCAAAAACATAACATAGAATAACAGATCCTATTTACAATTGGTACATTTGAGTTTTACAGTTATTTTTAGAACATAAAAGATTAAAATCAATATCTGACGACGCGTTATTATCATATCTGCACATTCTACTAAGTTGATGATTAAATCCATAATTAGTAGAATGCGTAGGCTCCCTAAATATTGGCACTTGTCTAGTACGCCTATCATTTGAGGAAACATAAAATGGTAACGTTTTTAGTGGACTTTACAATCAATTTCCGACATTACAAGCCCACGCACAAAGGAAAGATCTGCTTTTCTTCGCCGAAGTTGCAATGAAGGAAGATTAAACTGCAAGGAAATCAAATTTTGGTCAAAGTTTTCCGACAAGATTCCTAATTTATAAGACATTAGTCTAAAAAATTTATTTTGAATACGTTCAATATTATGTATGTGTATTTGGTAAGATGGACAACATACTGATGGAACATACTCTAAATGCGAGCGCACTAGAGCACAATAAAGTATTTTGAGAGTATTGGGAGATAGATCTGATGACATTCTATAAACAAATCCCAACATTTTTGTGGCGCGATTACACATGTAGTGTATATGATCATTGAATGTAAGTTTCTGATCAAAAATTACACCTAAATCCTTAATCTGATTTACTTGTTTAAGTGCTACTTTGTCAATAGTATAATCATAGGTGATATGCTTATAATTTCGGACAAAACTAATCGAAAAACATTTTTGTGCATTAAATAGTAAACTATTATTGACACACCAGTTATTAATAGAGTTTAAGTCATTTTGTAAAAGATGACAATCCTCAAGAGATGATATGTTTCTATAATTTTTAAGATCGTCAGCAAATAAAAGAAACGAAGATGAATGAATACAACATGAAAGATCATTGATAAAAAGTAGGAAAAGTATTGGCCCACAATGTGACCCTTAGGTAGTTATTAATTTTTACACACTGTTTACGGTTTTCCCAATAGCTTGTCTACCAGCAAACCACACTGTCATGAAAACCAAGTGCATGAAGTTTAGCTATCAAAACACTATGGCTTACACGGTCAAATGCTTTTGAAAAATCAGTGTAAATAGAGTCAATTTGCAACTTTGATTGAAAGGCGTTCATCAAGTCGTTTTCATAGCAGAGCAGATTTGTCAATGTGGATCGCCTCTCACGAAAACCATGTTGCTCTTTTACTAAGACATTTTTGGACATCTATTGTATTTGACTAGTAATAATTTTATCAAATAATTTAGGTATTGCAGATTGGATACAAATACCTCTATAGTTTTTAATGTCTTTGTTGGATCCAGATTTATGCAGTGGCGTGATGTAGCTTTGTTTCCTCACATGAGGAAACGTACCTTTGTTTAAAGAAACATTAAAAAGAAAATACAATGGCTTTGAAATTGAATAAACGCAATTTTTTAGTAGTAATGAAGGTATTCCATCGGGTCCAGTGGCAAGGTTGCTTGTGAGGCTTTCAATCCCATTAAAAACATCCAGTAAGTTTATTGAAAGTTTTTTATGGAGTACTTGTTTGTCGTATTTATACATAGGTACAACATGAGTTTTTTTTTTTTTGTTTTTTTTTTTGGGCCCTACAATTGCCACCACCCCCGTAGAGGTACAAATTACTTTGTACGGTCCCAGCTTTTATTATTAATATTTAAATTTAATGTAGTTAACTATATCAACCTTCTTTGTTCCACGTTTTAGTTTGGATACGTGGATATGCGATGATGGAACATACGCTTGAAGTTTATCGTTGCTAGGACCACTTCCAAAAATAATAGGAGTTTTTGGCTGCACTTTAGGTTTAGTCGATCTTACAACGATTGTGAGTAAGGGAGCTAAAGTTGTTGGTTGGATCAAATCAACCACTTCACCATTAGGTATCACCTTACTTATTTTAGGTTTAGGCTCACTAGCAGATTTTAATCAAAGAATTTCATTATCTTTTTGATTTAACTTTTCTTCAAGGAAAGATATTTTATCCATAAGTAATTTATTATTAGTACGAACTTTATCTAATAATATTTGGTATAAAGAAATATTCTCTTTATACAATTTTGGCAGTTCTGAATCGTCCAGCTCAAAAAGTGCACCACAGTGACATTTCTTGTGTCGAATAGCACAACTATTATGAAAAACAATTCCACACTCAACACAAGTAATGCCAGACTGGGCAACACTTTTACATTCATCAGTCATAGTGACAAGTAATAAATAGATAAAAAACAGTTATAGGAGATGGTTATACAGGGACACAAAGTTTCACACTGCTGCGATCTTTCACCTAGTGACTAACTAAAAGACAAACAGATAGACCACGGATAGGTTTTAATAAAACAATAAGAATAAGATAAAACTGTTAAAATCAAAAACAAAAATTTCAAAATGAAAAATTTTAAAAAATAAGTTAATAATTTTAAAATTTTAAAACCACCAAGTTACGCCACTGGTGAAAATAATAATAAATATTGCCGCAAAAGGCGTGGACAAAAGAATGCATTTTCTTATGAAATTTATCAAAAATTATTTTTTTTTATATATTGAATTTGTATAAAATTGCTTACAAAAGCCGATTGTTGCATGAAATCTTTTTTACCAAATGTATCAAAATTTAACGCTTTTTAAGCTAAATTTGAACGAAATTGCTCAGAAAAGTTAATTAACGCATGAAATTTACACAAAAAACACATTTTCTTATAAAATTTATCAAAAATTACAGTTTTTATATTGAATTTGTATAGGATCGCTTACAAAAGACAATTGTTGCATGAAAACTGCATAAAAAACATATTTTTTACCAAATTTATTAAAAATTAACGTTTTTTAAACTAAATTTTTACAAAATTGTTTAAAAAAGTTAATTGTTGCATGAAATTTGCACAATAGAATACATTTTCCTATGAAATTTATTAAAAATTACGGTTTTTTATGTTAAACTTGTATAAAATCGCTTTAAAAAGCCATTTTTTGCATAAAATCTGCACAAAATACATATTATTTTACAAAAAAATTAAAAAATTAATGTTTTTTAAGCTATATTTGTACGAAATTGCTCAGAAAAGTTAATTATCGCATGAAATTTGCACAAAAGAACACATTTTCTTATGAAATTGATCAAAAATTACGGTTTTTTATATTAAATTTCTATGAAATCGCTCACAAAGGCCAATTGTTGCATGAAATCTACACAGAATAACATAGTTTCTCAAAATATTTATCAAAAATTTACGATTTTTAAACTAAATTTGTTCGAAATTCCTCAGAAAAGTTAATTATCACGTGAAATTTGCACAAAAGAATATATTTTCTTATGAAATTTATCAAAAATTACCATTTTTTGTGTAAAATTTGTCAAAAAAACATGATTTTCACAATATTTATCATAAGTTAACGTTTTTTAAACAAAAATTGTTTAGAAAAGTTCATTGTTGCGAGAAATTTTTCACAAAAGAGTACATTTTTTTTATGAAATTTATCATTTTTTATATTAAATTTGTATAAAATTGCTTACAAAAGCTAATTGTTGCATGAAATCTGCACCAAAAACATAATTTGTTACAATATTTATCAAAAATTAAAGTTTTTTAAACTAAATTTGTATCATATTGTTTAGAAAACTAAATTTTTCACAAAAGAATACATTTTCTTATGAAATTTAT
This sequence comes from Tachinus rufipes, assembly GCA_963932245.1. Lineage (NCBI taxonomy): Eukaryota > Metazoa > Arthropoda > Insecta > Coleoptera > Staphylinidae > Tachinus > Tachinus rufipes. The sequence goes on along the minus strand of OZ010747.1, from coordinate 101,710,136 downwards.
AAAAAAATTACTTTTCTTTATATTGAATTTGTATAAAATCGCTTACTTAAGCCAATTGTTGCATGAAATCTGCACAAAAAAACATATTTTTCTTACTAAATTTATCAAAAATTAACGTTTTTTAAGCTAAATTTGTACAAAATTGCTTCTTCTTCTTCTTTTTTTTTTCCTAGGCAGAACTACCTGTTCATTTCTTGATGCTTCTTGGTCTTATGGACCTAGGTTGTTGTTCCATCTCTTCCTTGGCCTACCTATGGATCTGCGGCCCCTTGGCGACTATTCTGGTAATTCTGTCTTCTTCCATTCTGTCTATGTGTGTCCCATTCTCTTTTCCGTTGTTTTGACCACTCCGTGACACTGGTTATTCCACATCTTCTTCTAATTTTTTTCGTTCGAGATTCTGTCCTTCCAGCGTAATATTTTTATTTCTGCAGTTGTTACCATTTGCTCTGTACGTGTTGTTTCTGGGAACGTCTCGACCATGTAAGTTAGTATCGGCCTGACCACTGCCTTGTATATTCTTACCTTCGTTTCGTTTTTTATGTGCTTATTGTTCCAAATTGTGTCGTTTAGGCTTCCTGCTATATGTGTTGCTTTTTCGGCTTGCATTTTGACTTCCTTCTTCAGTTCGCCGTAGCTGGAGAGAGGGATTCCTAAATATTTGAATTCCATTACTCGATTATGGTCCCATCGATTGTGAGTTTGCATCTTGTTGGGTTGGCTGCTATGATCATGCACTTTGTCTTCTCCGCCGAGATCTGCATGTTAAACATTTTAGATGTTGTGTAGAATGTATGCAGCATTTTTTGGAGGTCGTCTTCGTTTTGCGCTACGAGCACTGCGTCGTCGGCGAAGCAAACAATCTTCACTTGTTTTGTTTCCATTCTTCATCCTAACTTTCTTAATTATTTCGTTTATGATCAGGTTAAAAAGCAGCGGACTGAGCGAATCCCCTTGTCTTACTCCATTTCCGGCTTCTATTGGATCAGTCATTATGTCATTGACAGATGGTATTGTTTGTGTATATGTCTTTAATTGTTTCTACCAGATCCGGGGCGATACCTTTTTGGTGTAGTATTTCCAGGACGTCTTGTAGCTTTTCACGATCAAATGTCTTTGTAAGATCAATGAAGCATGTGTACGCTGGCCTGTTCTATTCTAGAGATTTTTCTCTGATTTGCCTAAGTATAAATCTGTACATGATCTTCCTCGACGGAATCCTTGCTGTTTGTTAGTAAGCTCTATGTTCTCGTTTAGCTTGTCTGCGATGATTTTGGTTACTAACTTTAGTCCTGCATTTAGCAAGGTGATTCCCCGGTAGTTTTCTGGGTCTTCTTTTTTCCCCTTTTTGAACATCAGTATTAGATTGCTGTTCTTCCACTACTGTAAGCTGTTGTGTTAGTTGTGCTCTTCCATACTTTAGTAGTTTGTTGTATATCCCATCTGGGCTAGCCGCTTTTCTGTTTCTTAGTTTTCTTAGTGTTTCTTCAACATGTTCTTCTTTAATCGTTGTTGTATCTTCTGATGTGATAGTATTGGTTGTTGTTGTTGTTCACCAGGGTTGTATAGCGCCATCAAATATGCTATTCGTGTTGTTGTTTCAATGTTTCGTGCATTGACTGCTTCCTTTGCCCTTTTAGCATCCTCCATATTTCTTTCTGTGTACCGTAGAAGTCGTGTTCCATTTGCTTGGAGAACCTCTCCCAGTGTTTCGTTTTCATTTTTCTGACTAATGCGTGTGTTTCCCTTCGGATTTGTTTGTAACAGTAAATTTACAAAACTAATAAAATAAATTGAATTTTATGACACTCAAAATAACTAATATTTATTGAAAATCCATATATCAAACCACTCTCCCTCAATAAAACTATTAGAAATGACAAAAAGTATTTTTTCATTTGTATTTGAATACTTAAGTATAATTGGGCCGAATTTTGACATTATTGCTTGTATAAACTTGTCATAATTCAATCACTTTTAATTGAAAATGTTAATAATATTCATTTGTGTATATTATGAAGATAATTGCTGTTTATTTTAATTTAAATTTTTACACGCGATTAATACGTCCGCACCGTATGAACGTCACTTGCAAATGAATAAAATTATATAAAGCGCACGCTCTGTTTCCACCACGGGCATGCGTTATTCGTTTCCATGATCGGACGTAGATTCATTTAGTACTCAATTGAAGCTTGATCGAGAAGGAAATTAACTAGCAATAAATATTATTTATTATGTAATTACTGCTTACATAAAATTAAACTTTGAGAAATGAATGATATTTTTGTCAAATTATAATAAAATTTACGAAACTAAACAATTAGATTTTTTTTTGTAATAATGCACTTATTGTGGTAGTTCGGAAAATTTATTGTAAAATATTTAACTGTGCTAAGTAAGCTTGGATTCAGAAGACTTGAATTGGCTAAGAAACTTAATTTCAAGTCTTGAAGTTAAGTATAAAAATAATAAACTAAAATTAAATTCAGGTTTGTGTTTGTTCAAAATATTGCTTTTATTAAATAAATTGCGCTCATGTCATTATTGCTTGAAATATTCAACTGTGCTAGGTAAATTTGGATTGAGACTACTTGAATTAGTAAAGAAACTTAATTTCAAGTCCTAAAATTAAGTGTAAACTTAATGAACTAAGATTAAAATCAGATTTGTGTTTATTGAAAATTTTACTTTTATTAAATAAAATGCTCTCACGTCATTATTGCTTGAAATATTCAACTGTGCTAAGTAAATTTGGATTTAGAAGACTTGAATTGGTAAAGAAAATTAATTTCAAGTCTTAAAATTAAGTATAAAGTTAATGAACTAAGTTTAAAATCAGATTTGTGTTTGTTGAAAATTATGTTTTTATTAAATATATTGCTCTAACGTCATTATTGCTTGATATATTCAACTGTGCTAAGTAAATTTGGATTTAGAAGACTTTAATTGGTAAAGAAAATTAATTTCAAGTCTTAAAATTAAGTATAAAGTTAATAAACTAAGTTTAAAATAAGATTTGTGTTTGTTGAAAATATTGTTTTTATTGAATTAATTGCTCTTACGTCATTATTGCTTAAAATATTGAAGTGTGCTAAGTAAATTTGGATTTAGAATACTTAAGTTGGTAAAGGAACTTAGTTTCAAGTCCTAAAATTAAGTATTGAATGATCTATCTTTAAAATCAGTTTTATGTTTATTGAAAAATTTGTTTTCATTAAATAAATTGCTCTAACGTCATTATTGCTTGAAATATTCAAACGTGCTTAGTAAATTTGAATTTAGAAGACTTAAATTGATAAAAGAACTTAATTTAAAGATTTAAAATCAAGTATAGAATTAATGAACTAAGATTAAAATCAGATTTATGTTTATTGAAAATTATGCTTTTATTAAATAAATTGCTCTCATGTCATTATTGGTTGAAATATTTAAGTGTGCTAAGTAAATATGGGTTCAGAAGACTTGAATTATTAAAGAAACTTAATTTTAATTCCTTAAATTAGGTATAAACTTAATGAACTAAGTTTAAAATAAGATTTGTGTTTGTTGAAAATATTGCTTTCATTGAATAAATTGCTCTTACGTCATTATTGCTTAAAATATGCTGCTGTGCTGAGTAAATTTGGATTTAAAAGACTTATATAGTTAAAGAAACTTATTTTCAAATTTTAAAATTAAATACAGAATTAATGAATTAAGTTTAAAATCAGATTTGTGTTTGTTTGAAATATAGCTTTTATTAAATAAATTGCTCTAACGTAATTATTGCTTGAAATATTCAATTGTGCTAAGTAAATTTGGATTCAAAAAGCTTGAATTGGTAAAGAAACTTAATTTTAAGGCTTAAAATTAAGTATAAAATTAATGAACTATGTTTAAAATCACATTTGTGTTTGTTAAAAATATTGCTTTTATTGAATAAATTGCTCTCACGCCATTATTGCTTGAAATATTCAACTGTGCTAAGCAAATTTGGATTTAGAAGCCTCGAATTAGTAATGAAACTTAATTTTAAGGCTTTAAATTAAGTATAGAATTCATAAAATCAGATTTGTGTTTTTTTGAAAATTATGCTTTCATAAAATAAATTGCTCTCACTTAATTATTGCTTGAAATAATCAACTGTACTAAATAAATTTGGATTCAGAAGACTTGATTTAGTAAAAAAAAAATAATTTCAAGTCTTAAAATAAAGTATAAAATTAATAAACTAAGTTGAAAGCCAGATTTGTGTTTGTTGAAAATAATGCTTTCATTAAATAAATTGCTCTCACGTCATTATTGCTTGAAATATTTAATTGTGCTTAGTAAATTTGGATTCAGAAGACTTGAATTAGTAATAAAACTCAATTTTAAGTCTTTAAATTAAGTATAGAGTTTATGAACTAAGTTTAAAACCAGATTTGTGTTTCTTGAAAATATTGCTTACATTAAATAAATTGCTCTCACGTCATTATTGCTTGAAATATTCAAACGTGCTTAGTAAGTTTGAATTCAGAAGATTTAAATTGATAAAGAAACTTAATTTTAAGTATTAAAATTAAGTATAGATCTAATAAACTATGTTTAAAATTAGATTTCTGTTTGTTGAAAATTTTGCTTACATTAAATAAGTTGCTTTAACGTTATTATTGCTTGAAATATTGTACTGTACTAAGTAAATTTGGATTTAGAAGACTTAAATTAGTGAAGCAACTTAATTTTAAGTCTTAAAATTAAGTATAAATTGAATAAATTAAGTTTAAAATAAGAGTTGTGATTGTTGAAAATAATGCTTTTATTGAATAAATTGCTCTTACGTCATTATTGCTTGAAATATTTAACTGTGCTTTGTAAATTTGAATTCAAAAGGCTTGAATTAGTAAAGGAACTTAATTTCAAATCTTAAAATTAAGTATAGAATTCATAAGCTAAGTTTAAAATCAGATTTGTGATTGTTGAAAATATTGTTTTTGTTGAATAAATTGCTCTCACGTAATTATTGCTTGAAATATTGAAGTGTGCTAAGTAAATTTGGATTTAGATGACTTAAATTGGTAAAGGAATTAAGTTTAAAGTCCTAAAATTAAGTATTGAATTAATGATCTAACTTTAAAATCAGTTTTGTGTTTGTTGAAAAAATTGCTTTCATTAAATAAATTGCTCTTACATTCTTATTACTTGAAATATTCAACTGTGTTTGGTAAATTTAGATTCCGAAGACTTGAATTGGCTAAGAAACTTAATTTCAAGTCTTAAATTTATATAGAATTCATAAACTAAGTTTAAAATCAGATTTGTGTTTGTTGAAAATATTGCTTTCATTTAATAAATTGCTCTCACGTCATTATTGCTTAAAATATTCAACTGTGCTAAGTAAATTTGGATTCAGAAGACTTGAATTAGTAAAGAAACTTAATTTCAAGTCTTAAAATTAAGTATAGAATTATTAAACTAAGATAAAAATCAGATTTGTGTTTATTGGAAATTTTGCTTTTATTAAATAAATTGTTCTCACGTCATTATTGCTTGATATGTTTACCTGTTCTAAGTCAATTTGAATTCAGAAAACTTGAATTGGTAAAAAAAAATTTGTTTCAAGTTTTATACTTAAGTATACAATTAATTAACTAAGTTTAAAGTCAGAATTGTGCTTATTGAAAATATTATGTTAAAAAGTTGATCTGGGTTTTGGTTTACAGTTTTAACTGGCTTACTGGCAACACTTTTATTACTAATGAGGACTACGCTATAGTATAATAATACTAATGTGCCGATTACTTGTTCATTTAAAAGCATTAAATCAATCTTGGTAATTACCTACGTAAGTGAATAATAAAAATGTTTATTACCATTATATTAATATTTCACTGCAATGAATAATGTATCTCCGTTTTAATAGTAAAAATTGATGTTTTTGTAACAATATTGGAAACCAAGGTAGAGGTCAGAATCACCTCAAATACAAAAAGAGGAACTAATCAAACTCTTCCATATACGACAGTTGTTCCTCTAGACGTATAATATTATAATTGTTTATCGATCAACAATAAATCAGATATACACATAGGAAAATAATTACATATATTACAAATTATTAAGCGCTTCTATTTTCTAGCTGATCAAGTGTCCAGACATTTCCATTCTGACACATTATAAAAAGTGCGTACACGCAATTACCAATTTAATACCTCATTAATTCGAGCCAATAAGACTGCCTATATTATTATTATTGATTGGCTTGACTTCTGGTTCTCTTCATATTACCTGTTAGCGTAAAAACTAGGAGTCGATATACCCGCCGTACCTGGAAGCTATTTCTCAGCGTCTATTACGAATCATGTGAAACTTGTTGGGTTGCCATTCTTTTCAACGGCTACCCTCATATTTACATCAAAAAAACGATTGAAATGAAGCAGATTTATGCGATTTGGATCGTGTATATATTAAATTATATTGTAGCACTATGAAAATATTATGGAAATGTAATCTATTCATCGTGGCTGTACATAAAGTTCCAATTAACAAAATGTGACGCGGCGCATTCACCATATTTTTCTTTTTTTTTGTCACCATGCGCTTGTGTTGTTAAGTATTTATGCCGTTTACTTCGGCATTGTTTTATTCCTATTCCATTATACCGATGGAAATGGCTCTCAACAGAATGACATATTACACGTCGGTAACAATGCTATCGCTACATATGCGGAAAAGGCTCTAAAAAACGGCCATGGCGAGCTCGTCTCGCGTTGTTTTTCTTTCCCTTCCGCGCATGTTAAGGTTACTTACCCGCCGTATAAGAGCCATAATAATACCAGGTTCTACGTGCTCCTTGGATTGTTAAGTGGCGGTTGCGTATTCGTTGTTTGCGCTTGTAGCATAATCGGACGGACACCTTTGGCACAATAATCATATCGACGACTTGTTACCGGTTATTTTTTTCCATGTAATCATTTTATGATCTGCATAATGCTGCATGCTTTATCGAAGCTGTGCTGTACTTAAAGTCAAGTATCGGTATAGAACGTGCACACTAGTCGTGTTTATTGCGTTATTTAATATAATAACACACACGGTGGGCTGAAGCAATAGCACTGACTTTATTATAGGAAATTATATCAGCACTGATCATTAATATGGGGCATTCCTATATACAAAGAGATAGATTAAAATGTATGTGCATATCATTAATGCAACTACTATTTGAATTGTTCCGGAAACATTGTTTTAATAATGTAAATGCCATCTAATTCTTACTTTAAGTATATTTAACCTGAATAAGCAATAACATACTATAACTGGTTTATATCATAAGAAAGTGAATGATGGATTTCAATTTAAAGATATCATTACTGTGTGGTATTTCTTCAAACTTGAAAGTCTTCTGAACACAAATTTAGTTAGTACAGTTGCATATTTCTAGCAATAATGACGTTAGAGTAGTTTATTTAATGAAAGCAATATTTGCAACAAACACAAATCTGACTTTAAACTTAGTTTATTAAATCTATACTTAATTTTAAGACTTGAAATAAATTTTCTTTCCCAATTCAAGTCTTCTAAATTTAAATTTACTAAGCACGTTTAAATATTTCAAGCAATAATGACGTGAGAGCAATTTGTTTAATAAAAGCAATATTTTTAATAAACACAAATCTGATTTTAAACTTAGTTTATTAATTCAATACTTAATTTTTAGACTTGAAATTAAATTCCTTTACTAATTCAAGTCTTCTGAATTCAATTTTACTTAGCACAGTTGAATATTTCAAGTAATTATGACGTAAGAGCAATTTATTTTAAGAAAGAAATATTTTAAACAAACACAAATCTGACTTTAAACCTAGTTCATTAAGTTTATACTTAATTTTAAGACTTGAAATTAATATCATTTAATAATTCAAGTCTTCTGAATTCAAATTTACTTAGCACAGTTGAATATTTCAAGCAATAATGACGTGAGAGCAATTTATTTAATGAAAGCAATATTTTCAACAAACACAAATCTGACTTTAAACTGAGTTTATTAAGTTTGCACTAATTTTTAAGACTTCAAATTAAGTTCTTTTACCAATTTATGTCTTCTGAATCCAAATTTTCTTAGCACAGTTAAATATTTTAAGCAATAATGATTTGGGAGCAATTTATTAAAAAAAAGCACTATTTTCAAGAAACACAAACCTGATTTTTAACTTAATTTATTAAGTTTATACTTAATTTAAGGATTTGAAATTATGTTTCTTTACTAATTTAAGTTTTCTGAATCCAAATTTACTCAGTACAGTTGAATACTTAAAGCAATAATGACGTGAGCGCAATTTAATTAATAAAAGCAAAATTTTCAATAAACACAAATCTGATTTTATACTTAGTTCATTCATTTTATACTTAATTTAAGGACTTGAAATTAAGTTCCTTTACCAATTCAAGTCTTATAAATCCAAATTTGCTTAGCACAGTTGAATATTTCAAGCAATAATGACGTGAGAGCAATTTATTTAATGAAAGCAATATTTGCAACAAACACTTATCTGACTTTAAACTTAGTTTATTAAATCTATACCTAAGTTTAAGACTTAAAATTAATTTTCTTTGACAATTCAAGTCTTCTGAATTTAAATTTTCTAAGCACAGTTAAATATTTTAAGCAATAATGACGTGAGAGCAATTTGTTTAATAAAAGCAATATTATCTACAAACACAAATCTGATTTTAAACTTAGTTCATGAGTTTTATACTTAATTTAAAGACTTAAGATTGAGTTTCGTTACTAATTCAAGGTTTCTAAATCCAAATTTACTTAGCACAGTTGAATATTTCAAGCAATAATGACGTAAGAGCAATTTTTTAATGAAATTAATATTTTCAGCAAACACAAATCTGACTTTAAACTAAGTTTATGAATTTTATACTTACTTTTAGGACTTGAAACTAAGTTCCCTTACCAATTCAAGTTTTTTTAATTCAAATTTACTTAGCACAGTTGATTATTTCAAGCAATAATGACGTTAGAGCAATTTAATTAATGAAAGCAAAATTTCCAATAAACACAAATTTGATTTTAAACTTAGTTTATTAATTCTATACTTAATTTTACGACTTGAAATTAAGTTGCTTTACCGATTTAGGTCTTTTGAATCCAAATTTACTCAGCACAGTTGAATATTTCAATCAATAATGACGTGAGAGCAATTTATTTAAAAAAGCAATATTTTCTACAAACACATCTGACTTTAAACTTAGTTTATTAATTCTATACTTAATTTTAAGAGTTGAAATTGAGTTTCTTTGCTAATTCTAGTCTTCTGAATTTAAATTTACTTAACACAGTTAAACATTTTAAGCAATAATGACATGAGAGCAATTTGTTTAATAATACCATAATTTTTAAGAAACACAAATCTGAATTTAAACTTAGTTCATTAATTCTATACTTAATTTTAAGATTTGAAATTAAGTTCTTTTACTAATTTAAGTCTTTTGAATTCAAATTTACTTAGCACAGTTGATTATTTCAAGCAGTAATGACGTGAGAGCAATTTATTTAATGAAAGCAATGTTTTTATTGAACACATTTGTGATTTTAAACTTAATTTAATAATTCTATACTTAATTTTAAAACTTGAAATTTTGTACCTTTATCAATTTAAGTCTTTTAAATTCAAATTTACTAAGCACAGTTGAATATATCAAGGAATAATGACGTGAGAGCAATTTGTTTAATAACAGCAATATTTTCTACAAACACAAATCTAATTTTAAACTAAGTTAATGAATTCTAAACTAAATTTTAGGACTTGAAACAAAGTTCCCTTACCAATTCAAGTTTTTTGAATCCAAATTTACTCAGCACAGTTGAATATTTCAAGCAATAATGACGTGAGAGCAATTTATTTTAAAAAAGCAATATTTTCAACAAACACAAATCTGACTTTAAACTTAGTTTACGAATTCTATACTTAGTTTAAGGACTTGAATTTAAGTTTCTTTACTAAATCAAGTCTTCTGAATTCAAATTTACTCAGCACAGTTCAATATTTCAAGCAATAATGACGTGTGAGCAATTTAATTAATAAAAGCAAAATTTTTAATAAACACAAATCTGATTTTAAACTTAGTTTATTAATTCTATACTTAATTTTAAGACTTGAAATTGAGATTCTTCACCAATTCAAGTCTTCTAAATCCAAATTTACTTAGCACAGTTGAATATTTCAAGCAATAATGACGTTAGAGCAATTTAATTAATAAAAGCAAAATTTCCAATAAACAGAAATCTGATTTTAAACTTAGTTTATTAATTCTATACCTAATTTTAAGACTTGATATTAAGTTGCTTTACCAATTTAGGTCTTTTGAATTCAAATTTACTTAGCACAGTTGAATATTTTAAGCAATAATGACGTGAGAGCAATTTATTTAATGAAAGCATTATTTTCAACAAACACAAATCTGATTTTAAACTTAGTTCCTTAAGTTTATACCTAATTTAAGGAATTGAAATTAAGTTTCTTTACTAATTCAAGTCTTCTGAATCAAAATTTACTTAGCTCAGTTGAATATTTTAAGCAATAATGACTTAAGAGCAATTTATTTAATGAAAGCATAATTTTTAACAAACACAAATCTAATTTTAAACTAAGTTTATTAATTTTTTTTCTTACTTTTACAACTCGAAATTAAGTTCCTTTACCAATTCAAGTCTTCTGAATTCAAATTTACTAAGCACAGTTGAATATTTCAAGCAATAATGACGTGAGAGGAATTTAATTAATGAAAGCATAATTTTTAACAAACACAAATCTGATTTTAAACTTAGTTTATTAATTCTATTCTTAATTTAAGAACTTGAAATTACTTTTCTTTACTAATTCAAGTTTTCTTAATTCAAATTTACTTAGCACTTTGAAATAATTTAAGCAATAATGACTTAAGAGCAACTTATTTAATGAAAGCATCATTTTCGACAAACAGAAATCTGACTTTAAACTTAGTTCATTAATTTTAAGTTTTGAAATTAAGTTGCTTTACTAATTCAAGTCTTCTGAATCCAAATTTACTTAGCATTTAGATTTAATTTTATGTAAGCAATGATTACATAATAAATAGTATTTATTGCTAGTTAACGTCCTTCCCGATCGAGTTTCAATCGAGTACTGAATGAATTTACGTTCGATGATGAGTGCGTGCGTTATCATAGAAACGAATAACGCATGCGCGTGGGGTAAACGGAGCAAGCGCTTCATATAATTTTATTCATTTTGCAAGTGACGTTTGTACGGTGCGGACGTATTAATCGCGTTTAAAAGAATAAAATTAAAATAAACAGCAATTATCTTCATAATATACGCAAATGAAAATTATTTACATTTTTAATTAAAAGTGATTGAATTATGACAAATTTATACAAGCAATAATGTCAAAATTTGGCCCAATTATACTTAAGTATTCAAATACTTTTTGTCATTTCTAACAGTTTTACCGAATGAGATTGGTTTGACATATTAGGATTTTAAATAAATATTTTTCAGTTGTTTTGAGTGTCATAAAATTCAATCCATTTGATTAGTTTTGTAAATTTTAAAGTTTGGTAAAGTAAATAAAAATGTTTCATTTTCCATAAACAACAACAAAGAAGACACATGATACACACACGATAATTAATACTACACATACAAACCAGTATAAGAAATTGTTGGCTATTTGGTAGTACGGTTTTTTGTGATAGAAAACGTATTTCAAGCCTTGGTGGATCGATTTTTATATAATTTAGATTATACTGCAAAATTTTGAAGACTTTCTCCAAAAAACTGTATATTTTTGGGTTTTTGATCATTATAATTGTTGAGTGTCATGCAAAATTTTGTTTAACCTTGACAGGGCATTTAAAACTACAATTTAATGGATTTTTTATAGGTAATAGTCTTAAAAAAGCTGTTTCTTGATCATTGAGAGGCGCTGAAGGATGCAGATGGTCTTAAAATTTTTGTAACTGATTCTACTTTGTAATGATTTAGCCGTTCTTAGTATATGCGATTGAGTCGACCTTTATTTTTGCATGATTTTTTTAGATTTCTCTAGAAAGTGGAACCAGAGCTGGCAAAACTACAATTTTTTTTTTTTTTGAAACCTCCTTTGGATACGTTGGATTGTTTTTATATTCAGGAGTGTCTCAACCATCCGCCCAAGTCATAAATATTGAATGTTTGTCTTCTATTTGAACGTTAGAAGTCATTTTATCACAAGAGAAGGTTGTGATCCAATCACAATTGGCCTGTTACTATCGTTTGTAGTGTCTCACATTTTTCTGAGGGATTTTAATGTAAAAAACTACCATTCTGTGTAATTTTTAATGAATTTTATGAACAAATTGATTTTTTTTTGTGCAAACAATTGCGATTTTTGCAATTATAGAACAGTTTTGTAGCTTTTTTGAACGCTTTTATTATATAAATATATTGTTTTTAAATAGCAATTTTGTATTATTTTTGATGAATTCTATGAAAAAATGTATTTCTGATGCAAACTTTATGCAAAAAAAAATGTTTGTCTTAATTTAGATCAATTAAGTTTACTGAGCTATTTTTATTGTAAAATCTGTTTAATTTTTGATAGATTTTATGAGAAAATATGTTTTTTGTTAAAGTATTGGGTTTTTATGCGACTTAAGATCAATTTTGTACAACATTTTTTTGAGTATAAAGTTATGTTATTTTTGATGAAGAGTATGTTTTTGCACAAATTTATTGCAAAAATAGAACATTTGCATGAATTTAGACCCAATTGCGCAGTAAATAAATTTTCTGAGCGATTTTATACAAATTTAGTCAAAGTTTTATTGTTTTTACAATATAAAATTTAATTTTTGTTGTAATTTTTGATGAACTTTATAAGAAAATGTATTTTTTGTTGTAAATTTGATGCAAAAATGAGATATTTGTGTCATTTTAAAGCAATTTTGTGCAACAATTGGGATTTTTAAGCGATTTTCAATTTCTTATAAATGTAAAATAGTATTTTTAAATCAATTTTATAAAAAAATATGTTTTTTCTGCAGATTTTGTTGAACAATTAGCTTTTTTGGACGAAATTAGTATAAAAAATTGCAATTTTTGATGAATTTTATAAGAAAATATAGTTTTTGTGCACATTTTCTGTAACAATTAGCTTATCTGAGCGATTTTGTCTAAATTTATGATAAATATTAAGAAAAAATTTCTTTTTTTATGTAGATTTTATGCAACATTTGGCTTTTGTAAGCAGTTTTATACAAATTTAATATAAAAGTCGGTAATTTTTGATAAATTTTATAATAAAATGTGTTCTTTTGTGCAATTTTTTTGCGACAAGTAACTTTTTTGAGCAATTTTGTACAAATTTAGCTAAAAAAACGTTAATTTTTGTAAGAAAATATGTTTTCTGTGCAGATTTCATACAATAATTGGCTTTTATCAGCAATTTTATACAAATTTAAAATAAAAAACTGTAATTTTTTATCAATTTTATAAGAGAATGTGTTATTTTGTGCAAATTTCATGCGATAATTGGCTTTTGTAAGCGATTTTATACAAATTTAATATAAAAAATAATAATTTTTGATAAATTTCATAAAAAATGTGTTTTTTGTGTAAATTTCATGCAATAATTTACTTTTCTGAGCAATTTTGTACAAGTTTAGCTTAAAAAAACTTTATTTTTTGATAAATTTTGTAAGGAAATATGTTTTTTGTGCAGATTTCATGCAACAATTGACTTTTGTAAGCGATTTTATTTAAATTTAATATACAAAACAGTAATTTTTGATCAATTTTATAAGATAATGTTTTCTTTTGTGCAAATTTCATGCAATAATTAATTTTTCTGAACAATTTTGTACAAAAAACGTTAATTTTTGAAAAAAATTGTAAGAAAATATGTTTTTTGTGCAGATTTCTTGCAACATATGGCTTTTGTAAGCGGTTTTATACAAATTCTATATAAAAACGGTAATTTTTGATGAATTTCATAAGAAAATGTGTTCTTTGTGCAAATTTCATGCAATAATTCACTTTTCTGAACAATTTTGTACAAGTTTAGCTTAAAAAACTTTAATTTTTGATAAATTTTGTAAGAAAATATGTTTTTTGTGCAGATTTCATGCAACAATTGACTTTTGTATGCGATTTTATACAAATTCAATATAAAAACGGTAATTTTTGATCAATTTTATAAGAAAATATGTTCTTTTGTGCAAATTTTACGCGATAATTAACTTTTCTGAACAATTTTAGCTTAAAAAACGTTAATTTTTGATAAATTTTGTAAGCAAATATGTCTTTAGTGCAGATTTCATGCAACAACTGGCTTTTGTAAGCGATTTTATACAAATTCAATATAAAAATTGGTGATTTTGGATAAATTTTATAAGGAAATGTGTTCTTTTGTGCAAATTTCATGCGATAATTAACTTTTCTGAACAATTTTGTACAAGTTTAGCTTAAAAAACTTTAATTTTTGATAAATTTTGTAAGCAAATATGTTTTATGTGCAGATTTTATGCAACAATTGGCTTTTGTAAGCGATTTTATACAAATTCAATATAAAAAACTGAAATTTTTGATAAATTTAATAAGAAAATGTGTTTTTTGTGCAAATTTTACGCGATAATTAACTTTTTTGAGCAATTTTGTACAAATTTTGTTTAAAAACGTTAATTTTTGATCAATTTTGTAAGGAGATATGTTTTTTGTGCAGATTTTACGCATTAATTGACTTTTGTAAACGATTTTATACAAATTCTTCATAAGAAACGGTAATTTTTGATAAATTTAATAAGAAAATGTGTTTTTTGTGCAAATTTTACGAGACAATTAACTTTTCTGAACAATTTTGTACAAATTTAGCTTAGAAAACGTTAATTTTTGATCAATTTTCTAAGAAAATATGTTTTAATTGCAGAGTTTATGCAACGATTGGCTTTTGTAAGCGATTTTACACAAATTTAATACAAAAAACGGTAATTTTTGATAAATTTCATAAGAAAATGTGTTTTTTTGTGCAAATTTTACACGACAATTGACTTTTTTGAGCAATTTGTATAAATTTAGCTCAAAAAACGTTAATTTTTGATAAATTTTGTAAGAAAATTAGTTATTCGCAGATTTCATGCAACAATTGGCTTTTGTAAGCGATTTTATACAAATTTAATATAAAAATAGGTCGTTTTTCATCAATTTTTTAAGAATATGTGTTCATTTGTGCAAATTTCATGCAACATCTGGCTTTCGTAAGCGATTTTACACAAATTTAATACCAAAAAAGGGAATTTTTGATAAATTATATAAGATAATGTGTCCTTTTGTGCAAATTTCATGCGATAATTTTCTTCTCTGAGCAGTTTTGTACGATTTTAGCTTAAAAAAAACGTTAATTTTTAATAAATATTGTAAGAAAATATGTTTTTTGTGCAAATTTTATACAACAATTGGCAATTTTTGATAATTTTCATAAAAAATATGTTTTTTTGTGCAAATTTCAAGCGATAATTTATTTTTCTGAGCGATTTCTTACAATTTAAGCTCAAAGAAGATAAGAAAATGTGTTTTTTGTGCAGATTTCATGCAAAAATTGGCTTTTGTAACCGATTTTATACAAATTTATTACAAAAAACGGTAATTGTTGATTAATTTTATAAGAAAATGTGTTCTTTTGTGCATATTTCATGCAATAATTAACTTTTATGAGCAATTTTGTACAAATTTAGCTTAAAAAACGTTAATTTTTGAAAAAAATTGTAAGCAAATATGTTTTTTGTCCAGATTTTATGCAGCAATTGGTTTTTGTGAGCGATTTTATACAAATTTAATATAAAGAAGGCAATTTTTGATAAATTTAATAAGTTTTTTGTGTAAGTTTTGCGCAATAATTAACTTTTCTGATCAATTTTGTACAAATCTAGCTTTAAAAACGTTAATTTTTGTAAGAAATTATATTTTTCTGCAGATTTCATGCAACAATTAGCTTTAGTAAGCGATTTTATACAAATTCAATATAAAAAACGGTAATTTTTGATAAATTTTGGAAGCAATAATGTTTTTTGTGTAGATTTTATGCAACTTTTTAAGCGATTTTATACAAATTTAGTATGAAAAACTGTAATTTTTATAAGAAAATGTGTTATTTTGTGCAAATTTCATGCGATAAATAACTTTTCTGAACAATTTTGTACAAATTTAGCTTAAAAAACGTTAATTTTTGATCAATTTTGTAAGAAAATATGTTTTAATTGCAGATTTTATGCAACAATTGGTTTTTGTAAGCGATTTTATACAAATTCAATATAAAAATCGGTAGTTTTTGATAATTTTATAAAAAAATTGTTCTTCTGTGCAAATTTCATGCGATATAATTTTTTTGAGCGATTTTTTACAAATTAAGCTTAAAAAACGTTGATTTTTGATATATTTTGTAAGAAAATATGTTTTTTGTGCAGATTTCATGCAACAATTGGCTTTTGTAAGCGATTTTATACAAATTTAATATAAAAACCGGTAATTTTTGATAAATTTTATAAGAAAATGTGTTCTTTTGTGCAAATTTTATGCAACAATTAACTTTTTTGAGCATTTTTGTACAAATTTATCTTAAAAAACGTTAATTTTTTATCAATTTTGTAAGAAAATATGATTTATTTGCAGATTTTATGCAACATTTGGCTTTTGTAAACGAATTTACAAAAATTTAATACAAAAACGGTAATTTTTGATAAAATTTCATGAGAAAATGTGTTCTTTTGTTCAAATTTCATGCGATAATTAACTTTTTTGAGCAATTCTGTACAAATTTAGCTTAAAAACGTAATTTTTTGATCAATTTTGTAAGAAAATATGTTTTTTTGGAGATTTTATGCAACAATTGGCTTTTTTAAGCGATTTTTTTTTAATTTAACGGTAATTTTTGATAAATTTGATAAGAAAATGTGTTTTTTGTGCAAATTTTATGCGATAATTAACTTTTTTGAGTAATTTCGTACAAATTTAGTTTAAAAAACGTTAGTTTTTGATAAATTTTGTAAGAAAATATGTTTTTTGTACAGATTTCATGCAACCATTGACTTTTGTAAGCGATTTTATACAAATTTAATATAAAAAACGGTACTTTTTGATAAATTGCATAAGAAAAAATGTTTTTTTGTGCAAATTTCATGCGATATTTAACTTTTCTAAGCACTTTCGTACAAATTTAGCTTTAAAAACGTGTTTTTTTTATAAACTTTGTAAGAAAATATGTTTTTTGTGCAGATTTTATGCAACAATTGACTTTTGTAAGCGATTTTATACAAATTCAATACTAAAAATTGGCAATTTTTGATAAATGTCATAAAAAATATCTTGTTTTGTGCAAATTTCAAGCGATATAATTTTTCTGAGCGATTTCGTACAAATTAAACTTAAAAAACGTTAATTTTTGATAAATTTGGTAAGAAAATATGTTTTTTTGTGCAGATTTCATGTAAAATTTGGCTTTTGTAACTGCTTTTATACAATTTTTTTACAAAAAACGGTAATTTTTGATCAATTTTATAAGAAAATGTGTTTTTTTGTGCAAATTTCATAACTTTTATCAGCAATTTTGTACAAATTTAGCTTAAAAACGTTAATTTTTGATGAATTTTGTTAGAAAATATGTTTAGGTTAAAACTGAGTTTAAACTTATTATTTTATACGTAATTTTAGGACTTGAAATTAAGTTTCTTAGCCAATTCAAGTCTTCTGAATTCAAATTAACTTAGCGCAGTTGAATATTTCAAGCAATAATGACGTAAGAGCAATTTATTTAATGAAATCATTAATTTCAACAAACACAATTTTGACTTTAAACTTAATTAATTAATTCAATACTAATTATTAGATTTTAAGTTAAGTTCTTTAATGAAAATCAAACAATGTGCATTTACTAGCACATCCATATAAACATATGCAGACACCACATTGTTGCATTAATAGCTAAATCCGATTCAGCAACATTGTTAACCTAATCTTTATTGGAAATCCAAGTTTTAGTAGCTTATTAATAATATTTTATTTCTTGTATATCTCTAAGGTGTGTACACATTTTACTGGAATGCTTGGCTCACTGCAACTATTTATTGTCATCTATTTTGCCCTTGATGACATTCTATTGCTGCCTAGATTTGAAATAATATTATTGCTGTATCATTATTTGCTACAAAGTTTTGTGAGGTGTGAAATTGTTGAAATAATTTCATAAAAATAGTTTGTTGGAAAATATTAGTAGAATATTTAATAATAGATGTAATAATTTCCCAAAGAATGCGCGGAATTTAATTAAACTCGTTTTGCGACATATCGAAATATAAACGTCCGCCTTAATCCTACCTCCAAACTCAATCACTGTCCCCATCCGCGACATTAAACATCGCTAGCAAACGAGCGCTTGCGGACAGACAGATTAACATTTCAACTTAACATTTTCCGACAGTATTATTATTTCTGCGTACACTATTCCCAAACGCAACACGCGTTAACAATAAAGTCTGCACTATATTTACAAGTTGTCTGACTTAAACAAGGTGACATGTAGCGTGGAAAACGCGCTTCAGACTCCATCCATTTATAGAACTGGAAAGCCTGGGAACAGATGCCTCATTATCCTGCGTAGGATTCATTATTAAATTACTGGTAATCATTAATATTGAAACAGCTATCAGGAGAAAAATATGATTAAAAACTTATCTTAATCGGGAATTAATAAATGCGTTTGTCCATCGACGGACGCATGCGTGTGAATGTGAATTATATTTAATTGATGTTGATAATTAAATTACGTATTTAATTTGTATTTTAAAAACTGGTTTTCTTTACTGTAGGTTTATATAATAACTTAACTACATAATTATCTGCTTATTTTAAAAATCGTAAGGATTGTATTTTTATTTTAAATCAAGCATGTTCTATCAGAACGTGATTTTATGCATGTCTGCATCTTTTTTGTTATTATTTCTATATTTCTATATTTGGTTTTTGATTTTTGTTATCTGATACACTTTAGTGAGTATAATGTATTTATTTTCAACTTTTTGGACTTTACAATTTTGATCAATTGTGCCAAAAATGCCAAAATTATCTAATTTTATGACCTATGAGCTATGATTTAAAATAATTTGTTAATCATTTTTGTTATCTTATACGTTTTTGTGAGTAGTAGGCTTATAATGTACTTATTTTCAACTTTCGGGACTTTAAAATGTTGATGAAATGTTAAAAAACTATTAAAATAGTCTAATTTTGGGCTTAGCTATGATTCAAAATATTATTTTTTATTATTTTTGTTATCTAATACGTTTTTGTGGACAGTGGGCATGTAGTGTACTTATTTTCAACTTTTTGGACTTTAAAATTTTGATCAAACGTGCCAAAAACCATTAAAATTGTTTAATTTTAAGACCTACCTATAGTTCAAAATAGCTTTTTGTTGTGCAATATGTTTTTGTAACTAGTGGGCGTATAGTCTACCAGTTTTCAACTGTTGGGACTTTAAAACATTGATGAAATGTGCAAAAAACTATCAAAATTGCTCAATTTTAGGCTTAGCTATGATTCAAAATATTTTTTTGCTAATTTTTGTAATGCATTATATTTATGTTAGTAGTGAACGTGTAATATATCGTTTTTAAACTGTTCAAACTTTAAAACATTTATGAAATGTGCCAAAAACTATCAAAATTGCCCAATTTTTAGACCTAGCTATGATCCAAATAATTTTTTTGGACTTTTTTGGTGTGTACTAAGTTTTTGTAAATAGTGGCTGTATAGTATACTCTTTTTTAACAGTTAGGACTTTATAATGTTGTTGAAATGTGCAAAAAACTATCAAAATTATCTAATTTTGGGCTTAGCTATAATTCAAAATATTTTTTTAAATTATTTTTGTCATGCATTATGTTTATGTTACTAGTAAACGTGTAATATATTGTTTTTCAATTGTTCAGACTTTAAAACATTCATGAAATGTGCCAAAAACTATAAAAATTGCCCAATTTTTAGACCTAGCTATAATCCAAATAATTTTTTTGGACTTTTTTGGTGTGTACTAAGTTTTTGTAAACAGTGGCTGTATAGTGTACTCTTTTTTAACAGTTAGGACTTTATAATGTTGTTGAAATGTGCAAAAAACTATCAAAATTATCTAATTTTGGGCTTAGCTATGATTCAAAATATTTTTTTAAATTATTTTTGTCATGCATTATGTTTATGTTACTAGTAAACGTGTAATATATTGTTTTTCAATTGTTCAGACTTTAAAACATTCATGATATGTGCCAAAAACTATAAAAATTGCCCAATTTTTAGACCTAGCTATGATCCAAATAATTTTTTTGGACTTTTTTGGTGTGTACTAAGTTTTTGTAAACAGTGGCTGTATAGTGTACTCTTTTTTAACAGTTAGGACTTTATAATGTTGTTGAAATGTGCAAAAAACTATCAAAATTATCTAATTTTGGGCTTAGCTATGATTCAAAATATTTTTTTAAATTATTTTTGTCATGCATTATGTTTATGTTACTAGTAAACGTGTAATATATTGTTTTTCAACTGTTCAGACTTTAAAACATTCATGAAATGTGCCAAAAACTATAAAAATTGCCCAATTTTTAGACCTAGCTATAGTTCAAATAATTTTTTTGATCATTTTTGTTGTGTAATTAGTTTTTGTAAATAGTGGGTGTATAATATACTCTTTTTTAACAGTTGGGACTTTAAAATATTGATGAAATTTGCAAAAAATTATCAAAATTGCTAAATTTTGGGCTTAGCTATGATTCAAAATAATGTTTTGGTAATTTTTGTAATGTAATATGTGTATGTTAGTAGTCAACGTGTAAAATATCGTTTTTCAACTGTTCAGGTTTTAAAACATTGATGAAATGTGCCAAAAACTATCAAAATTGCCCAATTTTAAGACCTAGTTATGATTCAATAAATTTTTTTGTTCATTTTTGTTGTGTTATATGTTTTTGTAAATAGTGGGTTTATAGTATACTCGTTTTCAACAGTTGGGACTTTAAAACATTGATGAAATCTGTAAAAAAACTATCAAAATTATCTAATTTTTGGCTTAGCTATGATTCAAAATATTTTTTTGGTTATTTTTGTTACGCAGTATGTTTATGTTAGTAGTGAACGTGTAATGTATCGTTTTTCAACTGTTCAGACTTTAAAACATTTATGAAATGTGCCAAAAACTACCAAAATTGACCAGTTTTTAGACCTAGCTATGATTCAAATAATTTTTTGATTATTTTTGTTGTGTAATATGTTTTTCTAAATAGTGCATGTATAGTATAATCTTTTTCAACAGTTCGGACTTTAAAATATTGATGAAATCTGCAAAAAATTATCAAAATTGCTAAATTTTGGGCTTAGCTATGATTCAAATAATTTTTTTTGATAATTTTTGTCACGCAATATGTTTAAGTTAGTAGTGAACGTGTAAAATATCCTTTTTTAACTGTTTAGACCTTAAAACATTTATGAAATCTGCCAAAAACTATTAAAATTGCTCATTTTTTAGACCTAGCTATGATTCAAATAATTTTTTTGATCAATTTTGTTGTTTATTATGTTTTGTAAATAGTGGGTGTATAGTATACTCTTTTTCAACAGTTGGGACTTTAAAACATTAATGAAATGTGCAAAAAACTATCAAAATAGTCTAATTTTGGGCTTAGCTATGATTCTAAATAATTTGTAGGTAATTTTTGTTATGCAATATGTTAATGTTAGCAGTGGATGTGTAATATATTGTTTTTCAACTGTTCAGACTTTAAAACATTCATGAAATGTGCCAAAAACTATCAAAATTGCCCAATTTTAAGACCTAGTTTTGATTCAAATATTTTTTTTGATCATTTTTGTTGTGTACTATGTTTTTCTAAATAGTGCGTGTATAGTATAATCTTTTTCAACAGTTGGGACTTTAAAACATTAATAAAATGTTTAAAAAACTATCAACATTTTTTAATTTTGGGCTTAGCTATGATTCAAAATATTTTTTTTGGTAATTTTTGTTAAGCAATATGTTTATGTTAGTAGTGAACGTGTAATGTATCATTTTTTAACTGTTCAGACTTTAAATCATTGATGAAATGTGCCAAAAACTATAAAAATTGACCAATTTTTAGACCTAGCTATGATCCAAATTATTTTTTTGATCATTTTTGTTGTGTAATATGTTTTTGTAAATAGTGGGTGTATAGTATACTCTTTTTCAACAGTTGGGACTTTAAAACATTAATGAAATCTGCAAAAAAATATCAAAATTGTCCAATTTTGGGCTTAGCTATGATTCAAAATATTTTTTTGGTAATTTTTGTTATGCAATATGTTTATATTAGTAGTGAACGTGTAATGTATCATTTTTCAACTGTTCAGACTTTAAAACATTGATGAAATGTGCCAAAAACTATCAAAATTGCCGAATTTTAAGACCTAGTTTTGATTCAAATATTTTTTTTGATCATTTTTGTTGTGTACTATGTTTTTCTAAATAGTGCGTGTATAGTATAATCTTTTTCAACAGTTGGGACTTTAAAACATTAATAAAATGTTTAAAAAACTATCAACATTTTTTAATTTTGGGCTTAGCTATGATTCAAAATATTTTTTTTGGTAATTTTTGTTAAGCAATATGTTTATGTTAGTAGTGAACGTGTAATGTATCATTTTTTAACTGTTCAGACTTTAAATCATTGATGAAATGTGCCAAAAACTATAAAAATTGACCAATTTTTAGACCTAGCTATGATCCAAATTATTTTTTTGATCATTTTTGTTGTGTAATATGTTTTTGTAAATAGTGGGTGTATAGTATACTCTTTTTCAACAGTTGGGACTTTAAAACATTAATGAAATCTGCAAAAAAATATCAAAATTGTCCAATTTTGGGCTTAGCTATGATTCAAAATATTTTTTTGGTAATTTTTGTTATGCAATATGTTTATATTAGTAGTGAACGTGTAATGTATCATTTTTCAACTGTTCAGACTTTAAAACATTGATGAAATGTGCCAAAAACTATCAAAATTGCCGAATTTTAAGACCTAGTTATGATTCAAATAATTTTTTTGATCATTTTTGTTGTGTACTATGTTTTTCTAAATAGTGCGTGTATAGTATAATCTTTTTCAACAGTTGGGACTTTAAAACATTAATGAAATGTTTAAAAAACTATCAACATTTTTTAATTTTGGGCTTAGCTATGATTCAAAATATTTTTTTTGGTAATTTTTGTTAAGCAATATGTTTATGTTAGTAGTGAACGTGTAATGTATCATTTTTCAACTGTTCAGACTTTAAATCATTGATGAAATGTGCCAAAAACTATCAAAGTTGCCGAATTTTAAGACCTAGTTATGGTTCAAATAATTTTTTAGATTATTTTTGTTGTGTGGTATGTTTTTGTAAATAGTGGGTGTATAGTATATTCTTTTTCAGCAGTTGGGACTTTAAAACTTTGATGAAGTATGCAAAAAACTATCAGAATTGTCTAATTTTGGGCTTAGCTATGATTCAAAATCATTTTTTTTATCATTTCTGTCAAGCAATTTGTCTATGTTAGTAGTTATTGTGTAATATATCATTTTTCAACTGTTCAGACTTTGAATTATTGATTAAATGTACCAAAAACTATCAAAATTGCCTAATTTTTAGACCTAGCTATGATTCAAATAATTTTTTTGATAATTTTTGTTGTGTAATCCGTTTTTGTAAGCAGTGGGTGTATAGTATACTCTTTTTCGACAGTTGGGACTTTCAAACATTGAGGAAATGTGCAAAAAACTTCAAAATTGTCTAATTTTGGGCTTAGCTATGATTTAATTTTTTTTTTTTGTAGTTTTTTTCTTGCAGTATGTTCATGTTAGTAATGAACGTGTAATATATTGTTTTTCAACTATTCGGACTTCAAAACATTCATAAAATGTTCCAAAAACTATCAAAACTTCCCAATTTTTAGACCCACCTATGATTCCAATCATTTTTTTTGTTATGTTTGTTGGGTAATATGTTTTTGTAATTAGCGGGTGTATAGTATACTCTTTTTCAACAGTTGGGACTTTAGAACTTTGATGAAATTTGCAAAAAACTATCAAAATTGTCTAATTTTGGGCTTAGCTATGATTCAAAATCATTTTTTTTGATAATTTCTGTCAAGCAATTTGTCTATGTTAGTAGTTATTGTGTAATATATCATTTTTCAACTGTTCAGACTTTAAAACATTGATGAAATGTGCCAAAAATTATCAAAATTGTTCAATTTTTAGACCTAGCTATGATTTAAATAATTTTTTTGATCATTTTTGTTTTCTAATATGTTTTTGTAAACAGTGGGTGTATAGTATACTTTTTTTCAACAGTTGGGACTTTAAAACATTGATGAAATGTACAAAAAAACTATCAAAATTGCTAAATTTTAGGCTTAGCTATGATTCAAAATATTTTTTTGGTAATTATTGTTAAGCAATACGTTTATGTTAGTTGTGAACGTGTAATATATTGTTTTTCAACTGTTTAGACTTAAAAACAGTCATATAATGTGTCAAAAACTATAAAAATTGCCCAATTTTTAGGCCTAGCTTTAATTCAAATAATTTTTTTGGACATTTTTGGTGTGTAATATGTTTTTCTAAATAGTTCGCGTATAGTATAATCTTCTTTAACAGTTGGGACTTCAAAACATTAATGAAATGTGCAAAAAACTATCAAATAGTCTAATTTTGGGCTTAGCTATGATCCAAAATAAGTTTTTGGTAATTTTTATAATGTAATATGTTTATGTTAGTAGTGAACGTGTAATATATCGTTTTTCAACTGTTCAGACTTTAAAACATTAATGAAATGTGCTAAAAACTATCAAAATTGACCAATTTTTAAACCTAGCTATGATTTAAATATTTTTTCTGATTATTTTTGTTGTGTAATATGTTTTTCTAAATAGTGCATGTATAGTATAATTTTTTTTAACAGTTGGGACTTTAAAATATTGATGAAATGTGCAAAAAAACTATCAAAGTTATCTAATTTTGGGTTTAGCTAATTACCTAATTATGATGCAAACAAAATTGTTTGTTTATTTTTGTAATCTTATACGTTTTGGTGAATAGTGGGCTCATAATATATCCGATTTCAACTATTGGGACTTTGAAGTACAACAATTATGAGCAAAAAACTATCAGAATAGCTCAATTTTGAGACTTTGCTTTGATTTAAAAAAAATTTTTTAGAACTTTTGTCATGCAGTGATGTTTTGTTAGTTTTAGGCGTATAGTATACTTTTTTTTAACTGTGAGGACTTTAAAATATTGATAAAATTTGCAGAAAACTGTGGAAAGTGCACAATTTTGAGATTTAGCTATGATTCA
Source organism: Tachinus rufipes (assembly GCA_963932245.1). Classification (NCBI taxonomy): domain Eukaryota; kingdom Metazoa; phylum Arthropoda; class Insecta; order Coleoptera; family Staphylinidae; genus Tachinus; species Tachinus rufipes. Next base: position 101,684,734 of record OZ010747.1, on the reverse strand, counting down.
AAATAATTTTTAAATCATTTTCGTTACGTGTTTATGAGTAGTGGGCGTATAATATGCCCGTTTACAACTATTAGGACTTTAAAATATTAATAAAATGTTCAAAAAACTATCAAAATTCCGCAATTTTGAGACAAAGCTGTAACTCAAAACAATTTTTTTGTAAATTTTGATATGCAATAAAATTTTGTAAAAATTGGGCGTATAGTATACTTTTTTTCAACAATTGGGACTTTAAAAAATTCATGAAATGTGCAGAAAACTGTCAAAATTGTCTAATTTTAATAAAAAATATCCATTTTCAGTACTACCAACTTATCAAGGACTAATTTAAGTTGCCTGAAAACAAAAATGAACCAAATTCATCGATTAGTTTTTGTTTTATTAACAATTTGGTCCGTCACTGCTTGAAAAATGAATTAAGTGAACTTAAAAATTTTTCAAAAATTGAAATTAAAACAAAATATCTATTTTCAGTACTACCAACTTATAAAGTACTAATTTAAGTTGCCTGAAAACCAAAATGAACCAAATTTATCGATTGGATTTTGTTTTATTGACAATTTGGTCGGTCACTGCTTGAAAAATGAATTAAGTGAACTTCAAAAATTTGCAAAAAATAAATTAAAACAAAATATTTATTTTCAGTACTACTAACTTATAAAGTACTAATTTAAGTTGCTTGAAAACAAAAATGAACTAAATTCATCGATTGGATTTTGTTTTATTGACAATTTGGTCCGTCACTGCTTGAAAAATGAATTAAGTGAACTTCAAAAATTTGCAAAAAATAAATTAAAACAAAATATCTATTCTCGGTACTACCAACTTATAAAATACTAATTTTAGTTGCCTCGAAACCAAAATGAACCAAATTCATCGATTCGATTTTGTTTTATTGACAATTTGGTTTCTCAGCTTGAAAAATGAATTAAGTGATTCTAAAAAAATCTCCATGTGATCAACTAATCCTGGCTATGTTGCAGTGCAGTAGTTATTTATAATAACGTAAACAAAATTCATATCACGGTAATTTTATATATTTAATAAAAAATAGCAAAGATAAGCAGTACATTTCTAAATGTAATGTAACCCAAAGATAAATTATAAAGTATATTATGATGAAATCTGTTTAATTTAACGTTTATTTACAGCAACAAAATTAATTAATTGCATGACATAAAAAACGTTATCACAATAATTATTGTTTATAATTATCAACTGATTAAATAACACCATTTGTTGTGATTACTTTCACAGCTATGTAAATCGACTGTAATAAAAAAAATGATGCGCAAATCGATCCAGCACACAGTTTGTACAGTTTGTCGTGGTAATAAAAACATTGCATGTGATTTCAGACCTGAAAACTGTCGACACTGTTCTGCGTGCGTAAGTGTATCTGTATCAGTGGATGTTTATTTTAGCGTGCGCTGCTGTAAAATTAGATAAACACGTGCTATTGGACCTGTCTGGATCATGTGCGCTAGACCGGGGGTTTCAATTTGTTAAATGTATGAAAAAAGAATCAAACAATTTTTTAAATAAAAACGAGTATTTTAATTATCATATTGTATTTTGATTATTTATATATTATACAGGGTGTCTCAATACGATCCAACTATTTCAGTTGAAAATAAAAAACATAAAAATGATTGTTGACCCGTTAATTGAGAGAAAGGAGGCTTCCCACACTCTCATATTAAATGTAATTATACTAATCATATATTAGACTGAATTAATAAAATTGATAATTTATTTAAAAAAAATTGCTCGAACCTCCGACAAATTATGCGCCGAGATTCGAGTTAGGTACTTCACCTAATTAAACTACTTGCATGAAATTAGTATAAAAAAGCTTAAAAAAAGGCAAAAAATCTTTGGAAAACTACAGAAATGGACACTAATGTCGTATCTAAAGACATTAATCTTCATAGAAATCGTTTAATTATAAATAAACCTTCTTGCATTCTCTAGTAGCTATCAAAATTTTCTATGTTCTCAAACCGATTTAGGACTTCTCTTAAGTTTTTTCACATTGAAGAAAAACTTCAAAAATTTATTATCTTTGTAATATTCAAAAATTTCTTAATTTCTTGTAAAGTTTTCTTAAACCATCAAAGACTGTTACTTGCAAAAAAAATTTTTAGTTTATTTTAAAATCTTTACTTGGGCGTCATTTCGGATAACTTCTCTAAGAACTTTTAAATCTTCTTAGACTTTAAAAAACAGTCCTCTAAAGTTTCTTCAAACCTTTTAAACTTTAAGAGCCAGTTTGCAAAGTTTTTAGAATGTTGTAAGTACAGGACAGACTCTTCAGACTACCAAACTCTTAAAATTTAAACTAAGCTTAGGCATACAACAGTTCACTTAAATTATTTTATTAACGTATTTTATCAGAAGTTTTCTCTAATTTTCTAAACTCCTCTAAGATCCTTTAAAACGTTCTTAGTCTAGTGAAAACTTATATTACATTTTTCTTAGATTATTTTGAAGTTTTTTTTAGGCTCTCTAAACTCTTATAGTCTTTACAGCTCTAAAGTTTTTAAAACATTATACGTACGGTAAAAAGACAAGTTTCTCAAAGTCAAAGTCTTTTATCTGAAGTTATTTACGACTTTTCGTGGTTTAAGGCATTTTGGTCCAGTTTGCTCATGACGTCAGGTGGGTGATAGAAACTATCGCAATTCACACACTTATTATTAAAATTGTCTTTAGATCAGTGTATTATTGGCATTGTCATTGAATTAATAAATATATTCTTTGCTTTGACCAAACAAATTATAATGATCAAAAACTTGTCTATGCCATCTTGTTCTGTGATGGGTGCACAAATCATTCACGAAAACCAAAGGAACTGACATTAAATATTTTTGATTTTTGTTTTTCGGGTAATTACCCGCACATTGGCAACACTGCTTATCACCCACTTGACGTCACGGTTTAGAGAGAGATAGATAGAATCATGCGCATTGCCACACCTATATACTCACACCACGAATAAAACAAAATCTAATCGATGAATTTTGTTTATTTTTGTTTTCAAGCAACTTAAATTAGTACTTTGTAAGTTGGTAGTACTGAAAATTGATATTTTATTTTCATTTTATTTTTTGCAATGTTTTAAGTTCATTTAATTCATTTTTCAAGCAGTGACCGATTAAATTGTCAATAAAACAAAATTTAATCAATGAATTTGGTTCATTTTTGTTTTGAAGCAACTTGAATCAGTACTTTATAAGTTGGTAGTACTGAAAATTGTTATTTTATTTTTTGGAAATTTTTGGAGTTCACTTAATTAATTTTTCAAGCAGTGACCGACCAAATTGTCAATAAAACAAAATCTAATCGATTAATTTTGTTAATTTTTGTTTTCAGGCAACTTAAATTAGTACTTAATAAGTTGGTAGTACTGAAAATTGATATTTTGTTTTCGTTTTATTTCTTGCACATTTTTGAAGTTTACTTATTTCATTTTTCAAGCAGTGACCGACCAAATTGGCAATAAAACAAAATCTAATCGATGAATTTTGTTCATTTTTGTTTTCAAGCAACTTAAGTTAGTACTTCATAAGTTGGCAGTACTAAAAATGGATATTTTGATTTAATTTTATTTTTTGCAATTTTTTAAAGTTTATTTAATTTATTTTTAAGCAGTGACCGACCAAATTATCAATAAAACAAATTCCAATCGATTAATTTTTTTCATTTTTGTTTTTAAGCAACTTAAATTAGTACTTTATAGGTTGGTAGTATTGAAAATTTATTTTTTGTTTAACTTCTATTTTTGCAAATTTTTGAAGTTCACTTAATTCATTTTTCAAGCAGTGACCGACCAAATTGTAAATAAAACAAAATCTAATCGATGAATTGTGTTCATTTTTGTTTTTATGCAACTTAAATCAGTACTTTATAAGTTGGTAGTACTGAAAATTGATATTTTGTTTTTATTTTATTTTTTGCAAATTTTTGAAGTTTACTTAATCACTTTTTTAAGCAGTGACCGACCAAAGTGTCAATAAAACAAAATCTAATCGATGAATTTTGTTCATATTTGTTTTCAAGCAACTTAAGTAGGTACTTTATTAGTTGGTAATACTGAAAATTGATATTTTGTTTTAATTTTATTTTTTGCAAGTTTTTGTAGTTTACTTAATTCATTTTTCAAGCAGTGACCGACCAAATTGTCAAAAAAACAAAATCTAATCGATGAATTTTGTTCATTTTTATTTTCAAACAACTTAAATTAGTACTTTATAGGTTGGTGGTACTGAAAATTTATATTTTATTTTAATTTTATTTTTTGCAAATTTTTTATGTTTACTTAATTTGTGTATAAAGCAGTGAAACTAAATTATCAATAAGACAAAATCTAATAGATGAATTTTGTTAATTTTTGTTTTCAGGCAACTTAAATTAGTACTTAATAAGTTGGTAGTACTGAAAAATCTCATTTTGTTTTCGTTTTATTTCTTGCACATTTTTGAAGTTTACTTATTTCATTTTGCAAGCAATGACCGACCAAATTGTTAATAAATCAAAATCTAATCGATAAATTGTGTTTATTTTTGTTTTCAAGCAACTTAAATTAGTACTTTATAAGTTGGTAGTACTGAAAATTGATATTTTGTTTTAATTTTATTTTTTTTAAATTTTTGAATTTTACTTAATTTATTTTGCAAGCAGTGACCGACCAAATTGTCATTAAAACAAAATCTAATCGATGAATTTTGAATCTATTTGAATTGTACTTACTAAAATTAATAAAGATTTGTTATTTTTACATAATTATTAAAATATGTGCGGAATCTAAAATAAATCTCTGCGAAGCATTTTAGAAAGTATTGAAAATGTTGCATACATTTTCAATACTTTCTAAAATGCTGAAATTCTTGGATTAAGCAAGAGATAGTAAAGCAAATTGCGAATTTTTATCTCATAAATTAAGCACAAAACTTATTTGTTTTTTGAAACTCATTATAAACACGTTTGTTGCAATAAATTAGCTAAAAAAAAACTAATTTTTTATTTGAAATTTGTACAAAAAACTGAATTGTCTTATGAAACTCATCGTAATTTGCCCAAAAACACATTTTATGCACGATATTTGCATTAAAAGAAACAATGTAATTTTTTAACACATTTATTGCATAAAATTAGTACACAAAACTGATTAACTGCATCAAATTTGGACAAATAACTTCTTTTTCTCATGAAACTTGCTATAAATTATTTAGAAAACTTAACTATTGCATAAAATTGGCACAAAAACCTTATTTTTGGCATAGAATTTGCAGACAAAACTAATTTATCTGATGAAACTTATTATAAATTGTCCAGATACTCATTTATTGCATAAAATTGGCACAAAAATACATATTTTATGCATGAAATTTGAACAAAAAACCGTTTTATCTTATTAAATTGTCCATAAAACATATTTATTCCATGAAATTAGCGAAAAAACTTGATTTGTGGCATAAAATTAGCACAAAAATTAATTTATTGCATGAAATTTGGACAAATAGCTTTTTTGTCTCATAAAACGTTTCATAAATTGTCTTGAAAATTAAATTATTGCATAAAATTAGCACAAAAAACTTATTTATTGCACAACAAAATTCTTATTTTTTAAATTTTATAATAAATTGAGCAAAAAATTATATTTGGTATAAAATTTGCACAAAAAGCTTATTTGTCCCATGAAACTTATTATAAATTGTCTAAAAAGCACATTTATTGCATCAAATTTGCTGATTTTTTGCTTGAAATTTGCACAAAACACTGAATTATCTCATAAAACTCATTATAAATTGCACAAAACTTCATTTTATGCATGATATTTGCACAAAAACTGATTTATCTCAAAGAATTCATCATAAATTGCACAGAAATGCTATTTATTGCATGGAATTGGCACATTCAACTGATTTATCTTATGAAACTTATTATAAATTGTCAATTTTATGCAATAAATGTGTATCTAGCACAGAAAACGTATTATATACATTAAATTTGAACAAAAAACCGATTTATTTTATCAAATTTGTCATAAATCACGCAAAAAACTTATTTATGTAATGAAATTAGCACAAAAAACCGATTTATCTTATTAAATTTATTGTAAATTGCTTAAAAAACATATTTATTACATAAAATTAAAACAAAAACCTAATTTGTTGCATATAAACTGATTTATTGTATCAAATTTGAAGAAATAACTTATTTTTTTTATGAAACTTATTATAAATTGTCTAGAAAACTCAATTATTGCATAAAATTAGCACAAAAAAAAAATTATGTTTCTCTAATTATTTTGAGCATTGTAATCTAAAAATAATCTTAATTAAATTATTTTTTGCATTTTTTATATCTTGAGTAAAATAGTTAACATTGTTAGGAATTTCTATCTACCTCTGCATATAAAGTAAGAATGTGCATAAAGAAAAACTCATTGAAATAATTAAAACCTTCCCGTACATCTTTATTTTCGATTTTTCATTCCGCCAACAATAAAACGACCGTGAAATAATTTTCTCTTGGTCATCGTCGATGCAAGTATCAATTTACACGTTTTTGTGGTTGTTGGAAATTGTTATTACACGCATGCGATCCGATAGCATCAAATTAAATTTGATTTGATAATTACGGATGAATGGAGAATTATATGTTAAAGTCATGGCGCGTTAATTAGACATAAGATTTTTAAAATTGAAGTTTCTATCGCCGTCATTGCAAATCAACGGTATTTAAAAACAAATATTGAATGTTTATACAATTATGTATTTATTTTTGCAAAACTTAAAATTTTTAGATCAATAATAATAAGCCAATTGGCATAATAAATTAATTTTCAAACTTTACAAACAACCGCCCCAAGATAATTTCTTAATATGTCTTTGATCAACATTCCTATTAATATATGCAACGTGACTACTGATCGATTGCGCGATACAAACATGATTCTTGCTCTCCATCCACCATAATTGGTCTTGCATCCCTTTATACGGAAGAATAAAATATTTTGCATTGCGAAGGTAAAACTTCTATATAAAGCCAACGGATAATATACGAGTCTCGCCAAATTGAGCGCTGACTGTTAACTTATGGTTAAAACTAGCATCGGGATTAACCACTTTTTTTCTAGAGTGCGGCTCACAATCGGAGGGGAAAATTTACGGTCGCACGTTTCCTTAAATGTAACAAGAATAGAACGTCTTTTTCTTTAAGCATTGTATATAAGCTGAGGAAACAAATGCAATTTATTAGCGCGATAGTGGAATCCATAAATAACTAACGTATTTCTCACATACTAAGTGTTTTATAAATTAGTTAGATTTTTGATTTGATGAAAGATTGAATTGACTTAAAAGGGTGCGTTATTGTGTGTTTTAATAAAAAAAATAAAAATATTAAAAGCTATCTATCTGATAAAATTCTATGAAGACATTTATTCTCTTTATAACAAGTACTATTTGAAATCAATGTTGAGAGTTTGAAATTTTGATTAAGCATTATTGTGGTTTTGCACAACACTCGTGTAGGTCACTGTCAGCTTAATATATTCGATCGGTTTTGTTGTTTTAAATTTTTAGTTATTTTGATTACTCCGCCCGCCCACCCGACTGTGTCTTACCAAATAGTTGGATTTATCAAGTTTTTTCTTAATTTAATGATTAATTTTATTTGCAGAAGAGACAAAAATTCAATTTTTGGATCACTAAGACTTGGTTGGGTGTTTTGGGCACTCTTTTTGAAACTATTGGCCAACACTCAATGAACTGAGTACCCTCACTCACCTAACTGTTTGTTATCAAAATTTAGTTTAATCACTTTCCTCTCTTAATTTGATGACAAATTACATTTGTAAAGAAGAGAAATATTCAGTTTCTGAATCACTCACACTTGGTTGGGCGGATGGGGCACTCAAATTAACCAAGATGTGTTAATATCTCCAAAATTGTGACTTCTGGACGATCTGCATTAACAACAATATAATTAGATAAAAACCAAAAATTCAAAAAAATTCCAAAAAAATATTTCTGTTTTGAAAATTTATTTTTGAGACAAAATACTTATTTAGCAGTAATTGAAGTATGTTTAACCAAAATTTGAAGTAGTTACCTTAAAAATTCTGACTTCGCTACAGTCTCCAACAACAACGAAATATTTAGACAATTTCAAAAGTTTTAAAAAAATGTTGCAAAATAATATTACTTAATTTTTGCAAAAATATACTTATCTAGCAGTAACTAAAGTATGTTTAACTAAAGTTTACAACAAAATATTTAGATTAATTTCAAAAATTTTAAAAGATGGAGAAAATATTTTTGATTTTGAAAATTTATTTTTAAGACAAGATACTTATTTGGCAATAACTGAAGTATGTTTAACCAAAATTTTAAGTAGTTACCTTAAAAATTGTGACCTCGGCACGATCTACAACAACAACAAAGTATTTAGATTAATTTTGATTTTTTTGACAATATTTTAATGTTTCGTAGCCGGATTTTGCTGTTTTTCAATTTTTAATGAATAGAATTTTACATTTTTCAATTGTTTTTGGCCGGATTTTAACGTTTTTTTTTTTGTTTTATAAGAATTTTTCATTTTTAAGCAGTTCTTAGCCAAATGTTGGTGGTTTTTTACAATTTTTTAGTACTTTATTGCCAAAGTTGGCTTTTTTTGTACTTTTTGGCAGAACTTTGTTATTTTTTAAATTTTGTGAATAGAATTTTGCACTATTTGACACTTTGTGGCCGAGTTTTTCTTCTTTCGGATAATATTTCAATATTTTATAGCTAAATTTTATTTTTTTTAACTTTTAATAAATTGTATCTTGAATATTTCAACCGTTTTTTGTTAAGTTTTGTTATTTTTAATTTTTTTAAATAAAGTTTTCGCATTTCTTAACAGTCAAAATTGTGTTTTCTGATAATATTTTTTCATTTTATGAAAAGAATTTTGCATTTTTAAGCAGTTTTTGGCCAGAAGTTGACGTTTTTTAACAAATTTTGTGTATTTTTTGGCAGGATTTTGTTATTTTTTAAATTTTGTGAATAGAGTTTTGATCTTTATGGCCGATTTTTGGTTTTTTTTGACTATATTTTAATATTTTTTAGGTAAATTTTGCTGTTTTTGATTATTAATTAATAAAATTTTGAAAATTTTTACCGTTTTTTGTTAGTTTTTGTCATTTTTGATCTTTTATACCAAAGTTTTTGCATTTTTTAACAGATTATGACCAATGTTTTGTGTTTTTTAATAATATTTTTATATATAATGGCCGGATTTTGCTATTTTTGACAATTTTTGAAAAGAATTTTGCATTTTTCAATTGCTTTTGGCCGGATTTTAACGTTTTTTGTTATGTCTTAATAAGAATTTTGTTTTTGAAGCAGTTTTTGGCCAAAAGTTTGTGCTTTTAGATAATTTTTCAGTACTTTATGGCCGGTATTGGCAATTTTTAATATTTTTTGAACAGAATTTTGTTTTTTTGACAGTTTTTGTTTTTTTCTGACAATATTTTAATATTTTATAGCCGAATTTTATCATTTTTGGCTTTTTATGAATAGTTTTGCACTTTTTGACAGTTGATTATTGGTTTTTGAATCTTTCTGACAATATTTTAATATTTTATAGCCGAATTTTGCTATTTTGAACTTTTCAATGAAAAGAGTTTTGCATTTTTTAATTGTTTTTGGCCGGATTTTGACGTTTTTGTTATGTATATTAATTTTGTATTTTTAAACAGTTTATGACGAAAAATTGTTTTTTTGTTATTTTTTAAATTTTGTTAATAGAATTTTGCACTTTATGTCAGAATTTTTGTTCTTTCTGACTATATTTTAATATTTTTTAGGTGAATTTTGCTGTTTTTGATTATTAATGAATAGAATTTTGAAAATTTTAACGGTTTTTTGTCATTTTTGATCTTTTATACCAACATTTTTGCTTTTTTTAACAGTTTATGACCATATTTCGTATTTTTGACATTTTATGATAAGGATATTGCATTTTTCAATTGTTTTTTGCCAAAAGTTGGTGCTTCTTGGCAATTTTTTAGTATTTTATGGCCGGTTTTGGGAATTTTCAATATTTTTTTAATATAATTTGGTTTTTTGGCAGTTTGTGGTCGGATTTTGTTTTTTCTGACAATATTTTAATATTTTATAGCTGGATTTTATCATTTTTGGCTTTTTATGAATAGAGTTTTGTACTTCTTGACAGTTAATCATTGGGTTTTCAATCTTTCTGACAATATTTTAATATTTTATAGCCGAATTTTGCTATTTTGAACTATTCTATGAAAAGAATTTAGCACTTTTAAATTGTTTTTGGCCGGATTTTGACGTTTTTGTTTTGTATATTACGAGTTTTGCATATTTAAACAGAGGAAATATTGGTGCTTTTCAACATTTTTTGTATTCTTTGGCAGGATTTTGTTGTTTTTTTTTAATTTTCTGAATAAAATTTTGCACTTTATGGCCGAATTTTGGTTCTTTATGACTAAATTTTAATCTTTTTTATGCGAATTTTGCTGTTTTTAATGAATAGAATTTTGAATATTTTAATTGATTTTTGTTAGTTTTTGTCATTTTTGATTTTTTATACCATTTTTAACAGTTTATGGCTAAAGTTTTGTGTTTTCTGATAATATTTTCTTGTTTTATGGCAGGATTTTGCTGTTTTTGACGTTTTTTGAAAAGACTTTTGCATTTTTTAATTGTTTTGGCCGGATTTTAACGTTTTTGTTTTTTTTTTTTATAAGAATTTTGTATTTTTCAGCAGTTTTTGGTCAAAAATTGGTGCTTTCTGACAATTTATTAGCATTTTATGACAGGTTTTAGCAATTTTTAATATTCAATGAATAGAATTTTGTTTTTTCGACAGTTTGTGGGCCGGATTTTATCATTTTTTGCTTTTTATGAATAGAGTTTTGCACTTTTTGACAGTTTATGACCGGATTTTGAATATTTCTGACAATATTTTAATATTTCTGACAATATTTTAATATTTCATAGCCGAATTTTGCTATTTTGAACTTTTCTATGAAAAAAATTTAGCACTTTTAAATTATTTTCGGCCGGATTTTGACGTTTTTGTTTTGTATACTAATAATTTTGCAATTTTAAACAATTTATGACGAAATATTGGTGCTTTTTGACCATTTTTTTGTATTTTTTGGCAAGATTTTGTTATTTTTTTAATTTTTTAAATAGAATTTTACACTTTATGACTGAATTTTGATTATTTCTGACTATATTTTAATCTTTTTGGGCGAATTTTTTTGTTTTCAATTATTAATGAATAGAATTTTGAAAATTTTAACCATTTTTTTGTTAGTTTTTATCATTTTTGATCTTTTATACCAAAGTATTTGCATTTCTTAACAGTTTATGATCAAAATTGTGTTTTTTGATAATATTTTCATATTTTATGGCTTGATTTTGCTATTTTTGACGTTTTTTGAAAAGACTTTGGCATTTTTCAATTGTTTTTGGCCGGATTTTATTTTTTTGTTTATTCCTTATAAGAATGTTGTATTTTTAAGCAGTTTTTGGTCAAAATTTGGTGCTTTTTGACAATTTTCTAGTACTTTATTTAAAATATTTTTTGAATAGAATTTTGTTTTTTTTTACAGTTTGTGGCCGGGTTTTGGTTTTTTTGACAAAATTTTATTATTTTATAACCGGATTTTATCATTTTTGGCATTTTATTATTAGAGTTTTGCACTTCTTGACAGTTAATCATCGGTTTTTGAATCTTTAGAACAATATTTTAAATTTTTATAGCCGAATTTTGCTGTTTTGAACTTTTCTATGAAAAGAATTTTGCATTTTTTAATTGTTTTTGGTCGGATTTTGACGTTTTAGTTTTTTATATTAAGACTTTTGCATTTTTAAACAGTTTATGACGAAAAATTGGTACTTTTTTGTTATTTTTTAAATTTTGTGAATAGATTTTTGCACTTTATGGCCGAATTTTGGTTCTGTCTGACTATATTTAAATATTTTTCAAGCTAATTTTGCTGTTTTTGATTATTATTGAATAGAATTTTGAAAATTTTTGATTTTTTATACCAAAATTTTTAATTTTTCAACAGTTTATGACCAAAGTTTTGTGTTTGTTGATAATATTTTCATATTTTTTGGCCGGGTTTTGCTATTTTTGACGTTTTTTGAAAAGATTTTTGCATTTTCCAATTGTTTTTGGCCGGATTTTTAAGTTTTTTTTGTTTTTTCTTGATAAGAATTTTTAATTTGCACTTTATGGCCGAATTTTGGTTCTTTCTGACTATATTTTAATATTTTTAGGCAAATTTTGCTGATTAATAAATTAATATTTTCAAAATTCAAAATTTTGAAAATTTTAACTTTTTTTATTGTTAGTTTTTGTTATTTTTGATCTTTTATACTAAAGTGTTTGCATTTTTTAACAGTTTATGACTAGAGTTTTGTGTTTTCTGATAATATTTTCATATTTTATGGCCGGATTTTAATATTTTTGACATTTTATGAAAAGAATTTTGTATTTGTTTTTGGCCGGATTTTAACGTTTTTGTTTGTTCTTTATAATAATTTTGTAGTTTTAAGCAGTTTTTGGTCAAAATTTGGTGCTTTTTGACAATTTTTCAGTACGTTATGGCCGGTTTTGGCTGTTTTATATATTTTTTGAATAGAATTTTGTTTTTTTGACAGTTTGAAGCTGGATTTTAGTTTTTCTGACAAAATTTTAATATTTTATTGCCGGATTTTATTATTTTTTGCTGTTTATGAGTAGAGTTTTGCACTTTTTAACAGTTTATGAACGGGTTTTGAAAATGTCTGCCAATATTTTATTATTTTATAGTCAGATTTTGCTATCTTGGACTTTTCTATGACCAAAGTTTTGTGTTTTCTGATAATATTTTTATATGTAATGGCCGGATTTTGCTATTTTTGACATTTTTTGAAAAGAATTTTTCATATTTTAATTGTTTTTTGGTCGGATTTTAACGTTTTTGTTCTTTATAAGAATTTTTTATTTTTAAGCAGTTTTTGGCCAAATGTTGGTGCTTCTAGATAATTTGTTAGTACTTAATGGCCGGTTTTGGCAATTTTTAACATTCTATGAACCGAATTTTGTTCTTTCGAGAATTTGTGACCTGGTTTTGGTGTTTCTGACAATATTTTATAGCTGGATTTTATCATTTTTTGCTGTTTTTGAATTGGATTTTGCACTTTTTGCACTTTTAAATAGTTTTGGTGCTTTTTATCAGTGCTTTTTCAACATTTTTTTTTGTATTTTTTGGCAGGATTTTGTTATTTTTTAAATTTTGTGAACAAAACTTTGCATTTTATGGCCGAATTTTGTCTTTTTTCAGACTACATTTTAATATTTTTAGGCGAATTTTGCTGTTTTCGATTACTAATGAATAGAATTTTGAAAATTGTAACCATTTTATTATTAGTTTTTGTCATTTTTGATATTTTATATCAAAGTTTTTGCATATTTTAACAGTTTATGACCAAAGTTTTGTGTTTTTGATAATAGTTTTATATTTTATTGCCGCATTTATCTATTTTTGACATTTTATGAAAAAAAATTCCTTTTTTCAATAATTTTTGGCCGGATTTTAACGTTTTTGTTTTTTTTTTTATAAGAATTTTGTATTTTTCAGCAGTTTTTGGCCAAAACTTGGTGTTTTTTGACAATTTTTTAGTACTTTATGGCCGGTTTTGGAAATTTTTAATATTTTTTTAGTAGAATTTTGTTTTTTCGACAGTTTGTGGGCCGGATTTTATCATTTTTTGCTTTTTATGAATAGAGTTTTGCACTTTTTGATAGTTTATGACCATATTTTGAATATTTCTGACAATGATTTAATATTTTGTAGTCGAATTTTGCTATTTTGAACCTTTCTATGAAAAGAATTTAGCACTTTTAAATTGTTTTGGGCCGGATTTTGACGTTTTTGTTGTTTATATTAAGAATTTTGCATTTTTAAACAGTTTATGACCAAATATTAATGCTTTTAACATTTTTTTGTATTTTTTTAGCAGGATATTGTTATTTTTTAAATTTTCTGAATAGAATTTTACACTTTATGACCGAATTTTGGCTATTTCTGACAATATTTTAATATTTTATTGGCGAATTTTGCATTTTTTAATTTTTAATAAATAGAATTTTGAATATTTCAACCGTTTTTTGTTAGGTTTTGTCATTTTTGATTTTTCATATCAAAGTTTTTGCATTTTTTAACAGTTTGTGACCAAAGGTTTGTGTTTTCTGATAATATTTTCATATTTTATGGCCGGATTTTAATATTTTTGACATTTTATGAAAAGAATTTTGCATTTTTGAATTGTTTTTGGCCGGATTTTAACGTTTTTGTTTGTTCTTTATAAAATTTTGCTTTTTTAAGTATTTTTTAGCCAAATGTTGTGTTTTTTGACAATTTCTAGTACTTTATGGGCGGATTTGGCTGTTTTTAACATTCTATGAATAGAATTTTGCTCTTTTGACAGTTTGTGACCGGATTTTGGGTTTTTCCGACAATATTTTAATATTTCATAGTCGAATTTTGTTATTTTGAACCTTTCTGTGAATAGAATTTTGCAGTTTTAAATTTGTTTTTGGCCGGGTTTTGACATTTTTGTTTTATATATTAAGAATTTTGCATTTTTAAACAGTTTATGACCAAAGTTTGGTGTTTTCTTATAATATTTTCATTCTTTGTGGCCGGATTTTGCTATTTTTAATTTTATACATTCTATGAATAGAATTTTGCACTTTGCATATGTTGGGGTTTTCAGAATGGCAAACCACCTTATCTTCTTGGTTCACTTGCCTAAACGTAGTGGACGGACGTTTTTTTTTATATATATGCAGACTACGTATTAACTACACATTTTGTGCAGCTCTTTTTTTCGGGTTTGGTTGTCACAATCTTACCTACCCATCACCATTTATTCACACAAAATAGTTGATATTATCGGCAACAACATTTGATGCTTAACACTCATAATTTGATTATTTTAGCATAAATTGTCAATATTGGATTACACTTGGGTGAACTGTTTCAAAGTAGAAACTTTTTAAGGGCACAATTTTATGGAGTTTTATGATTGTGAAGAGATTGTAATGTTTTTTTAATTTTTGCATAAATTCTTACTTTGTTTCTATTATGAAATAAGTTTGATTTTAAAATTTAGTCGCCATGCAGTCTGTGCGGTATTGAAATATTAGATCAGTTAAGACGTAATATGTTTATAATGTAGCGCTTATAAGCTATAATTACTGCATATTACATTATATATTTTAATTCTTAAAAATTTAAACCGAAAAAGCTAATGGTTTCCCCAACAAATGATGACAAATTTTATATTGACTAATGCTTAAGAAAACAAATCCATCCTTGAGGCTTGCATTATTATTTCCCTTAGCGAAGGGTGGGTTTTACGACTTCCAGATGTGTTGCATTTTTTTTTTGTGAGGGTGGATCATAAAGGGAATACCATAGAAATGTCGAAGTCACTCTCTCTTTTGTTCGAAAAAAATTCTAAGAAATTCCCGGACTAATAACAATGCTGTTTATAATATGGTTGGGAGTATTATTTTTTATTCACACCAATATGTTCAGTATTTATTACAATAATCCACGACATATTTGATATATGAATTGGGAATATTGTGATGCTAATGAAATCTAGAATTTATTCATGTAATTAACGTAGTATTATCATTGAAATATGGTTCTGCGATCAACTAATCTAGATTCAGTATGGAATTATTGTGGGATTTAATTATAATAAAAATGTAATAAAATTATAGAAATTATTTTATACTTTAATGTGAGTTTCAGCGAATGTGGTTCTAATTCATAAATATCACATTTTCCAATTAAAGAAAAATGTTTGCAATCCATATTAATATATTAATATTAAAATAAATGTTTTATTTTTGATTAGGAAATCTCTACTTTCAATCATTTATCTTTATTACCAATTTATATGAACCATATACGTAAAAACCCAGAATATTTCTTGTCTTAATTGATAAGTAAGTACATATTTTTTAAATATATATGAATAATTAAAAACACATTAGCTTTTTTTTTCAATGATATTTGCATTATAATGTCCTCAAATATTTGTTTTAATAATAATCGAATATTTAATTAAAGGATTTTTTTTTATTAGAATAATACGACTTTTGTAGACAAATAAAAGTATGATGATTTTCTTTTATTTCTAAACATCTTATAGGCCTTGATGAAAATTGGATAAATTCTGAGATGGGGCAGGAAAGCAATGAATAAATTGCAGGGGTGGGTTGGAGTCGTTCTATGCACAAATGTCTGATTCATTACATTTAATTCTATGCAAACAAGCGCGATAATGTTGTTTGAACTTGTAGAAATTACTGCAATTGCTTTCAAAGGATAATATACAAGGTGATTCAAAATTGCACGGCACTCTTCTAAATTTATATTAACATATTTTGGTATTAATTGCGGCGAACGGTGCAACATATTTATTGAATTTTTAACAATCTATTCAATTTCAATGTATTGGTTTGTTACCCATGTTTTGGAGTGTTTATGAAAGTTTTAACACACATTTATTGCATCCAATTAGCACAAAATTTTTTTTTTTTGCTTGAAATTTGAAAAAACGAACTGAATTGTCTCATAAAACTCATTGAAAAATGCGCAAACATTTATTTTATGTATGATATATGCACAATAAACTGATTTGTCTCATGAAATTCACTATAAAATGCATAGAAACGAAATTATTGCATAAAATTAGCACAAAATAATTGATTTATTGCATAATTTTTTTACAAAAAAACACTTAAAATTAGTTATAAATTGCTTAAAAAACCAATTTATTGTACAAAATATGCATAAAAAACTGATTTAAATCAAAAATTGCCTAGATACTTATTTATTGTATAAAACTGGCACAAAAATACGTATTTTATGCATGAAATTTAAACAAAAAACCGATTTATTTCATTAAAATCATACAGAAAACTTAGTTACCACAAAAACCAATTTATCTCATTATATTTATCGTAAATTACATTAAAAAACACATTTATTGCATAAAATTAGCACAAAAACCTGATTTGTTGCATAAAAATTGATTTATTAAGTCAAATTTTGACAAATAAGTTATTTGTCTCACAAACCTTATTATAAATAGTCTAGAAAACTTATTTATAGCATAAAAATTGCACAACAAATTTTTATTTCATAATGTTTACAATAAAATTAACTTTAATAATGTTTGCAATGCTTTAGAGTGTATTCAATGTTTTTAAAGTTTCTGTGAAGCATCTATCATGTTCATATTATGCTCCTGTACAATCTGTAACGCTTTTATGATGTTTTTATAATTTTCTGAAGCTTTAATAATGTTTTGAAAATATAAGAATTGTTTTACAGTATTTTCTATGTTTTTAAAGTTTCTGTGAAGGATCAATCATATTCATATTATGTTCCTGCAGTATCTGCAACGCTTTTATGATGTCTACAATGTTTTTACAATTTTATGAAGCTTTAATGTGTATTCAATGTTTCTAAAGTTTTTGTGAAGCATCTATCATGTTCATATTATGCTTCTGTAGTATCTGCAACGCTTTTATGATGTCCGCAATGATGTTACAATTTTATGAATAATGTTTTCAAAAAGTCTGTAATGCTTTACAGTGTTTTTAATGTATCTAAAGTTTTTGGGAAGCATCTATAATGCTTCTGCACTAATCATTTTGCAGTATTTGTAGTATATATTATGTTCTTAAAATATAAACAATGTTTGCAATGCTTTTGTGATGTTTTATACAACATTTTTGAAGCATCTATTATGTTTTACACTTTCCAATGTTTCTAAAAAAATTTGAAGCATTTTTAATGTTTTTTCAGAATGTTTCACTTTGTTTTTAATGTTTCTAATGTTTCTGTGAAGCATCTGTAATGTTTATAAGATGCTTTTGCAATATCTGCAACGTTTCTATAATGTCCGCTGTTTTTACAATGTTCTTAAAATGTTAGTAATGCTTTACAGCTTTTTCAATGTTTTTAAAGATTCTGTGAAGCATCTATTATATTCATATTATGTTCCTGCAGTATCTGCAAAACTTTTATAATGTCTGCATTGTTTTACATTTTTTATGAAGTTTCTATAATATTTTTAAAATGTTTGCAATGCTTCACAGTGTTTTTTTAATTTTTTTGTAAAGCATTTATAGTGTTGTCAAGACACTTTTGTAACTTTTGTTGTATCTGCAGCGATTCTATAATGCCTGCAATGTTTTTTTTAAATTTTTTTATGAAACTTCTATAATGTTCACAAAATGTTAATAATGTTTTACAGTGTTTCAATGTTTCTTTGAAGCACCTATAAAGTTTATAAAATGCTTCTGCAATGCTTCTATAATGCCCACAATGTTTTTACAGTTTTTTTTTTTAAGTTTTCAGTGTTTGCATATTTTACAGTTTTTCCTATGTTCTTAAAATTTGTGAAGCATCTTTGATGTTCTAAAGATACTTCTGCTGTATCTGCAGCACTTCCGTAATGTCCGCAATGTTTGTACACTTTTTATGAAGTTTTTGTGAAGCATCAATAGTGTTCTCAGTACACTTCTGTTGTATCTGAAGCGATTCTATAATGCCCGCAATGTTTTTAAATTTTTTATAAAGTTTCTATAATGTTCACAGAATGTTAACAATGTTTCTAGTGTTTCAATGTTTCTAATGTTTCTGTGAAGCACCTATAATGTTTATCTGTTTTTTTAAATTTTTGTGAAGCATTTTTGATGTTCTTAAGATACTTTTTTATAATGTCCGCAATGTTTTTAATGTTTCTAAAGTTTCTGTGAAGCATCTATTATGTTTATATTATGCTCCTGTAGTATCTGCAACGCTTTTATAATGTCCGCAATGTTTTTACAGTTTTTATTAAGCTTCCTTAATGTTTTCAGAATATTTGCCATGTTACAAAGTTTTTAAAATTTCTGTGAAGTATCTTTGATGTTCTTAACATACTTCTGGCGTATCTGCAGCGTTTCTATAATGTTCGTTATGTTTTCACAATTTTATGAAGTTTTAATTATATTCTCAAAATGTTTCTAATGCTTTATAGTGTTTTTAATGTTTCTAAAGTTTTTGTGAAGTATCTTTCATGTTCATATTATTCTCCTACAGTATCTGCAATGCTTTCATAATGTCCGCAATATTTTTACAATTTTTTGAAGCTTTAATAATGTTCTCAATATTTCTAACGTTTCTTTGACGCATTTGTCATGTTTATATTATGTTCCTGGAGTATATGCAACGCTTTTATAATGTTTGCAATGTTTTTACATTTTGTATGAAGCTTCTTTAATGTTTTCAGAATATTTTCCATATTTGACAGTGTTTTCAATATTTTTAAAGTTTCGGTGAAGCATCTATTATGTTTATATTATGCTCCTGCAGTATCTGCAACGCTTTTATAATGTGCGCAATGTTTTTACATTTTTTAGGAAGCATCTTTAGTGTACTTAAAATGTTTGCAGTGTTTAACAGTGTTTTCAATGTTTTTAAAATTTTAAGAATGTTTTTAAGATACTTCTGCAGATGCTGCAGACTTCTATAATGCCTTCAATGTTTTTAAATTTTTATGAAGCATTTATATTATTCTAAGGTTTTTGGGAATATAATGCATTTGCTGTGATCTTTATGCAGTTGTATGTTCTAAAACTATTAACAATGTTTGCAACGCTTCTGTATAGTTTTCTAAATTTTTTGAAGTATCTATAATGTTTTACATTTTTCAATGTTCTTAAAGATTTTGTGAAGTATTTTTAATGTTTTCAAGATACTTTTGCAGTACTAGCAGTGCTTCTATAATGTCTGCAGTATTTTTACAATTTTTAATAAGCTTTTGTCATGTTCTTAGAATGTTTTACAGTATTTTTAATGTTTTTAAAGTTTTTGTGAAGCATCAAGTAATGTTTATAAGATGCTTCTGCAGTATTTGCGTTGTTTCTATAATGTACGCAATGTTTTTATATAATGTTTTCAGAACGTTTGCAATACTTTACAGTGTTTTCAAAGTTTCTGTAAAGCGTCTATAGTCTTTTTAAGATATTTCTGTTGTATCTGCAGTGATTCTATAATGCTCGCAATGTTTTTTTAAATTTTTTATTAGTATTATCTATAATGTTTCACACTTTTTATTGCTTTGAAAGTTTTTGTGAAGCATTTTTGATGTTTTTAAGATACTTTTGCTGTACCAGTGCTTCTATAATGTCCTCAATATTTTTACACTTTTTATGAAGTTTCTATCAAGTTTTCAAAATGTTTCACAGTGTTTTGAATGTTTCTAAAGTTTCTGTGAAGCATTTATAATGTTTATAAGTTGCTTTTTTAGTATCTGCAGCGTTTCTATAATGTCTGCTATGTTTTTACGTTTTTTATAATGTTTGCAATGCTTTACAGTGTTTTCTAAAATTCTGTGAAGCATCTATAGTGTTCTCAGGACACTTCTGCGGTATCTGCAATTTTTTGTGAAGTTTCTATAATGTTCACAGAATGTTAACAATGTTTTAAAGTGTTTCAATGTTTTTAATGTTTCTGGGAAGCACCTATAATGTTTATAAGATGCTTCTATAATGCTTGCAATGTTTTTTTTTTGTTTTTATGAAGTTTCTTTAATGTTTTTAGAATATTTGCAATGTTTTACAGTGTTTTGTATGTTTCTAAAATTTCTGTGAAGCATTTTTGATGTTTTCAAGATATTTCTACTTTATCTGCAGCGCTTTCATAATGTTCGCAATGTTTTTACATTTTTATGAAGCTTTAATAATGTTTTTAAAATGTTTGTAATGATTTACAGTTTTTTCAATGTTTTTAATGTTTTTGTGAAACATCTATAATGCTTCTGCAGTGATCGATCTTTTTGCAGTATACTTTTTGAAGCATTTATAATGTTTTACATTTTCCAATGTTCTTAAAGTTTCTGTGAAGCATTTTTAATGTATTCAAGATACTTTTGCTGTGCTTCTATAATGTCCTCAATATTTTTATACTTTTTATGAAGCTTCTGGCATGTTCTCAGAATGTTTTACTGTGTTTTCGATGTTTTTAAAGCATCTATAATGTTTAGAAGATGCTATTGCAGTATATGCAGCGTTCCTGTAATGTCCGCAACGTTTTTTCACTTTTTATAACGTTTGCAGAATAGTTGCAATGCTTTACAGTATTTTCAAAGTTTCTGTGAAGCATCTATAGTGTTCTCAGGACACTTCTGTTCTATCTGCAGCGATTCTATAATGCCTGCAATGATTTTTAATTTTTTTAGGAAGTTTCTATAATGTTCACAGAATGTTTACAATGTTTTCTAGTGTTTTGATGTTTCTAATGTTTTTGCAAAGCACTTATAAGATTCTTCTAAACAAACAAAACTGTTCTCAAAACACTTCTGCTGTATCTGCAGCGATTCTATAATGCCCGCAATTTATTTTTGATTTCTTATGAAGCTTCTATAATGTTCACAGAATGTTAACAATGTTTACAGTGTTTCAATGTTTCTGCTTGGTGCTTCACCTATAATGTTTATAAGATGCTTCTGCAATGCTTCTATAATGCCCGCAATGTTTGACAGTTTTTATAAAGTTTCTGTGTTTCTAAAATTTCTGTGAAGCATTTTTGATGTTCTCAATATGCTTTCATAATATACGTAATGATTTTACAATTTTATGAAGCTTTAATAATGTTCAAAAAATGTTTGTAATGCTTTACAGTGTTTTAATGTTTCCAAAGTTTCTGTGAAGCATCTATAATGCTTCTGCACTGATTCTTTTGCAGTATTTGCAGTATATATTATGTTTTTAAAATATTAACAATGTTTGCAATGCTTTTACAATGTTTTAAAGTTTCTGTGAAGCATCTATAGTGTTCTCATAACACTTCTATTTTTTTATAAAGCTTCTATAATGTTTACAGAATGTTAACAATGTTTTACAGTGTTTCTAATGTTTCTGTGAAGATTTTTTGGAATGCTTTACAATGTTTTTCTGTGAAGCATATATAAAGATGCGTCTGCAGTATCTGCAGTGCTTTTATTTTATTTGCAATCTTTTTACCTTTTTTATGAAGTTTCTTTAATGTTCTCAAAATGTTATACAGTGTTACTGTAATGTTTTATAAAAAAAATTCAAGCATCTATAATGTTTTAAACTTTACAATGTTTTTAAAGTTTCTGTGAAGCATTTTTAATGTTTTCAAGATACTTATTGCGGACATAAGTATATTTTTACGCTTTTTATGAATGTTCTCAGACTGCTTTACAGTGCTTCAATGTTCTTAAAGTTTTTGTGAAGCATCTGTATTGTTTATAAGATGCTTCTGCAGTATCTGCAACGTTTTTATAATGTCCGCAATGTTTTTAAATTTTTTATGATACTTCTATGAAAGTTAACAATGTTTTTCAGTGCTTCAATGTTTATAATATTCTTTGAAGTACTTATAATGTTTATAATTGCTTCTGCAATGCTTTTATAATACCCGCAATGCTTTTACAGTTTTTATGATTTTTCTTTAATGTTTTTAGAATAGAATTTTAGTTTTGCTGTATCTGCAGCGCTTTCATAATATCTACAATGTTTATACAATTTTATGAAGCTTTAATAATGTTTTCAAAATGTTTGCAATAATTGACAGCTTTTTCAAAAGTTTTTGTGAAACATCTATCATGTTTATATTATACTTTTATATGTTTTTAGATATTTTATGAAGTTTTTATAGTGTTCTTAGAATGTTTGTAATGTTTTACAGTGTTTTCAATGTTTTTAAAAAAATTGTGTAACAATTATAATGTCCTTAAGATACTTCTGCACAGTCTGCACTGTTTCTATAATGTCCACAATGTTTTCCATTTTTTATGAAGCAACTATGTTTATTAATTTTTTGGAATGCTTATGCATATGCTAAAAAGATGTTTTTGCAGTTTCTGTGAAGCATCTATTATGTTTGCAATGTTTTACAGTGTTTTCAAAGTTTCTGTGAAGGATATATAGTGTTCTCAGGACATATCTGTTGAATCTGCAGCGACTCTATAAAGCTTATATAATAATCACAGAATGTACTGTTTGTCCGCAATGTTTTTACAGTTTTTTTGAAGTTTTTTTAATGTTTTCAGAATATTTGCCATGTTTTACAGTGTTTTCTAAAATTTCTGTGAAGCATCTTTGATGTTTTCACGATAATTCAGCAGTATCTGCAGCGTTTCTATAATGTCCGAAATGTTTTTACATTTTGCATAATGTTTTCAGAATGTTTGCAATGTTCTGCAGTGTTTTCAAAGTTTTTGTCAAACATCTATAGTGTTCTCAGGACACTTCTGTTCTATCTGCAGTTATTCTATAATGTTTACAGAATGTTAACAATGTTTTACAGTGTTTCAATGTTTCTTTGAAGCACCTATAATGTTTATAAGATGCTTCTGCAATGCTTCTATAATGCCTGCAATGTTTTTTACAGTTTTTATGAAGTTTTTTAATGTATTCAGAATATTTACCATGTTTCTATATTTCTATATTTCTAAAGTTTCTGTGAAGCATTTTTGATGTTTTCAAAATAGTTTGCAGTATCAGCAGCGTTTCTATAATATCCGCAATGTTTTTTACACTTTTTATAATGTTTTCAGAATGTTTGAAAAGCTCTACAGTGTTTTCAAAGTTTCTGTGAAGCATCTATTGTGTTCTCAGAACATTTCTATTGTATTTGCAGCGATTCTATAATGCCCGCTATGTTTTTCTATAATGTTCACAGAATGTTAACAATGTTTTACAGTGTTTCAATATTTTTAATGTTTCTGTGAAGCACTTATAATGTTTATAAAATGCTTCTGCAATATCTGCTGTGCCCGCAATGTTTTTACAGCTTTTATGAAACTTGTTTAATGTGTTCAGAATATTTGCCATGTTTTACTGTGTATTCTATGTTCTTAAAATGCCTGTGAAGCATTTTTGGTGTTCTCAAGATATTTCTTCTATTTTTAATTTAATGAAGTTTTAATAATGTCCTCAAAATGTTCTCAATCTTTTTAAAGTTTTTTTGAAGCATTTATCATGTTCATATTATGTTCCTGCAGTATCTGCAACGCTTTTATAATGTCCACAATATTTTCTTTTTTTTATGAAGCAATTTTTTGTTCTAAGATTTTTTGGAATGCTTTACAATGTTTTTAAAGTTTCTGGGAAGCATCTTTAATGCTTTTGCAGTGATCCTTTTGCAATATTTGCAGTATATATAATATTCTTAAAATATTAACAATGTTTGCAATGCTTCTGTAATGTTTTCAAATAAATTTTGAAACAGTTTTTGTGAAGCATTTTTAATGTTTTCAAGGTACTTCTGCTGTAGCAGCAGTGCTTCTATAATATCCGCAATATTTTTACACTTTTTATTAAGCTTTTGTTATGTTCTCAGAATGTTTCACAGTGTTTTCAAAAGTTTCTGTGAAGCATCTATAATGTTAATAAGATGCTTCTGCAGTATCTGCAGCGTTTTTAAACTTTTAATTAAGTTTCTATAATGTTTTTAGAATGTTTGCAATGCTTTACAGTGTTTTTAAAGCTTCTGTGAAGCATCTATGTTCTTAGAACACTTCTATTCTATCTTCAGCAATTCTATAATGCCCGCAGTGTTTTTTTTTTTAATTTTCATCAAGTTTCTATAATGTTTACAGAATGTTAACAATGTTGTACAGTGTTTCAATGTTTCTGTGAAGCACCTATAATGTTCATAAGAAGCTTCTGCAATATCTGCAGTGTTTTTATAATGCCCGCAATGTTTTTACAGTTTATATTAAGCTTTTTTAGAATATTTGTTGTTTTGCAGTGTTTTCTATGTTCCTAAAACTTCTGTGAAGCATCTTTGATGTTTTTAAAATAAATCTGCTGTATCTGCAGCGTTTCCATAATGTCCGCAATGTTTTTACAATTTTATGAAGCTTTAATAATGTTTCTAAAGTTTCTTTGAAGCATCTTATATGTTCATATTATGTTCCTGCAGTATCTGCAACGCTTTTATAATGTTTTTACATTTTTTATGAAGCTTCTATAGTGTTCTTAAAATGTTTGCAATGTTTAACAGTATTTTCAATGTTTTTAAATTGTTAAGATACTTCGGCAGCATCTGCAGCAATTATAAATTGTTCTAATATTTTATGGAATGATTTACAATGTTTTTAAAGTTTTTGTGAAGATGTTTCTGCAGTATCTGCAGTGCTTTTATAATTTCTGCAACATATTCTATAATGCCCGCAATATTTTATTATTTTTTATGAAGCTTCTGTAATGTTTACAGAATATTAACAATGTTTTACTTTGTTTCAATGTTTCTGCGAAGCACCTATAATGTTTATAAGATGCTTCTGCAATGCTTTTATAATACCCCAATGTTTTTACATTTTTATGAAGCTTTAATAATGTTCTCAAAATGTGTGTAATACTTAACAATGTTTTTAATGTGTCCAAAATTTATGTGAAGCATCTTTCATGTTTTCAAGATACTTCTGATGTATCTGCAGCGCTTCCATAATGTCTGCAATGTTTTACAGTATTTTCAAAGTTTCTGTGAAGCATCTATAGTGTTCTTAGGACACTTCTGTTCTATCTGCAGCGATTCTATAATGCCCGCAATGAATTTTAATTTTTTTAGGAAGTTTCTATAATGTTCACAGAATGTTTACAATGTTTTCTAGTGTTTTGATGTTTCTAATGTTTTTGCAAAGCACTTATAAAATTTTTCTATAACGCCCGCAATCTTTTTACAGTTTTTATGAAGCTTCTTTAATGTTTTTAGAATATTTGGAGTATTTCACAGTGTTTTCTATGTTCTTAAAATTTCTGTGAAGCATTTTTGATGTTCTTAAGATACTTCTGCTGTATCTGCATCGCATTCATAATATCCGCGTTGTTTTTACGTTTTCATGAAGCTTTACTAACGTTCTCAAATTTTTTTTAATTTTTTGCAGTGATTTCAATGTTTTACAGTGTTTTTTATGTTGCTAAAATGTCTGTGAAGCATCTTTGATATTCTCAAGATAATTCTGCTCTATCCGTAGCTTTTTTCACAATGTTTTTATAGTTTTATGAAGCTTTAATAATGTTTTCAAAATGTCTTCAATGTTTCTAAAGTTTTTTTGAAGCATCTATCATGTTTGTAGTATGCTCTTGCAGTATCTGCAATGCTTTTATAATGTCCGCAGTGTTTTTACATTTTTTTATGAAGCTTCTATCATGTTCTTAGAATGTTTGCGATGTTTTAATGTTTCTAAAGTTTTTGTGAAGCATCTATAATGTTGGCAAGGTCTGCAGCGTTTTAATAATGTCCGCAATGTTTTTACACTTTTTATAATGATTTCAGAATGTTTGCAATGATCTACAGTGCTTTAAAAGTTTCTGAGAAGCATCTATAGTGTTCTCAGGACACTTCTGTTGTATTTGCAGCGATTTGGTAATGCCCGCAATGTTTTTTTAAATTTTTTTATGAAGTTTCTATAATAATCACTGAATGTTAACTATTTTACAGTGTTTCAATGTTTCTAATGTTTCTGTGAAACACCTATAATGTGTATAAGATGCTTTTGAAATGCTATTATAATGCCCGCAATGTTTTTACAGTACTTATGAAGTTTCTTTAATGTTTTTAGAGAATTTGTCATGTTTTATAGTGTTTTCTATGTTTCTAAAATTTCTGTAAAGCTTCTTTGATGTTCTCAAGTTACTTTTACTGTATCCTCAGCGCTTCTATAATGTCTGCAATGTTTTTACAATTTTATGGACCTTTTATAATGTTCGCAAAAGGTTTTTAATGTTATCAGTGATATTTTTGCAGTATTTGCAGTATATATTATGTTCTTAAAATATTAACAATGTTTGCAATGCTTCTGACAATTTTCTAAAGTTTTTTGAAGCACCTATAATGTTTTACAGTTTTCAATGTTTTTAAAATTTCTGTGAAGCATTTTTAGTGTTTTCAAGATACTTTTGCTGTACCATTAATGCTTCTATAATGTCCGCAATGTTTTTTTTTTATGAAGTTTCTGTAATGTCTCAGAATGTTTCACAGTGTTTTTAAAGTTGTTGTGAAGCACCTATATGCAGCGTTTCTATAGTGTCTGCAATGTTTTTACACTTTTTATAATGTTTTTAGAATGTTTGCAATGCTTTCCAGGGTTTTCAAAGTTTCTGTGAAGCATTTATAGTGTTTTTAGAACACTTTTGTTGAATCTGCAGCGATTCTATAATGCCCGCAATGTTTTTTGAATTTTGTTACAAGTTTATATAATGTTTACAATGTTTTAGAGTGTTTTAATGTTTCTAATAAATCTGCGAAGCACCTATAATGTTTTTAAGATGCTTCTACAATGCTTCTATAATGCCCGCAATGCTTTTACACTGTTTATGAAGTTTCTTTAATGTTTGCAGAATATTTACCATGTTTTCAAGATAGTTCTGCAGTATCAGCAGTTTTTCTATAAAATTTGCAATGTTTTGCATGTTTTATAATGTTTTCAGAATGTTTGTAATGCTCTACAGTGTTTTTAAATTTTTTGAGAACACTATAGATGCTTTATAGTGTTTTCAGGACACTTTAGTTGTATCTGC
Organism: Tachinus rufipes; assembly: GCA_963932245.1. Lineage (NCBI taxonomy): Eukaryota > Metazoa > Arthropoda > Insecta > Coleoptera > Staphylinidae > Tachinus > Tachinus rufipes. The sequence continues at coordinate 101,657,083 of OZ010747.1, read as the reverse complement.
TGTGATTCTATAATGTTCACAGAATGTTAACAATGTTTTACAGTGTTTCAATGTTTCTAATATTTCTGTGAAGCACCTATAATGTTTATAAGGTGCTTCTGCAATGCTTCTATAATGCTCGCAATGTTTTTTCAGTTTCTATGAAGCTTCTTGAATGTTTTCAGAATATATGTTTTATAGTGTTTTCTATGTTCTTAAAATTTCTTTGAAGCATCTATTTCTGCTGTATCTGCAGCGCTTCCACAATGTTCGCAATGTTTTGACAATCTTATGAAGCTTTAATAATGTTTTCAATGTTTCTAAAGTTTCTGTGAAGCATCTATCACGTTCATATTATGCTCTTGCAGTATCTGCAAAGCGCATTTTTTTACATTTTTTATAAAGTTTCAACCTTCTACAAGGCCATCATCAGACGGTTATACAACGAAGTAGACTTAAGGCTTACTTAAATTGGGTTGAATAAGATAAGGTAAAGTATAAATATGATTAAATTTGTTGTACAATACAAATTAAAAAAGAAAAACTATGCTTTTGTTCGATTCGTAGTTCAAGTTAAATTAAAAATAGATAATTGCTTCTAGTTATCATTAGCAAAATATATATTACTGTATGACAACTAACACCTGTACAAATAGGTAATTATTAAGTTCCTTCATGTATTAATGAACTAATGTGTTTTGTTTAATAATTACTGTCAAAGTAATAAATGAATATAGAAATTATACTGAGAACTGGATATTCCTTATAGTTTAAATGTTATGCCATTTTCCTTTCATATATCAATAGATGTAACAATCTGCTCAATATCCACCATATTTAATTTCATTAAAACATTTACGTGTAATTTTATAATCGTTTGCGGCGGTAATAGATTTCAAATTCCACTTTGCGTTTTATGTTTCTATCCGTTTTTTTTTTTGTAAAAAAGCCATCAGGGCCTGTGTAAATGAAACGATTATGTAAATATAATAATATCAAGCTACTGTATATCGTAGTTGGTTAAAGCGCCTTAACTTCTTCATTAAACATCAATTAAGCCAGGAATGAAATGTTAATTGCGTAGTTATTTAATACCAACGGCGGCAGTAGTTGCAAGTAGAAAAAAGGGCAGCTTTTCTTGCGAAATTTAAATAATTTCTTCAATGAGATTCAATTAGAAGCTGGAAAATTAAATGAAATCAAAGACTAGTTAGTATTATACCGCATCAAGTTCTTTTTGCTGAAAATGGTTTTAATTTTGTCATTTTAAAATTTTATACATTAACAGTTACGCTATATGAATACGTTCGTTATCATTCAGAAATCGGTTCATGAAGCGGTCTAGTGATTGGAACGAGTGAGCAATTTCAGGATTACGTTTGAAGTAGCTTCGCTTTGTCCGAGGAAGGTCGAAGGAGTATGAACACGTCTTTTAATTTCAAATAAACATTAATTTCAAACATCTGGTATGACTGATATAATTAAATAAATAATTATTATATCCATTTAATTCTTTACAAGTTGCCCCCACAAAAGCTTGCGTAAATTACATTTTCATTCGATCAATTCATACTTAATTCTCAGATGGAATAACGACACTAAAGAAAATCCATCGCATTTATATATATATATTATAATTCATCTTCCTTTTTTATCTCTGTAATGAATTCTATTCTTACGCTTCGACGTTCGGACCCCAAAATCGGATTAAATAATAAACGATTCGATCTGTTCTGGCCGTGAAGTCGTATAATATATTGGTTTTCTCAGTGGGTTAGACAGGACTTGTAACAAAAGGTGTCGGTTCTGGCCACTACGGATGGTATCGCTTAATCGTTGGCTCTTATTGTAGAAGGTGGTTAGGTTGCTTTTACGATGCTGGTAAGGTGTTATGTGGGATGCCCAGATGGTTCTTTGTGTTTCTTATTTCCTTTATGTTAGTAGTCCGAATAAATTATTCGATTTTATGACAGCGGCTGGAGGGTTAATACTGTAAGTTATGAGATTTTTTAAATAAATCTGACATTCATTGTTGTAATAAAAAAAAGAATCATACAAGGTTTTAGAAGCTTCGTTTTTTTTATTTGTTAATTTTTATCTTGTAACATAACAACATTTTTGTTGGATGATGTTTTACATTTCTTATATCTTATAACTCGTTTCTTACAGGAAAATATTTCCATGAATTTAAAAATAAAAATAAAAGTTTGTTGATGAAATCTCTTATTTGTGTATTATAATATAGTTTTCAAGTAGTTTAATTTAAATTTGCGACAATTTACGTAAGGATTTTTTTCACAAAAATCTTTTTTTTTTTTAACAAAATTACAAATCTCAAAATTGACATATGTTTAGCTATATTTTAGGCCTTTTACCAGCAAATTTAATTAAAATTGTCTGATACGTTTTTGTTTTTCGACAATTTACGGAAGAATTCTATAGTTTTTTCCACTTTTCAGCTTGCAAAAATTATTTTTTGTAACAAATTTACAAATTTTTAAATTGTAATATGTTTAGCTATATATAAGGCCTATTACCAGCAAATTTGGTTGAAATCGCACGATTTGTTTTTATTTTACGACAATTTAAGTAAGAATTTTTCAGTTTTTTTAAATTTTTAATTTATTTTTTGTATAAAAACTAAGAATTTTAAAATTGCAAAATGTTAAGCTATATATAAGGCCCATTACCAGCAATTTTGATTTAAATTGCAAGACTCGTTTTTGTTTTACGACAATTTACGTAGGAATTTTAGCGTTTTTTTACATTTAAGCTTAATAAAAATATTTGTTTTTTTACAAATTTTAGTTTTTAAAATTGTAATATGTTTAGCAACATCTTAAGTCATTCACCAGCAAATTTAATTAAAATCGCTTGACTCGTTTTTGTTTTACGATCAAAATAATAAGCATTTTGCCGTTTTTTACGTTTTTAAGGTTACAAAAACTATTTTTTGTAACTAAATTTTAATTTTTAGAATTGTTATTTGTTAAGCTATATCTAGGGTCAGTTTTCAATAATTTCAGTAAAAATCGGTTGATTTGTTTTTGTTTTATAACAATTTACGTAAGAATTCTAACGTTTTTTTCTTTTATAAAGTTACAAAAAACATTTTTTTTGTAACAAAATTAAAAAAATTTAAATTGCATTATGTTAAACAATATCTTGTTCTTTTTTTCCAATAATTTTGATCAAATTTGCCCGATTGGTTTTTGTTTTACGAACCAAATAGTAAGAATTTGACCGTTTTTTGCATTTTTGAGCTTACAAAAACTATTTTTTTTAGATAACATTACAACTTTAAAAGTTGCATTATGTTTAATAGTATTTTGGTCTTCTTTACAATAATTTTGTTTAATTTTGCCCGATTGGTTTTTGTTTTACGAACTAAATAGTAAGAATTTTGTCGTTTTTTGCACTTTTGAGCTCATAAAAACTAATTTTTTATAATAAATTTTTATTTTTTTAAATTTCATTATGTTAAGCAATGTCTTAGTCCACTTACCAATCATTTTGATTAAATTTGCCCGATTGGTTTTTGTTTTACGAACCAAAAAGTAATTATTTTACCGTTTTTTGCACTTTTGAGCTCATAAAAACTATTTTTTTTAATAAATTTTTATTTTTTTAAATTGCATTATATTAAGCAATATCTTGTTCTACTTTCCAATAATTTTGGTCAAATTTTACCGATTAGTTTTTGTTTTACAAACTAAACAGTAAGAATTTTACCGTATTTTGCACTTTTGAGCTCATAAAAATTATTTTTTTGTAATAAAATTGCATTTTTAAAAATTGCATTATGTTAAGCTTTATCTTGGTCTTCTTTCCAATAATTTTGATCAATTTTGCTCGATTGGTTTTTGTTTTACGGACTAAATAGTAAGAATTTTACCGTTTTTTGCAATTTTGAGCTCATAAAAACTAATTTTTTTTATAATTTTGTTTTAATTGCATTATATTAAGCAATATTTTGTTCTACTTTCCAATAATTGTGGTCAAATTTGCCCGATTGGTTTTTGTTTTACGAAATAGTAAGAATTTTACCGTTTTTTGCACTTTTGAGTTTATGAAAATATATTTTTTGTAATAAAATTACACTTTTAAAAAATGCATTATGTTAAGCTATATCTTGGTCTTTTTTTCAATAAGTTTGATCATATTCGCTCGATTGGTTTTTGTTTTACGAACTAAATAGTAAGAATTTTTCCGTATTTTGCACTTTTGAGCTTATAAAAATTATTTGTTTGTAATAAAATTTCATTTTTAAAAATTGCATTATGTTAAGCTATATCTTGAACTTCTTTTCAATAATTTTGATCAAATTTGCCTGATTGGTTTTTGTTTTACTAAAAAGTAAGAATTTTGTCGTTTTTGCACTTTTGAGCTCATAAAAACTAATTTTTTGTAGTAAATTTAAATTTTTTTAAATTGCATTATGTTAAACAATATCTTGATTCTCTTTCCAATAATTTTTATTAAATTTGCCCGATTGGTTTTTGTTTTACGAACTAAATAGTAAGAATTTACCGTTTTTTGCACTTTCGAGCTCATAAAAACTATTTTTTTGTAATAAATTTTTATTTTAATAAAATGCATTATGTTAAGCAATGTCTTAGTCTTCTTTCCTGTAATTTTGATAACATTTGCCTTATTGGTTTTTGTTTTACAAACTAAATAGTAAGAATTTTACCGTGTTTTGTAATTTTGAGCTTATAAAAACTATTTTTTGTAATGAAATTGCATTTTTAAAATTTGCAATATGTTAAGCTATATCTTGGTCTTCTTTCCTATAATTTTGATCAAATTTGCCCGATTGGTTTTTGTTTTACAAGCTAAATAGTAAGAATTTTACCGTTTTTTGCACTTTTGAGCTCATAAAAACAAATTTTTTGTAATAAATTTTTATTTTTAAAAATTGCATTATGTTAAGCAATATCTTGATATTTTTTCTAATAATTTTGATTAAATTTGCTTGATTGGTTTTTGTTTTACGAATTAAACAGTAAGAATTTTACCGTTTTTTTTGCACTTTTGAGCTCAAAAAACTGTTTTTTGTAATAAAATTGCATTTTTTAAAATTGCATTATGTTAAGCTATAGCTTGGTCTTTTTTTCAATAATTATGATCAAATTTGCCCGATTGGTTTTTGTTTTACAAACTAAATAGTAAGAATTTTACCGTTTTTTGCACTTTTGAGTTCATAAAACTATTTTTTTGTAATAAAATTATATTTTTATAAAATTGCATTATGTTAAGCTATATCTTGATCTACTTTTCAATAATTTTGATCAAATTTGCCCGATTGGTTTTTGTTTTACGAATTAAATAGTGAGAATTTTACCGTTTTTTGCACTTTTGAGTTTATAAAAACTATTTTTTTGTAATAAATTTTTATTTTTTTAAATTGCATTATGTTAAGCAATATTTTAGTCCACTTTCCAATAAGTTTGATTAAATTTACTCGATTGGTTTTTGCTTTACGAACTAAACAGTAAGAATTTTACCGTTTTTTGCACTTTTGATCTCATAAATACTATTTTTTTGTAATGAAATTACATTTTTAAAAATTGCATTATGTTAAGCTATATCTTGATCTACTTTTCAATAATTTTGATCAAATTCGCCCGATTGGTTTTTGTTTTACGAACTAAACAGTAAGAATTTTACTGTTTTTTTGCACTTTTGAGCTCAAAAAACTGATTTTTGTAATAAAATTACATTTTTAAAAATTGCATTATGTTAAGCTATATCTTGGTCTTCTTTTCAATAATTTTGATCAAATTTGCCTGATTTGTTTTTGTTTTACGAACCAAATAGTAAAAATTTTACCGTTTTTTGCTTATAAAAACCTTTTTTTTGTAATTTTTGGCCTCGAATATGATTAAATTTAAATTTTTCTTAGAAAGTTTAGACGATACATATAAATCTAGCCTCAAAAATATAATATCTGGCCACAAATGTAAGAAATCCGATTTCTAAAATACCAAATCCGGCCTTAAAAATATAAATCCGGCTATAAAAGTATGAAATTGGATATGAAATAAGACTTAAAATTATAAAAATAACCACAAAACTAAGAAATCCGGCATTTAATGTTAAAAATCCGGCATCCAAAGCAAAAATCCGGCTTCCAAAGTAAAAATCCGGCCTCCAAAGTAAAAATCCGGCTTCCAAAGTAAAAATCCGGCCTCCTAAGTAAAAATTCGGCCTCCAAAGTAAAATTCTTGCTTTAAAAGTTATAAATTCCAACTTGTAAACATAATTAATTATTAAATTTAACAAATTTAACCTAAAAGGATAAAAATCCGGCTTAAAATGTACAAAATCCGGCCTCGATACTTTAAAAGTTGTCTTAAAAGGTCACAAAAGTTAAAATTGAAAAATTCGGTTTTAAGAACAAACAAATTTGATTTTGAAAATACTTAATCTGCACTCTAACGTACAAAATTTGATCTTAAAACTTTAAATATTAATCCAGCTTTTGTATAAACTACTCCGGTCACAAAAATGATAACGAAATGAAAAATCAATCCTGGAATTAAAATATTTGTTTTCTAAAATGCAAAATCCGGCTTTAAAATTTTAACATCCAGTCTTGGATCAAACAAATTTGGTCTTAGAATACCTTATTCTGCCTCTAAGTACAAAAAATTCAGTTTAATAAACGAAATCTGCAATATTTTTGTATAAAATCGATTTTTCATGAAAAATAGAATTTTCCAAAATTGTTTTTATAATTTTTTCAATAAATTCAAGTATGCTGAATCCAAAATTTTAAACCGCAACTCAAAATTCCTGCTGGTTATTACAAAAATCCAATTTAATTAACAAAAAGTACAATATTTTTGTTTAAATTAGATTTTTCATGAAAAACTGAAATTTCCAAAATTGTTTTTATATTTTTTTAAATTAATTCAAGTATGCTGAATCCAAAATTTTAAACCGTAACTCAAAAATCCTGCTGGTTATTACAAAAATTCAATTTAATTAACAAAAAGTGCAATATTTTTGTATAAATTAGGTTTTTCATGAAAAACTAAACTTTCCAAAATTGTTTTTATAATTTTTTAAATAAATTGAAGTGTGCTGAATCCAAAATTTTAAACCGCAACTCAAAATTCCTGCTGGTTATTACAAAAATTCAATTTAATTAACAAAAAGTGCGATATTTCTGTATAAATTAGATTTTTCATAAAACACTGAATTTTTTAAAATAGTTTTTATAATTTTTTAAATTTATTTATGTATGCTGAATTCAAAATTTTAAACCGCAACTCAAAATTCCTGCTGGTTATTACAGAAATTTAGTTTAATTAACAAAAAGTGCAATATTTTTGTATAAATTAGGTTTTTCAATGAAAAACTGAATTTTCCAAAATGGTTTTAATAAATTTTTCAATAAATCCAAGTATGCTGAACCCAAAATTTTAAACCACAACTCAAAATTCCTGCTGGTTATTACAAAAATTCAATTTAATTAACAAAAAGTGCAATATTTCTGAATAAATTAGATTTTTCATGAAACACTGAATTTTCCAAAATGGTTTTTATAAATTTTTCAATAAATTTAAGTATGCTGAATCCAAAATTTTAATCCTCAACTTAAAATTCCTGCTGGTTCATACAGAAATTTAATTTTATTAACAAAAAGTGCAATATTTTAGTATAAATTAGGTTTTTCATGAAAAACTGAAATTTCCAAAATGGTTTTCATAATTTTTTTAATAAATTTAAGTATGCTGAATCCAAAATTTTAAACCACAACTCAAAATCCCCGCTGCTTATTACAAAAATTCAATTTAATTAACAAAAAGTGCAATATTTTTGTATAAATTAGATTTTCTATAAAAAATCAAAATTTTCAAAATTGTTATTATGATTTTGTCAATAAATTTAAGTATACTGAATCTAAAATTACAAACCGCAATACAAAAATCCTGCTGGTTATTACAGAAATTCAATTTAATCAACAAAAAGTGCAATATTTTTTTATTAAATAGATTTTTCATGAAAAATATTTTTTTTCAAAATGATTTTTATAATTTTTTAAATAAATTCAAGTATGTCAGCATCCAAAATTTTAAACCGCAACTTAAAAATCCTGCTGGTTATTACAAAAAACCAATTTAATTAACAAAAAGTGCAAAATTTTTGTATAAATTATATTTTTTATTAAAAACTGAATTTTCCAAAATTGTTTTTATAGTTTTTTAAATAAATTCAAGTATGCTGAATCCAAAATTTCAAGCCACAACTCAAAATTCCTGCTGGTTTGTACAAAAATTCAATTTAATTAACAAAAAGTGCGATATTTTTGTATAAATTAGATTTTTCATGAAAAACTGAAATTTCCAAAAAGGTTTTTATAATTTTTTCAATAAACTTAAGAATGCTGAATCCAAAATTTCAAACCGCAACTCAAAATTCTTGCTGGTTATTACAGAAATTCAATGGAATTAACCAAAAGCTCTGCCAAGATCTAAAAAGCTTTCTACTGCATACCTGCAGAAATTGGAATGTTAATCAAGCAGAAATGAAATTGAGTAATTTTTACGAATTAAAATAATATTGTACAAATTTATTACGATTTAATGAGTGAACATTGGTATTTAATTTCCGCATTGATGTAAATTATGTAGCACTCATAAAATCATTAACAATAAATGTTTTCTGTTTCAGGTGAGCCAAATGAATCCTCGTAGAAAATGCCAGGTAAATAACTATGTTCAGGACTTACTAATTATTTATAAAAGTAATCAACTTAAGCGCCACACACTAAGACGTTAAGATAATTTATTCCTCAATTATTAGTACATCATGATTGCACTCTTTACAAATAAAACACCCATCACGGCAATTAATATTACATAATATTCGCCCAACGTGTGCCGTCCGCAAAAAAAGGCCAAGCGAACAGACAAGCGGCTAATTGCATGAAGGTGTCTGTGATCCAAAACAGATGATTGGAAATAATCATCAGCTGATATTGGCGCCGCTTTACTGCCACTTTTACAACTCAATACAACTTCCTTGCGTACTATACTTCTCTCTTTCGCTTTATAATAAAATAATTTATCGTCGGCATATATTATGCGTAACGCGGACTTGTTTTACTTTCATTCTCATTCGGCATTAATAACGATATCAGAACGGACGACTTTGCACTTGCACTTGATCTCGATAGTGCATTTCAAAACGTCTGCGTACATTACATCAGATAAAACTGTATGCAATGTATATATAAGAGGCGCCTCGTTCGTTGCAAAAAGGGTATTAGTGAAAATAAACTGGATGAAATATATAGCGCCAAATGAGACGAGGAGAATGATCATTGGGAATGTTTAAATTATCAAAAGGGGAGATATCAAATTTCACATATTATGCCCGACAGTAATAGTGCTAAATGCTTAATATCCTGGTAGCATAAATAAAACGATAATCTTGATTTAGTATCAGCAGGTAAAATGGCATAAAGCGAACATATCAAATTACATACAAATATGGTCCAATTAAGTCAAATTGCATAAATGCATACAAATTTATTGCAATTATTTAATTAATTAGATAAGTACTTTTATTAATTCCTCATTTCTATTTTTGCAATTATGGAAATCAAGTTGGTAGTACTGAAAATTTATATTTTATTTTTATTTCAAGTTTTTGAAGTTCACTTAATTTATTTTTCAAGCAGTGGCTTACAAAATTGTTGATAAAACAAAACCTAATTGATGAATTTTAATCATTTTTGTTATCAAGCAACTTAAATTAGTACTTTATAAGTTGGTAGTACTGAAAATGGATATTTTGTTTTAATTTTATTTTTTGCAATTTTTTAAAGTTTACTTAATTCATTTTTCAAGCAGTGACCGACTAAATTGTCAATAAAACAAAATCTAATCAATGAATTTAGTTCATTTTTGTTTTCAAGCAACTTAAATTAGTACTTTATAAGTTGGTAGTACTGAAAATTGATATTTTGTTTTCATTTTATTTTTTGCAATTTTTTAAAGTTTACTTTCTACATTTTAAAAGCAGTGACCGACTAAATTGTCAATAAAACAAAATCTAATCAATGAATTTAGTTCATTTTTGTTTTCAAGCAACTTAAATTAGTACTTTATAAGTTGGTAGTACTGAAAATTGATATTTTGTTTTCATTTTATTTTTTGCAATTTTTTAAAGTTTACTTTCTACATTTTAAAAGCAGTGACCGACTAAATTGTCAATAAAACAAAATCTAATCAATGAATTTTGTTCATTTTTGTTTTCAAGCAACTTAAATTAGTACTTTATAAGTTGGTAGTACTGAAAATGGATATTTTGTTTTAATTTTTTTATTTGCAAATTTTTTAAGTTTACCTAATTTATTTTTCAAGCAGTTACCGATCAAATTGTCAATAAAACAAAATCTAATCAATGATTTTTGTTTTGAAGCAACTTAAATCAGTACTTTATAAGTTGGTAGTACTGAAAATTGATATTTTGTTTTAATTTTATTTTTTGTAAATTTTTGAAGTTCACTTAATTAATTTTTCAAGCAGTGACCGACCAAATTATCAATAAAACAAAATCTAATCGACGAATTTTGTTCATTTTTGTTTTCATGCAACTTAAATTAGTACTTTATTAGTTGGTAGTACTGAAAATTAATATTTTGTTTTTATTTTATTTTTTTGCAAATTTTTGAAGTTCACTTAATTCATTTTTCAAGCAGTGGCTGACCAAATTGTCAATAAAACAAAATCTAATCGATGAATTTTGTTTATTTTTGTTTTCAAGCAACTTAAATTAGCACTTTATAAGTTGGTAATACTGAACATTTTTAAAATCACTTAATTAATCATAAAATTAAAACAATCCCACAATAAAATCAAAGTGAAATCATAATATAAAATGTACCAACAATTATATTTAATATCAAAACAACAGTAGCAATATAAAAATGCGAATTAATTCACACAATTCATTGAATGCTATTTTAGCATTTTACTATCGACCTCATGAATAATATTATTTAATTAATACCGCACAAATAGCCGTATTTATATTAGAAATCACGTGCACATGTTTTATATTTATCTTAATAGGACAATTGCAGAATAAATTGTTAACCTGCTGAGGCCTACGCATTCTCAGATTAGGCGTAATCAAATACGCCGAAGTAACTAATTGCAGAATAGAAAGTGAATTATATTCCATATATGATTTGTATAGAAAATATTATCATTATATCTAATTATATGTAAAAGATTGGTGCTGACTAGGGTATCCTGATTCCGTTTATCTGTGTGGATTTATTTTGTAAAGTTTAATAACATGGAAAGTTTATTATTATTATGTTTGTTTAAGGTTTGCTTTATAAGTGTTGTAAAGATGTATTGTTACTTGTCTGATAAGGATGAGATTAATAATGTTTTTATTCTTAATTGGTGCATACCTTTAATGAGCTATTTATTATGAATAACTAATTGAAGAAATGTAATATTTATGCAAAAGGTATAGGAGGCTTTTGATTAAATGAGTTTTGACAAAATATTTTTTTTGTCACGTGACATGTCAAAGGTCACTCCCTAGCATGATAACAAGTCAGTAGTTTGGATTGGAATGTTATACCTTGCTTGCTTGTAACTTTCATAAAACTTGAAATAGTTGATGAAAGTTAATGAATATTTTATGACAAACTCTTTAATTATATACTAAAATATTGTGCAAATTACAATCAGTAATTTTGGAATTATGATTTTTTAAGTCGACTTGTTTTAAACTTGCTTTAATAGGAGTCTTGCTTGTAACTCTCATAAAACTTGAAATTGTTGATGAAAGTTAATGAATATTTTATGACAACTTCCTCAATTATATACCAATATATTGTGTAAATTACAAAAAGCCATCATCAGTATTTTTGGAATTATGATTTTTCAATTCAACTTGCTTCAAACTTGCTTTAATAGAAGTCTTGCTTGTAACTCTCATAAAACTTGAAATAGTTGATGAAAGTTAATGAATATTTTATGACAAACTCTTCAATTATATACTAAAATATTGTGTAAATTACAAAAAGCCATCATCAGTAATTTTGGATATATGATTTTTCAAGTCAACTTGCTTCAAACTTGCTTTAGTAGGAGTCTAGCTTGTAACTCTCATAAAACTTGAAATAGTTGATGAAAGTTAATGAATATTTTATGACAAACTCCTCAATTATATATTAAAATATTGTGTAAATTACAAAAAGCTATCATCAGTAATATTGGAATTATGATTTTTTAAGTCAACTTGCTTCAAACTTGCTTTAATAAGAGACTTGCTTGTAACTCTCATAAAACTTGAAATAGTTGATGAAAGTTAATGAATATTTTTTGACAAACTCCTCAATTATATACTAAAATATTGTGTAAATTACAAAAAACTATCATCAGTAATTTTGGAATTATGATTTTTTAAGTCAACTTGCTTTAATAGGAGTCTTGCTTGTAACTCTCATAAAACTTGAAATAGTTGATGAAAGTTAATGAATATTTTATGACAAACTCTTTAATTATGTACTAAAATATTGTGTAAATTACAAAAAGTTATCATCATTAATTTTGGAATTATGATTTTTTAAGTCAACTTGCTTCAAACTTGCTTTAATAAGAGTCTAGCTTGTAACTTTCATAAAACTTGAAAAAGTTGATGAAAGTTAATGAATATTTTATGACAACTTTCTCAATTATATACTAATATATTGTGTAAATTTCAAAAAGCCATCATCAGTAATTTTGGAGTTATGATTTTTCAAGTCAACTTGCTTCAAACTTGCTTTAATAGGAGTCTAGCTTGTATCTCTCATAAAACTGGAATTAGTTGATGAAAGTTTATGATTATTTTATGACAAACTCCTCAATATCATACTAATATAATGTGTAAATTTAAAAAAGAGTTTTTAAAGTCAAAGTGAAAAAAAAACGACAAAAAACTAAATAAATTTCTAGATTTTTTTTAAGGGTTTTATATAAACCAATCAAAAGACTACTAATAAGTTATATGGTCTGAAATGGAATTGCCCTTTTAGATTTTTTTGTGTTTTCACATAAAATTTGCAGTCTCAGCACGATTGCAAACAATTGATGATTTGAGCAATTTTTATTAAATTAGAAAAAAATATTTTTGATTTTTTAAATTTAATTCTGAATTAAGCATCATGACCAGCAATGTTTCAGGCAAAAAAATTTGAATTTCTAACCAATTTTAAAACATTTATACCAGATGGCACATTTTATTATAAGTATTTTATAACTCAATTCTGCTAAAATACATTTTAACACCCAAGTGAGAAATTAGGGCAATAAAACGATTTGACTGACCAGCTGTAAAAACAGTACTGGATAATCGGGTATCACTTCTAAAAACGAGAAAATGAGGGAAACTATCAAAATTCAGAGGAACATTTTTGTATAAATAATCATTTTGCAAATAAATTTGATTAAATAAATATGAAGGGAAACTATGAAAGTGATGTTTTGTTCACGGTTTATTTATATTGAACTTTAATGAGTTTTTTTGCATAAGCACTATTAAAATGATTACAAGACTTTGTTGATGCAATCTCTCAACACATCGTTCTAATATGATGTTAATAGCTGAGAATAATCGAACGGTGGAACAGAATTAATTATGTTTATAGTTTGCTAAAACTCACAAATTTTCGACAGTCATTATTTCCTCAATTTGATTGGCAATTATTTGTTTACACTTTGCTAACAACAAATTCTGATGATTTCCTCAATTTGGGTGGTAATTATTGCATTAGTCAGAGACTATTTTTTGTACATTGCAACGAATTGTATTATACTCGTCTGCTTTATTTCTGGATGTAACGAATGGAAAGGAATAACACTAGAAAGAAAAGAAGAAAAAAACATTGTGAGATCTCCCGATTTGATTCGGTTTTGTATATGTGATGCTCCGTGGAAAGGAAAAGGCATAACAGGCAGAGCCGGTGCGAGATATGTCGACTGAACAGAATACAATACAAAATATGCAGTCCTAGTACACCCGCCATCTCCCCGGGTCCAAAACACAGCTCGTTCGCAGTCGGGCGCATGTTTTTTCACAGTCCCCACAAATACTATAACCGACTATAACAACCTGTACAACGCCGCCAGTACGTTCAGTCGCTTATCGAACGCGAGAGAGATACGTGAGCAGGCGCAATACACGCGCAAGCTAAACACCTCGGCAATGTTGCTATCGCGAGTGTCACACAACACATTACCACATACAAACATGAAACTTTATTAAATTAATAAATACATAAAACCCGTTTCTGTGATATGCAATGTTCAGTGATAATACTTTTAAAGTATTCAAAAATGAGAACAATTTAGTTATTAGTGCGTACCTGTGTATTTAATTAGTACTTCCCCATTTGTGATATACTACGGAATTTACGTCTCCCAGGAACAATGCCACCTAAAAGGAGAAATAGTCTTAGTCGTGCCAAAAAGCAAAACGGTATGTACGCTACAATCAATAAATTTATAAAATATTCTAATCAACCCAACATTTTTTGATTGAATAACCATAATAAATTCAGCAAACCTGATAATATGTTTTGGTAAATTACGAAAATATTATTATGAAATGATTTATGGTAAAATTCAAATATTGATATCATCTGAGACCAGACATTCTTGTTGATGTCAACAAAATAATATGAGATTGAGGAAAATAAGTACTTTGGAATAATATTTATATTGACTTACGTGTGCATCCCAATTTAGGAGTAGGTAAACTTTGCTTTATCTAATATGATTAGGATTTGTTTATTTGTTTACATTTTTTTGTTGATAATCTGGTTTAGATTTATTACACAATTAATAAGCCAAAAATGATCTAAAAGTCAAAACAATTTGAACATAGTTTTTTCTAATTATTGTTAATGCTATTTACTAATTCAATATTGGTCCAGTAATAATAGTTAGGTCGTAGGTAATTATATATAATTATTATTTAAAAAGGCTTTTTAAAAAGACCTTGTTAGTTTTTGCATGTCTACAATCTAACAATTACTAATTACGTCTAAATTACATATCCATAAATGTGCAATAAAATATTTAATTTGAAATTAATATTACTCAGAATATTGGTCATTTGGAATAAAATTGGGCACAAATATCCAAAAGTAGCTTTTCTTATGAGACAGTTTGAAAAATTAATATTAAAACATTTGTAACTGTTATGTATCTTATTGGAAACTATTTTGTTTTGAAACTTTTGCGGTTTTTGACGAAAGCTTTTCATACAAGTTTTTCAATTTTCAGTTTTATCTTGATCTACTGAACAAATTGTCTTATTTTGATGCTGAAAAAGTAAACATTGGGTGGTGGTTAAAGGTTACGAACATATTTAGGTTGTTGAGTTGAGATTTAATCATAAATTGGATGAACGTACAGAAGAAATAAACGACTCAAATTGTCTTGGAAAGCTTTATGAATTATTAAGAAAACTGTAAAAATGTCAATACTAAATTACTAAAGGCAAAAAGCACATATGTAAGAAATTGGGTTTTTGATCATTTTAATTATTGAGCATCATAACGCCTGGTTTTTAATAATTTAGAGACGCAGTTGGTCTTAAAATGAACTGCTTTTGTAGTGATATGGCCATGCTTATCTTGATTTTTATCGATTTTTCCAGAAAGTGGCAAAATTAGAGCTCACATTTTTTCTTAATTTTCTGAATAGACTTTTTTATTATCTAGCAGAACCTTGAGGAACACCAGCTTTTATGTTTTTGGGGTGTTTAGTTTTAGTTTTGTTTACTGTGACCACCCGGTCGATCAGTATCTACAGACTCGCATCCCTTCTTACTATTAAAGTGGAATCATGCTATGCATAGCGCCTCATTTATTACTAATCCCTCTTCTATTCTTTCTAATTAAAGATGTTGAAAGAATATCGATTTAAAGCCGCAATCCTTTCTGTTATCAGTATACAGAAAGGACAATGTTAGTTTTTCTGTAGTTATGTTTGCAATAATTCGTCTTTTTACTTCACTCTCTAGGATTTTGCGGGCAATTTTATCTATAATTTTTTTGTTGTCAAGAAAGCTATTGAAAAGGCTTACAGATTTGATTTGTGATTAAAGCTTATACTCCGTTCAAGCATCTAATGTAGGTCGGGCGGGGCTTACCATATTGCCACCGCTTTTGATCCATAACGTTTGTCAATCATATTGTTTCATAAGCTTATTCCATTTCATTTTATTGTCATCAATTCTATATCAAAGGATCAGAAACATTTTTTTGTGCTAATTTTATGCATCATTTAATTGCATTTTATGCAACAATTGAGTTTTTTGAACGATTTTGGTGTAAAAAGCTACTATTCTATGTAGTTTTTATTGAATTTTATGAAAAAAAATAGTTTTTTGTACAAATTTTATGCAAATAATTGTGATTTTTGTAATTTTAGAAACAAATTTTTGCTTTTCTGTCTGATTTTATACAATTACAATATTTTTAAATGGCAATTTTGCGCAGGTTTTGATGAATTTTATGAAAAATTATGTTTTTTGTGTAAATTTTAGAACAATTTGTGTACCAATTAGGTTTTTTTTAACTATTTTGTTGTAATAAACTGTAATTTTGGATGAATTTTTGTGAAAATATGTAATTTTAATACAATTTTGTACAACATTTACACTGTTTTTGAGCGTTTTAATTCGAATTTAGTCAAAAATGTTATTTTGTACGACATTTTATGTCATTTTTGATGAATTTTATAAGAAAATATGTTTTTTTTTTTTGTTGCAAATGTCTATATTAAAAGAAAACTTTTGCATTATTTTAGTTTTGAGCAACAATTAAGGGATTTTGGTGTAAAAAACTGCCATTCTGTGTAGTTTGTAATGAATTTTATGAAAAAATTAGTTTTTTTTAGCTATTTTAGAACAATTTTCTTGCCGATTTTAAACAAATATGATGACAATTTGTTCTTTAGTTAAGTTTTCTGAGTAATTTTATTGTAATAAATTATCATTTTTGATGAATTTTATATGAAAATATATTTTTTGTGCAAATTTTATGCAAAGATTTGGGTTTTTTGTACTATTAGAACAATTTTGTTACATATTGAAGCGATTTTATTCGAATTTTCATGTTTTGTGCTTTAAAAATGATATTTTGATTTTATAATTAGCTTTTCTGAGCGATTTTATACGAAAATAGTATAAAAATGGCAATTTTGCTTTAAATTTTATTCAAGAATTGACTTTTCTATGCGATTTTTTACAAATTTAGTATCAAAAACGATAATTTTTGATCAATTTTATAAGAAAATATGGTTATTGTGCAAATATCATGCAACATTTAGCTTTTTTGAGCGATTTTGTACAAATTTAGTATAAAAAGGGATAGTTTTTATAAGAAAATATGTTTTTTGTGTAGTTTGTAATGAATTTTATGAGAAAATTAGTTTTTTTTAGAAATTTTAGAATAATTTTCTAGCTTTTCTAGCCGATTTCATACAAATATGATGACAATTTTGTGTAATTTTTGATGAATTTTACGAGAAAATATATTTTTTGTGCAAATTTCATGCAAAAATGAAATTATTTTAGAACAATTTGTGCTTCAGTTAAGTTTTCTAAGCTACTTTATTGTAATAAACTGTCATTTTATTTAATTTTTGGTGAATTTTATATGAAAATATATTTTTTGTGCTTATTTTATGCAAAGAATTAGGTTTTTTGTAATATTAGAACAATTTTATTACCTTTTTTGAGCGATTTTAGTCAAAATTGTCATTTTTTGTACTTTAAAAATAATTTTTTTTATAATTTTGATGAACTTTATAAGAAAATATGATTTTTGTTGCAAATTTTATGCAAAAATTAATTTTTTGTGTAATTTTAGAACAAATTTATGCAAAAATTGGGTTTTTTGAGCGATTTTTTAATTTGTTTTTGTATTTTTGATAATTTTGATAGGAAAATGTGTCTTTTCTACAGATTTAATTAAATAATTAGCTTTTCTGAGCGATTTTTTACGAAATTAGTATAAAAAATGACAATTTTGTTTAAAATTTCATTCAACAATTTGCTTTTCTGTGCGATTTTATACAAATTTAGTATAAAAAACTGTAATTTTTGATCAATTTAATAAGAATATATGTTTTTTGGGCAAATATCATGCAACATTTAGCTTTTCTGAGCGATTTTGTACAAATTTAGTATAAAAAAACTATAATTTTTATAAGAAAATATGTTTTTTGCTCAAATTTCTTGCCACAATTAAGTTTTCTAAGCAATTTTATTATAATTCTGTTTTATTTTTCATAATTTTTAGTGAAAATATGTAATTTTAGAACAATTTTGTAGCTTTTTTAGACGATTTTATACAAATATTGTTACATTTTTAATGAATTTCACGAGAAAATATGTTTCTTGTGCAAATTTCATGCAAAAATTGTAATTATTTTAGAACAATTTGTGCTTCAGTTAAGTTTTCTAAGCTACTTTATTGTAATAAACTGTCATTTTATTTAATTTTTGGTGAATTTTATATGAAAATATATTTTTTGTGCTCATTTTATCCAAAGAATTGGGTCTTTTGTAATATTAGAACAATTTTATTACTTTTTTTGAGCGATTTTATTCAAAATTGCCATTTTTTGTACTTTAAAAATGATTTTTTATTATAATTTTGATGAAAATATAATTTTTGTTGCAAATTTTATGCAAAAATCAGATTTTTTGTGTAATTTCAGAACAATTTTGTGCAACAATTGGGTTTTCTGAGCGATGTTGCAATTTGCTTTTGTATTTTTTGATAAATTTGATAGGAAAATGTGTTTATTCTTTAGATTTAATTAAATAATTAGCTTTTCTGAGCGATTTTATACGAAAATCGTATAAAAATGGCAATTTTGCTTTAAATTTTATTCAAGAATTGACTTTTCTATGCGATTTTATACAAATTTAGTATCAAAATCGATAATTTTTGATCAATTTTATAAGAAAATACGTATATTGTGCAATTATCATGCAACATTTAGCTTTTCTGAGCGATTTTGTACAAATTTAGTATAAAATAAACGATAATTTTTATAAGAAAATATGTTTTTTGTGCAAATTTCATGCCACAATTAAGTTTTCTAAGCAATTTTATTATAATAAACTGTAAATCTGTTCAATTTTTGATGAATTTTAGTGAAAATATGTAATTTTAGAATAATTTTGTACAATATGTACACTTATCTGAGCGATTTTATGCGAATTTAGTCAAAATTGTTATTTTTATACTCAAAAAATGACAATTTTTTGTCGTTTTAGAGAAGAAAATATGTTTTTTTGTCACAAATTTCATATAAAAATCAGTTCTTTTTATAATTTTTGAACAATTTTATGCAACTATTGGGTTTTTTGAGCGATTTTACAATTTGTTATAGTTGTGAATTGATATTTTTGATGAATTTCAGAGGAAAGTATGTTTTTGAGCTAATTTTATACAATTTTGTAGTTTTTTAGCCGATTTTATACAAATATGATGACAATTTTGTGTAAATTTTGATGAGTTTTACGAAAAAATCCATTTCTTGCGCAAATTTTATGCAAAAATTAAATTATTTTAGAACAGTTTGTGCTTCGGTTAAGTTTTTTGAGCAATTTTATTGTAATAAACTATCATTTTGTTTAATTTTTATGTATTTTGTTTGAAAATATTTTATTTTTGCATATTTTATACAAAGAATTGGGTTTTTTGTAATATTAGAACAATTTTGTTACCTTTTTTGAGCGATTTTATACGAATTTAGTCAAAATTGTCATTTTTGTACTTTATAAATGCCAATTTTTTGTACTTTTTGATGAACTTTATAAGAAATTACGTTTTTTGTTGCAAATTTGATGTAAACATTGGTCTTTTGTGTAATTTTAGAACAATTTTGTGGTTTTCTGAGCGATTCTGTTTAATTTTTGATGAATTTTATGTAAAATTATATTTTTTTTGCAAAGAATTGAGTTTTTTGTAACATTTTATACGAATTTAGACAAAATTGTCATTTTTGTACTTTAAAAATGACATTTTTTGTCCTATTTGATGAACTTTATAAGAAAATATGTTTTTTGTTGCAAATTTTATGTACAAATTAGTTTTTTGTGTCATTTTAGAACAATTTCATGCAACAATTGGGGTTTTTGAGCGATTTTACAGTTTGTTATAATATTTTTTTATGAACTTAATAGGAAAATGTATTTTTTCTGCAGATTTTATTAAATATTAGCTTTTCTACGAGATTTTATACGAAATTAGTATAAAAATTGCAATTTTGCTTAAAATTTTATTTTATTTTCTGTGCGATTTTATACAAATTTAGTATCAAAAACGATAATTTTTGATCAATTTTATAAGAAAATATGGTTATTGTGCAAATATCATGCAACATTTAGCTTTTTTGAGCGATTTTGTACAAATTTAGTATAAAAAAAGGATAGTTTTTTGTGTAGTTTGTAATGAATTTTATGAGAAAATTAGTTTTTTTAGAAATTTTAGAATACTTTTCTAGCTTTTCTAGCCGATTTTATACAAATATGATGACAATTTTGTGTAATTTTTGATGAATTTTACGAGAAAATATATTTTTGAAATTATTTTAGAAAATTTTATGCTTTTGTTAAGTTTTCTAAGCTATTTTATTGTAATAAATTGTCATTCTGTTTAATTTTTGATGAATTTTATGTGAAAATATATTTTTTGTGTAAATTTTATGCAAAGAATTGTTTTTTTTTTGTAATATTAGAAGAATTTTGTTACTTTTTTGAGCGATTTTATACGAGTTTAGTCAAAATTGTCATTTTTGTACCTCAAAAATATTTTTTTTTATAATTTGTATGAACTTTATAAGAAAATATAATTTTTGTTGCAAATTTTATGCAAAAATTAAATTTTTGTGTAATTTTAGAACAATTTTGTGCAACAATTTGGTTTTTTGACCGCTTTTACAATTTGTTTTAGTATTTTTTTGATGAATTTGAGAGGAAAATGTGTTTTTTGTGCAGATTTCATTAAATAATTAGCATTTCTGGTTTTATACGAAATTAGTATAAAAATGGCAATTTTGCTTTAAATTTAATTTAAGAATTGACTTTTCTATGCGATTTTATACAAATTTAGTAACAAAAACGGTAATTTTTGATAAATTTTATAAGAAAATATGGTTATTGTGCTAATATCATGCAACATTTAACTTTTCTGAGCGATTTTGTACGAATTTAGTATTAAAAACGATAATTTTGATAAGAAAATATGTTTTTTGCCCAAATTTTATGCAACGATTAGTTTTTCTGAACGATTTGATACAAGTTTAGTATTAAAACGGCAATTTTGGATCAATTTGATGAGAAAGTATGTTTTTTGTGCAAATTTCATGCTTTTCTGAGCGATTTTGTATAACTTTAGTATAAAAACGGTAATTGATGATGAATTTCAAAAGAAAATATGTTTTTTGTGCAAAACTTCATAAGAAAATATGTTTTTTTGTAAAAATCAGTTTTTTGTGTCATTTTAGAACGATTTCATGCAACTATTGGGTTTTCTGAGCGTTTTTACAATTTGTTATAATTGTTAATTGTTAAATGATATTTTTTATGAATTTTAGAGGATTTTATGCAAATATGGTGACATTTTGTGTCATTTTTGATAAAAAAAATATGTTTTTTGTGCAAATTTCATGCAAAAAATGAAATTATTTTTGAAGAATTTGTGCTTTAGTTAAATTTTTGAGCAATTTTATTATAATAAACTATCATTCTGTTTAATTTTATGTGAAAATATTTGTTTTTTGTTCAAATTTCATGTGAAGAGTTGTATTTTTTGTAATTTTAGAAGAATTTTGTTCAACATTTACACTTTTTGTGAGCGATTTTAAACGAATTTAGTCAAAATTGCTATTTTTATATTCTAAAAACGACATTTTTTGATGAATGTGATATGAAAACGTGTTTTTTGTTGCAAATTTATACAAAAATTAGACTATTGTGTCATTTTAGAGCAATTTCATGCAAGAATTAGCTTTTTTTGAGTGATTTTATACAAATTTATTATCAAAAAATGACAATTTTTGATGAATTTGATTAGAAAATATGTTTTTTGTGCACATTTTATTCAAAAATTAGCTTTTTTAGGCGATTTTATAAAAATATAGTATAAAAACGGTAGTTTTTGATAAATTTTTGTGAGATACTATCGTTTTTTGCACAAATTTTTATGCAACAATTAGTTTTATGTACAAATTTAGTATAAAAACGGTAATTGATGATTAATTTTAAAAGAAAATATGTTTTTCTGAGCAGATTTTATACAACAATTAGCTTTTCTAAGCGGTTTGATACAACTGTATTATAAAAACTGTATTTTTCGATAGATTTCAGAAGAATTTTATGCAAAACCTAATTTTTTAAACGATTTTGTACAAATTTAGCATTCAAATATAGTACATAAACTATAATTTTTGATGGGTTTTAAAAGAAAATAGGTTTTTTGTGCAAAATATAGCTTTTTTGAGCGATTTTATACAAAAGAAAATTTGTTTTTTGTCTATATTTTATGCAAAAATTGGCTTTTTTGGACGGTTTTATACAAATTTAGTATCAAAAATGGTCATTTATGTTGAATTTTATAAGTTTTTGTGCATATTTTGTTCAACAATTAGCTTTTCTAAGCGATTTGACACAAATATAGTATAAAAACGGTACTTTTTGATAAATTTTTATAATAAACTGATTTTTTTTATACAAATTTTATGCAAAAACCTAATTTTTTGAGCGATTTTATACAAATTTAGTATCAAAAATAATGATTTTAATAAATTTTATGAGAAAATATGTTTTTTTTGTTTGCTTTTCTAAGCGGTTTGATACAAATTTAGTATAAAAATGGTATTTTTTGATGGATTCCGAAAGAAATTTTTTTTTCTGCAAATTTTATGCAAAAATTTGTTTTTTTGATCGATTTTATTTTATTTTTTTATGAATTTTATGAGAAAATATATTCTTTTGTTTGCTTTTCCAAGCGGTTTGATACAAGTTTAGTATAAAAACGGTAATTGTTGATGGATTTTAAAAGAAAATATGTTTTTTTGTGCAAATTTTATGCAAAAATTGGCTATTATGAGCGATTTTATACAAATTTAGTATCAAAAATGATGTTTTTTGATTAATTTTATGAGAAAATATGTTTTTTTGTTTGTTTTCTAATCGGTTTGATACAAATTTAGGCATAAATACGATAATATTTGATGGATTTTAGAAGAAAATATGTTTTTTGTGTGCAAATTTTATGAAAAAATTGGTTTTTTTGAGCGATTTTATACAAATTTTGTATTAAAAATGATGTATTTTATGAGAAAATACGTGTTTTGTTTGCCATTTTAAGCGGTTTGATACAAATTTAGTATAAAAACGATCATTTTTGATAGGTTTTTAAAGAAAATATGTTTTTTGTTGCAAAAATTAGCTTTTTTGAGCGATTTTATACAAATGTAGTATCAAAAATGACGTTTTTTGATGAATTTTATTACAAAATATGTTTTTTGTTTGCTTTTCTAAGTGGTTTGATACAAATTTAGTTTTAAAACAGTAATTTTTTATGGATTTAAATGAAAATATTTTGTTTTTGTGAACATTTTATGAAAAATTTGCTTTTTTGAGCAATTTTATATAAATTTTGTATCAAAAATTATATTTTTTTGATGATTTTTATGAGAAGATATGTTTTTTGTTAGTTTTAAGCGGTTTGATACAAATTAAATTTTAAAATGGTAATTTTTGATGGATTTCAAAAGAAAATATGTTATTTTGTGCAAAATATGGCTTTTTTGGGCGATTTTATGCAAATTTAGTATCAAAAATGATGTTTTTTATGAATTTTATGAGAAAATATGTTTTTTTGTGCAAAATTGCAAATAGAAATTGTTTTATAAAAAACAATTTGTTCACATTTTTACAAAATTAAGTTTTTTTAATTCACATTTATAAGATCATAACAAAAATATTTATTTCAAACACATATTTTCAGGTCACTGCTCGTTACGATCTTTTTTCAGTTAATAATCCTGTTTATTGCTAGCTTGCATTACTGAATCCATAAATGATTATGGAATCTTGATAATCTATATAGGAGCAAACCAGTAATGTACTTTTAAGATTGAAATGTTGCTTAACGTGTTATATTTTTAATATTTAAAAACGCAATTGGCAAGCAAGCAATTCGTGATTTGATGTACGTCATGTTGCCACTAAAAACAATAAAAATATTTCTATTAAACTGAATTAGAGTATATAGGTGTAGAATCATTAATTGCAGCAAACGAGCTAGAAACGTGTGGGTTAAGCAAACAATCTTTAATGTTTTGCTGTATAATAATAAATCTTTTTTTTATATCTTAATAAATTAAATGAGTTGTTTTGTTTTTGCAATTATTATGCTTTTAAGCATTTACAAAAAATTATTATTGATTTTAATTATTTATTTAAAAAATTATAATTACATTACATTGTCGGGTTTAAACATTTAATAGCCGCATTTTTGTATTAAATTTACTTCTATTGCACTATTCAAACATTTATTGACCCATATTTTTACACTTATAGGCCGGATTTTTGTAGTTGGTTTACTATAATGGCCGGATTTTTACATTTAATGGCCGGACTTTCTTACTTAATGTATTGATTTTTGTATTTAATTTACATTTTTTGTCGGATTTTATTATTATACATTTAATGACCGAATTTAAATATTTAATGGCCGGATTTTTGTACATTTTTACATTTAATGGCCGGACTTTTTCACATTTTTGTATTTAATTCACATTTATGGCCAGGTTTTTTTAATTTTATATTTAATGGCCGGATTTTTACACTTAAAATTTGAATTTTTGTATCTTGTTTACATTTATGGCCGGTTTTTACATTAAATAGCTTGATTTTTACGCTTAATGATATTATTTTATATAACATGTTTATTGACAATAATTATTCACATTTATTGGTGAGAATTGGATATATAAAAGCCGGATTTGGAAAGGAATTTTAAATTTTAACATACAAGTTTGATATTTATATTTATTCATACCTTAATTTTTAATTGTTTTGACAATATTTGAAGAAATTGTCAGAAACTTACTAAAAACGTTACTTTTTGACAGTTTACAAAAAGGAAATGTCAAAATTAATTTATTTGTAATAAAGAATTTGTTGTAGAATTTTATGTTGCATGTTTTACTTTTTAAACTCTAATTCTATCTTCAGTTGTTTCAAATTTTTTTGAAGAAATTAGAAGAAACTTGCTAAAAGCGTTATATTTTGACAGTTTACAAAGCATAAACGTCAATATTTACTAATTCATAACAAAGAATTTGATGTAAATTTTAATTCTGCATATTTTACTTTTTCAAATCCTAATTCCTTCTTCAGTTTTTACGATAATATTTGAAGAAATTTGCAGAAACTTACTAAAAACGTTATTTTTTGACAGTTTACAAAGCATAAACGTCAACATTTACTAATTTATAACAAAGAATTTGATGTAAACTTTAATTCTGCATATTTTACTCTTCAAATCTTAATTCCATATTAGTTTGTTTGAAAGATATTTGAAGAAAATAGCAGAAACATACTAAAAGCGTTACCTTTTTGACAGTTTACAAAGCATAAACGTCAAACTATGTTTAAATTTTATGAAGAATTTAATCTTGCATGTTTTATTCTTCAAATCCTAATTCCACCTTTAGTTGTTTTAACAATATTTGAAAAAATTGGCAGAAACTTGCTAAAAAGTTACTTTTTGACAGTTTACAAAGCATAAACGTCAACATTTACTAATTTATAACAAAGAATTTGATGTAAACTTTAATTCTGCATATTTTACTCTTCAAATCTTAATTCCTTATTAATTTGTTTTAAAGATATTTGAAGAAAATAGCAAAAACATACTAAAAACGTTACATTTTGACAGTTTACAAAGCATAAACGTCAAACTATGTTTAAATTTTATGTAGAATTTAATCTTGCATGTTTTATTCTTCAAATCCTAATTCCATCTTCAGTTGTTTTAACAATATTTGAAGAAATTGGCAGAAACTTGCTAAAAAGTTACTTTTTGACAGTTTACAAAGCATAAACGTCAACATTTATTAATTTTTAACAAATAATTTGATGTAGAATTCAATTTTGCATATTTTACTCTTCAAACCCTAATTCTATCTTAATTTGTTTTAAAGATATTTGAAGAAAATAGCAGAAACATACTAAAAACGTTATATTTTGACAGTTTACAAAGTATAAACGTCAAACTATGTTTAAATTTTATGAAGAATTTAATCTTGCATGTTTTATTCTTCAAATCCTAATTCCATCTTCAGTTGTTTTAACAATATTTGAAGAAATTAGCCAAAAACTTACTAAAAACGTTATTTTTTGACAGTTTACAATACATAAACGTCAACATTTATTAATTTTTAACAAATAATTTGATGTAGAATTCAATTTTGCATATTTTACTCTTCAAACCCTAATTCTATCTTAATTTGTTTTAAAGATATTTGAAGAAAATAGCAGAAACATAACAAAAACGTTACATTTTGACAGTTTACAAAGCATAAACTTCAAACTATGTTTAAATTTTATGTAGAATTTAATCTTGCATGTTTTATTCTTCAAATCCTAATTTCATCCTTAGTTGTTTTAACAATATTTGAAGAAATTAGCAGAAACTTGCTAAAAACGTTACTTTTTGGACAGTTTACAAAACACAAACGTCAAAATTGACTAATTCATAACAAGGAATTTGATGTAGAATTAAATTCTGCATGTTTTAATTTTTAAATCTTAATTGTACCTATAATTGTTTTAAAGAAATTTGAAGAAATTAGCAGAAACTTACTAAAAACGCTACTTTATGACCTTTTAGGTTGTCAATAGATTTTCAGCTTATTTAAGGCTCAATAGAGTACTTTAATTTATCTTAATATAAGTAATTACACGAGTTGTTCTGATGCATATTAACATTAGACCATCATATAATATGCTCAAAAGTCCAGAAGTCACAAAATGCTTTTTATAATTTGTATTATAATCTTTATAGACATTTAGCAAATTATGCATATCATAAAAGTACAATAAATATGAAACGATGCCGGTTTTATCATAACATAATTATTCCAGTTGACCATTAAAAACTAATAAAATTGAAAATTTCACTTTCATTACTTAATATGGAAAATTCAACACTTCCTCTCATAGCATTTTATGTTTAATTCATATCAGAAACGTTGTATTGCGATTGCGAGATTTAATGTCCTTATCGAATTATTGTTTTATTGCTATCGAACAAAAAACTCTATTTGTGTCGAGTATTTATCAACTTATCGATCATATATAATAGCTATTAATAATTAATATAATTGAAATGTAATTATTTAATAGAAAGATAAGATAAACTATAAATAAATACATCCCAGATATTATTGTTGTGTTATAAATAATTTATTATCGTTTTAAAGATATAATACTATTTTGTATTGTATTATTTAATAAAAGATATAATCCTTCTTAATTAAATTCTGGATTTTCTCTTAAAATTCCCCAAATTATGGTGACGTTTCAAATTTCCTAAAACTCGTTTTGTGTGTGGCTTCCGCATCTAATTTCTAGATAATTATAACAAAACAATTTGAAATTAATATTGAATTTAATTAGCCATACAATAATCCAATACACAAACATATTTTACGTGTTAAGAGTTCACCTTGTCTAAAATTTATTATGAATATTATTAATTTTTATGTGCTCATTCTGTGTATTTAATAGTTGACTTCCGCTTGGTTTCGAGCCAATATTTTCTAGCAGCTGCGCCCATGTGTGAATGATTTTTCTTTGGTTTCATGAGGGGTAACGTTTTTGATTGATCATATTTTACAAATACGAAGACAAATTTTGGTTACATTTTGCAACAAAATATTTTATGCGTAATAAAGAAGAAACGTTTATCTTTCAAACTCACGTTCAATTTAAAATATAAAATATGATTTAATTGCGTTTTGCACCGTGTGTGCAAAGTCTAAAAAATCCCGCTGTTGTTGTTAATCATCAAATTGCATGGTGCGATTCATTATTAGAAATAATTGTGCTCTTACATAATAATATGCAGCGGTGCAGATGTGTTTCATTGCATTTATCTATCATGAATACGGTGATACACTTTCTCAATGTGGAACTAGTTTAACTACGAGATATATAACGAGAGATTTTAAATGCAAATATTTATGTTAGCAAATTCAATTGAACTTTTGTTCAATAAGTGAGCAAAATTACTATAATTGTTCCTTTATTTGATACAATAAAGTTTTAAAAATTTAATATTTGCAATTTTTAAAATAGCTTAGTTATGACCTGGTTTTTGGGATCAAACAAATTCTTGTAAAAAGAATATAATTTTGAAAATTCATGGCATGGAATTTTTGGAAAATTACTAAATTTTGGAAATTGATTTAAAAACTAATTAACAACCTACACGACAAAATTTGAATAAAAATTTTGAAATTTGTAGCTAAAACTGCAATTTTTGTAATTTTTAAAAATTCAAAAAACATTTTTAAAATTTTTAGAAAAAAACTAAAATTTGGAAATTGATTAAAGAACTTACTTGCATCATCTGCGACAAGATTTGAATCAAAATTTTGAAAATTGTTGCTATAACTGCAATTTTTTGAAAAGAAAATTAATTTTTAAAAATTTAAAATTTTTGGGAATATACTAAACTTATTGAAAACATGTGAAACAGAATTTATAGCAACATTTTGAAAATTGTTGCTATATTTGCAATTTTGATCAAACTAATTTTGAAAATTCGAAAAAATACTAAATTTTGAAAAATTACTAAATTTTAAAAATTGATGTTAAGAACAACAAGAACACAAACGGTGGATAAAATAATAAATCATTTGATCACCAACACTTGGGCGGGTGGGTGGGAAGTGACACTTATTCTCTTGTTAAAAATAATAGCAAGAACACAAACGTTTGAATTAATAAATCTTTTGATTACCAACATTGAGCAGGTGGGTGGGCCACAGTAGACGAAGCTACTCGCCTATAATTTTTGGCATTAATTAAACAGATCTTTTACTAAATTTGACAAAATTAAGCAAAAATCCGGCCATTTTTGGCAAAAATTATACAGTTTTATCATAAAATACAGTGAAAATCCAATTATTTTACGCAAAAACCGTAAAATTGTTAATAATTTATTTTATTTTAAAATAAATCCGGCCGGATTAAAAGCAATTTGTTTAGAACGAAAAAATCTGAATAGCTTTGGAAAAAATCGACAAAATTTGACAAAATTAAGTGAAAACCCTATTTTCTTTTTGCAAAAACCGCAAAATTGTTAATAATTTAGATTATTTGAAAATAAAGTCTGGCCGGATTGAAAGTAATTCGTTTAGTAAACAAAAATCCGGTTTGTTTCGGGAAAAATCAGACAGTTTTATTACAAAATTTGACAAAATTAAATGAAAATTTGTTTTTTTTTGCAAAAACTGCAAATTTTGTTAATAATTTAGAATATTTTAAATTAAAATCCGGCCGGATTAGAAGCAATTTGTTTAGTAAGCAAAAATCCGGATTGTTTTAGCAAAAATCAGACAGTTTTATGACAAAATTAAGTGAAAAATCTATTTTTTGCGCAAAAACCGCACATTTGTTTATAATTTACAGTATTTGAAAATAAAATCCGGCCGCATTAACAACAATTTGATTTGTGGCGCAAAAATCCGGCCAGATTTTGTAAAAATTAGACTGTTTTATGAGAAAATTAAGTGAAAAACCCGAAAAAAACTGCAAAATTGTTAATAATTTAGATTACTTTAAAGCAATATTTGGCCGGATTAGAAGGAATTTGTTTAGTTAAGCACAAGTTCAACCAGTTTTGGGAAAAACTAATTTTTATTACACAATTTTACAGAATTAAGTGAAAATTCCAATATTTTACGTAAAAACCGTAAATTAGTAAATAATTTACTGTGTTTTAAAATAAAATCCGGCCGGATTAGAAACAATTTGTTTAGTTTTTCAAAAATCTGTTCAGTTTTGCCCAAAATCGGACAGTTTTATTACAAAATTTGACAAAATTAACCGAAAATTTTAATATTTTACGTAAAAATCATAAATTTGTTAATAATTTACAATGTTTTAAAATAAAATCCGGCCGTATTAGAAGCAATTTGTTTAGTTAAGCAAAAATCCGGTCAGATTTTGCCAAAAATCGGAGAGTTTTATTACAAAATTTAATAAAATAAGTGAAAATTTGAGAATTTTACGCAAAAACTGTAAAATTTGTTGATAATTTAGATTATTTTAAAACAATATATGGCCGTATTAGAAGTATTTTGGTTAGTTAAGCAAAAATCTTAAAATCTTGTCAGTTTTGCCAAAAATCAGACAGTTTTATTACAAAATTTTACAAAATTAACTGAAAATTTCAATATTTTACGTAAATTTGTAAATAATTAACTATGTTTTAAAATAAAATCCGGCCGGATTACAAGTAATTTTTTTAGTAAAGCATAAATTCGGTCAGTTTTGGCAAAAATGGGACAGTTTTATTACAAAATTTGATAAAATTAAGTGGAAACCTGACTTTTTTGCGCAAAAGCCGCAAAATTGTTTATAGTTTAGATTATTTTAAAACAATATTTGGCCGGATTAGAAAACTGAACATAGTTAAGCACAAATCCACCAATTTTGGCAAAAATCAGACAATTTTATTACAAAATTAAGTGAAAATTCCAATATTTTACGAAAAAACCGTAAATTTTTGTAATAGTTTAGAATATTTAAAAATAAAATTAAGCCGGATTAGAAGCAATTTTATTTCTGAAGCAAAAATCCTGCTTGTTTTATAAAATATCAGGCAGTTTTATTACAAAATTCAATAAAATCAGTGAAAATACGAATATTTTGCGCAAAAACCGTAAATTTTGTTGATAGTTTTGTTTATTTTAAAATAAAATTTGGCCGGATTAATGGCAATTTGTATAATAAGCAAAAATCCGGTCAGTTTTTTCAAAATCAGATAGTTTGTTTACAAAAGTTTGGCAAAATTCAGTGAAAATCTCAATATTTTACGTAAAAACCGTAAATTTGGTAATAATTTACTAAAATCCGGCTGGGTTAGAAGGAATTTGTTTAGTTAAGCACAAATCCGACCAGTTTTGGCAAGAATCAGACAATTTTATTTCAAAATTTAACAAAATTAAGTGAAAATTTCAATATTTTACGCAAAAAACATAAAATTTGTTGATAATTTAGATTATTAAATTAAAATCCGGCCGAATTAATAGCAATCTGTTTAGTTAAGCAAAAATCCGGCTTATTTTGGCATAATTCAGACAGTTTTATTACAAAATTTGACTAAAATAACTGAAAATCTCAATATTTTACGTAAAAACCGTAAATTTGTTTTACAATGTTTTAAAATCATATCCGGCCGGATTAGAAGCAATTTGTTTAGTTAAGCACAAATCCTACCAGTTTTGGCAACAACAAGCAGCTTAATAAAAAAAATCACAAAATTAACTGGAAATTTCAATATTTTATGCAAAAACCGTAAATTTTTGTAATAATTTAGATTATTTGAAAATAAAATCCGGCCGGATTGAAAGCAATTTGTTTATTAAGCAAAAATCCGCTCAGTTTTGCCAAAAATCCGACAGTTTTATTACTAATTTAGACAAAATCAAGTGAAAATTCGAATATTTTACGCAAAAACTGTAAATTTTATTGATATTTAGAGTATTTTTAATTTAAATCTGGCCGGATTAGAAGCAATTTATTTAGTGAAGCAAAAATCAAATAATTATATTACAAGACTTCACAAAATTAAGTGAAAACCGCATCAAAAGATTCTAAATTGTGTAGAAAACTATCAAATTTGTAAAAACTTTTTTTGCAACATTTATTAAAGTGTAAGAACTTGTCCGACATGATTGTTCTCATGAAGGACATCAGTATATGGAGTCTTCCAATGTCACGTGAAATTTGATGAAGAGTTTTGATATTGTTTCGCGGATTTATGTTTTCCTTAAAAAAGTATTAAAATCAAGCCAAATTTTGCAAATTCTGATGCTTTTATTTAATTTTGAGAATACAAGAAATTACAGTTTCACGCTTGATGGCGGTGTTTGCAATGTTCGTCCTACTCTATGAAATGTTCTTTGCCCGTCAAAGGTAGTATTGTTGAAGTCAGCATTGTTAAACACAAATTAAGTTTTTTTTATTAAAATATCGAATTCAGTTTAATTTTGATACACGAATTCTCAAAAATTGTTATTTTTGGTACAGTCTACAGAATCTCATAGTCGATCAAATATTCATAAGGTTTCTTGGACCGAATGTTGACACTTATCTGGTAATTCCTCCTTCCTGCAAGCGTTAAAAGTCCTTTTATGCAAAGAGGAATAGCTAATGTTTAATATTTTGATTATTTAACGCTTGTGCGGTACTGTAGTTTATGATTACCAGCAAGTACTTTGAGCTGAAGTTACCCAACTACCCTCCCAAGTGTTTATTATCAAGAAATTGGAAATGTCTCTTCCCTGCAAGCGTTAGAAGCTTTTTTATGCAAAGAGAAGTTGCTGATATTCAATCTTTTGATGACAAATACTTGGGCGGGTGGGTGGGCATTCTAGTTTATGATTACTAACGAGTTTTTTTAAACTGTAGTTTCCCACCCGCCCACCCAATTCTTTGTCATCGAATGATTAGATACCACCATCACCTCCAGTGACTTAACAAACTTTTACCGCAACAGCGAAAAGTAATTTTAAATTACTTGATAATCAAACACTTGGGCGGGTGGGCGGGAACACCAGTTTAAACTATCCGCTTGTACTCATGTTCTGGAGTGGCCCACCCACCCACCCAAGTGTTTGTCATCCAAAGATTAGATATCACCATCACCTCTAGTGACCAAGAGACTTTTAACGCAGCAGAGAAGAGTAATTTAAATTTCTTGATTTGTAACACTTGGGTAGGTGGGCGGGAATTCCAGTTTATACTATCCGCCCGTACTCATGTTCTGGTGTGGCCCACCCACCCACACAAGTGTTCGCCATCCAAGGATTTGATACCACTATCACCTCTAGTGACTAAGAGACTTTTAACGCAGCAAAGAAGAGTAATTTAAGTTTCTTGATTTGTAACACTTGGGCGGGTAGGCGGGAACTCTAGTTTAAACTATCTGCTTGTACTTATGTTCTGGAGTGGCCCACCCACCCACCCACCCAAGTGTTCGCCATCCAAGGATTAGATACCACTATCACCTCTAGTGACTAAGAGACATTTAACGCAGCAGAGAAGAGTAATTTTAAGTTTCTTGACTTCTAACACTTGGGCGGGTTGGCGGGAACTTCAGTTTAAACTATCCGCTTGTACTCATGTTCTGGAGTGTCTTATTTTGAACAAAAAAATTAAAAAAATTGACCAAAAAGTGTTCAGAAAAGGCTGTTTCTGACTAAAAATTTAAAAGAATTTTTTTTTTAACTAAAAAGTATATGAATTGCTCTGCAAGAGAGTTAAAGAAAACCCACAAAAAAGCAATTTTGGATTAAAGTGCTCAGAAAATGATGTTTTTGATTGAAAACTTTGTTTTGTGCAAAAAAAATTACAGAAAATGTATGAAAAAGACTATTTTGGACTAAAAATTACACAAGAAAGCAGTTTTTGACAAAAAAGTGTTGAGAAAATGCTGTTTCTGACTAATAACTTGACATTAAAAGCCGTTTTTTACTAAAGCTTAATAGAAAATGCTTTTTAAACTAAAGAGTGGTAAAAAAACTTTGATTTTGTGCAGAAAAAGTTACAGAAAACTTATGAAAAAGACTGTTTTGAACTAAAAATTAAAGAAAAGCAATTTTGGATTAAAATGTTTAAACAAAAAAGAAGTTTTAGACTAGAAAGTGTTCAGAAAATGCTGTTTTGACTAAAAACCTAATAGAAAATGCTTTTTAGAACAAAAATTAATAAAAAATGTGATTTTGTGCAGAAAAAGTTACAAAAAACTTAAGTAAAAGACAGTTTTGGGCTAAAAATTAAATAAAAAATAGGTTTGGACTCAAAAGTGTTCAGAAAATGCTGTTTTGACTAAAAACCTAATAGAAAATGCTTTTTATATCAAAAAGTACTCAAAAAATGTGATTTTGTTCAAAATAATTACAGAAAACTCATCTAAAAATACTGTTTTGGACTAAAAGTTATACAAAAAACTAAAAGGTGTTCCGAAAATGCTGTATCTGACTAAAAACTTAACAGAAAATGCTTTTTAGAACAAAAAATTATAAAAAATGTGATTTTGTGCAGAAAAAGTTACAAAAAACTTAAGTAAAAGACAGTTTTGGGCTAAAAATTAAACAAAAAAAACAGGTTTGGACTAAAAGTGTTTAGAAAATGCTGTTTTGGCTCAAAACCTAATAGAAAATGCTTTTAATTCAAAAAGTAATCAAAAAAACCTGATTTTGTGCAAAATAATTACAGAAGTCCTATCAAAAAATACTAAGAGGACTAAGAGTTATACAAGAAAACTAATAAGTGTTCGGAAAATGCTGTATCTGACAATTTGGGACTTAAAATCAAACAAAAAAGCAGGTTAGGATTAAAAAATGCTGTTTCTGACTTAAAAAACTTAAAATTCTACTTTCAACCTGGTAATTTGGCTACAAAATTATAAATAAAATTGATTACTAAAACTTGTAAATCTGGCTAGTTTAGCCTATGAAACTGAATATCCGGCCACTAATGTTTTGAATGCTGTGTCCAAACTGTTAATTTGGCATCATAGTTTGAATTTGAACAAGTTTAGAAACTACCAAATTATTAATCCGGCCTTTAAATAGTAAATCCGGTTTTAAGAAGTACAAATCCGGCCTTTAAAGCTGAAAATCCGGCCACTATGTATGTGTATATGTGTTAAATTTGGCTTTCAAATTGTTAGTTTGGCCTCAAAATTATAAATCCGATCTTTAAAAATTGTAAATCTAGCTAATTTGGTCTTTGAAACTGAAAATCCGGCTATCAATGTCTTGAATTTTGTGTCCAAACTGTTGATTAGGTTTTATAATAATAAATTTGAATTTTAACAAGTTTAGAAACTGTCAAATTATTAATCCGGCCTTTAAGTTGTAAATCCGGTCTTAAAAAGTACAAATCCGGCTTTTAAAACAGAAAATCCGACCACTAATGTGTTGAATTAAGTTTTAAAACTGTAAATTTTGCCTTAAAATTATAAATCCGGTTTTTAAAACTTGTAAGTTTAGTTAATTTATCCTTTGAAACTGAAAATCCGGCCACTAATGTTTTGAATTCCATGTTTTACTGTCAATTTGGCCTCATAATCATAAATTTTAATTTCAACAAGTTTAGAAAATGCCAAATTATTAATCTGGTCTTTAAATTTTAAATCCGGTTTTAAAATGTACAAATCTTGCCTTTAAAACTGAAAATCCGGCCAATATTATGTTAAATTTGGCTTTCAAACTATTAATATGGCTTCAAAAATAAAAATCCGGTTTGTAAATCTAGCTAATTTGGCTTTTGAAAATCCGGCCACTAATGTCTTGAATTCTGTGTCCAAACTGTTAATTTGGCATCATAATCAAAAATTTAAATTTGAACAAGTTTAGAAATTGCCACATTATTAATCCGGCTTTTAAAGTGTATATCCGGTTTTAAGAAGTACAAATCTGGCCTTTAAAACTGAAAATCCGGCCACTATTTTGTTAAATTTGGCTTTCAAACTGTTAATTTGGTCTCAAAATTATAAATCTGATCTTTAAACTTGTATTTCTAGCTAATTTGGTCTTTGAAACTGAAAATCCGGCCATCAATGTCTTGAATTTTGTGTCCAAACTGTTGATTCGGTCTTATAATCATAAATTTGAATTTCAACAAGTTTAGAAATTACCAAATTATTAATCCGGTTTTTAAATTGTAAATCCGGTTTTAAAAAGTACAAATCCGGCCTTTAAAACTGATAATCCGGCCACTAATGTATTTAATTCTGCTTTCAAACTGTTAATTTGGTCTCAAAATTAAAAATCCGGTCTTTAAAACTTGTAAATCTAGCTAATTTGGTCTTTGAAACTGAAAATCCGGCCATCAATGTCTTGAATTTTGTGTCCAAACTGTTGATTTGGTCTTATAATAATAAATTTGAATTTTAACAAGTTTAGTAACTGCCAAATTATTAATCCAGCCTTTAAGTTGTAAATCCGGTTATAAAAAGTACAAATCCGGCCTTTAAAACAGAAAATCCGGCCACTAATGTGTTGAATTTTGTTTTAAAACTGTTAATTTTGCCTTAAAATTATAAATCCTGTTTTTAAAACTTGTAAGTTTAGTTAATTTGGTCTTTGAAACTGAAAATCCGGCCATCAATGTCTTGAATTTTGTGTCCAAACTGTTGATTGGGTCTTATAATAATAAATTTGAATTTTAAGAAGTTTAGAAACTGCCAAATTATTAATCCGGTCTTTAAAGTGTAAATCCATTCTTAAAAAGTACAAATCCGGCTTTTAAAACAGAAAATCCGGCCACTAATGTGTTGAATTCAGTTTTAAAACTGTTAATTTTGCCTTAAAATTATAAATCCGGTTTTTAAAATTTGTAAGTTTAGTTAATTTGGCTTTTGAAACTGAGAATCCGGCCACTAATGTTTTGAATTCTGTGTTTTACTGTCATTTTGGCCTCATTATCATAAATTTGAATTTTAACAAGTTTAGAAAATGCCAAATTATTAATCCGGTGTTAAAATTTTAAATTTGGTTTTAAAAAGTAGAAATTCGGCCTTTAAAACCAAAAATTTGGCCTTTAAAACCAAAAATCCGGCCTTTAAAACCAAAATTCCGGCTTTTATTGTGTTAATTTGGCTTTCAAACTGTTAATTTAACCCCAAAGTTGTATATCCGATCTTTAAAATTTGTAAATCTAGCTAATTTGGCTTTGGAAACTGAAAATCCGGCCATCAATGTCTTGAATTTTGTGTCCAAACTGTTGATTGGTTGGATTATAATAATAAATTTGAATTTTAAGAAGTTAGAAACTACCAAATTAGTAATCCGGCTTTTAAATTGTAAATCCGGTTTTAAAAAGTATAAATCCGGCCTTTAAAACTGAAAATTTTACTACTATTGTGTTAAATGCGGCTTTTAAACTGTTAATTTGGCCTTAAAATTATATATTTGAATTTGAAAAAGTTTAGAAACTGCCAAATTATTAATCCAACCTTTAAATTATTAATCCGGTTTTAAAAAGTATAAATCCGGTCTTTAAAACTGAAAATCCGGCCACTATTGTGTTAAATGCGGCTTTTAAACTGTTAATTTGACCTTAAAATTATAAATCCGGCCTTTGAAACTGAAAGTGTGTTGAATTCTGTTTTAAAACTGATTATTTGGACTCAAAATTATAAATCCGGCCTTTAAAGTTTCTAAATTTGGCTGGTAAATTTAGAAACTACAAAACTATTAATCCGGCCTTTAAATTGTAAATCCGATTTTAAAAAGTGCAAATTCTTTCTTTGAAACTAAAAATTTGGCTACTAATGTGTTAAGTTCTCCTTCCAAACTGTAAATTTTTTCTCAAAGTTACAAATCCGGCGTTTAAAATTTGGAAATCCGGCTACTTATGTGTTTCAATAAATATAGAAATTGGCAAATTATTAATTCGGGCTTTAAATTGTAAATCCGGTTCTAAAAAGTGTAGATCCGGTCATCAAATTGAAAAATCCGGCCATTAATCTTCAAAAATAGTTAAAAAATAGTAAACATTAAAAAAAAATTGAAAACATTTTTGCAAAAATTGTGATTGCAATTTATTTGAATTTGAAACTGAAGCAATTTTCAAAAATAGTAAAAAAATAGTAAAAATTAATATTTTTCAAACAAAATTTTTTTGATAACAAAATAAAAAATTGATTTTGATACTGCAAAGTTTGATAACATTTTTCTAAAAATTGTGACTTCCGTTGCAATTTATTTAAATAACATTTCTAAACTTAATTGATTTTTTTTTTATTAATTTTATGCATAACATGATTTATATTCCGTCAGAGTGGATGTAGCTATGAACAATATCCGTTAATTCGGTTGAACGGATATTTGTTATAGATGCTAGTTAATTAATGTCGCACCATTTCGCCAGTCACCTACTTTAAGTACCAAACAGGTTTACAACAAAAAAACGATTTAATAATTCAAATCTTAAAAATATATTGATGGGTAGTAACGTTATGCAACCAAATAAACACCAAGAAAGAAGATTTTCCATCTTTATTATAATATTCGTTCTCGCTCTTTGTGGTCATCACTCGTCCCCTATCTCACTTTTACCTCATTATACGAAACAGGTAGTTTTCAGGGTGGGTCAAATCAGATAAAATTCGATTATATTTGAATTCTAATAACCCACTACAGACAAACAATCTTAGCTTATAAAACAGTAGTTGCATTTTTAATGCACAACTAATTTCTATTGCACATTCTACACACCCAAGTATTTACATTTTTTACCAAAGTAATTGCATGCGAGCGCGCAACGTTCTCTTTAAGTGTATCTTGTTATCTATCTAATTATAAGTAACTAGGTGCTCTTTAAGAGTACACAGATAACAAATAAAGGTGTTATATTTACAATAAATTTTATAATACGTCACTGCATTATTACATAATGATTAAATCGGAAGTGGAAAACATGACAAGAATGTATACAATCATTATTAATACGAAAAAATCATATCCTACAGGAAGTAACCGCAGCGATGCATTTATATTATTATTATTATTTGAAATCAATTTAACATTTATTTAATTAGCATCAGAATGCTTTAATCAAGCGTAGAAATGTATTCGATTTAAATTGGTTTTGTGATGTGTGGAAGCCAAACCAAATATAATTGCATTTATTTCCAAAACTCTTTGGTTTGAATTTTATTGTTGAAACTGTAATTACACTTTTACGGCGGTCGTAAAATGGCCAACGTTTAATTGATTGATATTTAGCTACTGTTAAATTTGTTGTGAAGAAATTTGCGGTTGTGTAAGGCTTTAATTATGATTAGGAAATTTAATTTCCTTTGTGACCGGCACAAACAGAGCATATTAATGCGTCTACAAATATTTGCATTTATAAGTGGAAATAAACAATAATAAACCATATATCCTGTCAGGATTTTAATTAATCCACTTTAAAATAATCACTAAATCAGTAGACTTAACCTACAATTAAACCGAGCTAAAAAGTAATTTTACCCCATTTATTTATGCGCATAAAATCGATTACTATCTAGTTAAAATTTCGCAAAAAATCTTACTAGCTATATAATTAAGACATAACTGCATGCTAATTATATTATAAAACCTCGGGTAATTAATTAACGACGGCCATTAATATTCCACGAGTTTATACGGGCTTAATAGTGAATTGGATTGAAGAAAATTATTATAAGATCAAAGCGAATAGTATGATGGTGACAATGAGATATGCAAATAGATTTTTATAACCATGAAAACTACTCGACCACGCCTTATTTTTATTAAATTGTATTGAAATTCATCGTAGGAAAATTGTTTCCAGTGTAATTACTTCAATTCATTTACTTATTTTCATGAATTTTTGCTAAATTGAGTTTTAATTTAATGTTTTTTTGTTTCAGGTGAGTTCTTATTTCGATTAAGTGAAAGTCGTGCGAATGTAAGTATTGAAAATGTAAGAATTATCTAAATTGGCTTGTCAAACATAATTTTGTTAAATTTTAGTGAAACTAAATTATTGCTAATTTGTCATTTCAAATCCTTAAGTGGATTTTTTTGTATGAAGTAGAACTAGTTTCTCTATTATGGGATCTTATTACAGCTTTCTCATTGTTGGAGCCTTTTGCGGTATTTTTTGATCAACAATTTTAATTTGCAGAAAGTTCTTGTTATCTTTTAATCTGGATTTTACTATTTTTGATATTTATGAACAGAGTTCTGTAGTTTTTAACCATTTTTGGCCGGATTTTATGGTTTCGTAGTGGGATTTTGCAATTTTCAATAGTTTATGCCGAATTTTGTTCTTTCTAATAATATTTTTGATATTTTAAAGCTGGGTTTTGCTGTTTTTGAGATTTTATAAAGATTTTTACACTTTTAAAGAGTTTGTGGCCGGATTTTGATGCTTTCTAACAATTATTTAAAATCTCAAAGTTGGATTTTATTATTTTTAACATTTTTTCAACAGAATTTTACAGTTTTATACCGGATTTTTGTATTTTCCAACAATATTTTTGATATTTTAAAGCTGAAGTTTGCTATTTTTGAGAACTCATAAAGATTTTTAGTTTGTTTAAGAGTTTCGGCCGGATTTTTATGCTTCCTAACAATGTTTTTGATGTTCTCAAGCTAGATTTTGCTACTTTTGAGTGTTTATGGACAGATTTTGATGCTTTTTGACAATTTCTAAAGTCCGATTTTGCTATTTGTTGAATTTTCTGAACAGAATTTTACAGTTTTTACTGTTTTTGGCTGGATTTTTACACTTTTTGGTTCATTTTAACAATATTTTTGATTTTTTAACGATGGATTTGGCTTTCATAAAGATTGTTACACTTTTTAAGAGTTTTGTAGCTTCCTGGCAATTGTTTTAAATTTCAAAGTCGGTTTTAGCTATTTTTGACATTTTATGAACTGAATGTTTCAGTTTTCAATCGGTTTTGGCCGGATTTTTGCACTTTTTGACAGTTTATGGCCGGATTTTAGTTTTTTCTAACAAGATTTTTACACTTTAAAAGAGTTTATGGCCGGATTTTGATGATTTTTAACAATTATTATATATTTTTGATATTTTCAACTATTTTTGGCCGGATTTTTGCATTTTTTGACAGTTTATGGCCGGATTTTGGTTTTTTAATCAATATTTTTGATATTTCATAAAAATGTTTACACTTTTTAAGAGTTTATGGCCGGATTTTAATGCTTTTAACATTTTATGAACAGAATTTTACAGTTCTCAACTGTTTTTGGTTAGATTTTTGCACTCTTCGACACTGGATTTTGGTTTTTTCTACAATATATTTGCTATTTTAAAACTGGAGTTTGCTATTTTTGAGATTTTATATAGTTTTTTAGTTTATTTAATGGCCGGATTTTTATGATTCCTAAAATTTGTTTAAAATT
This sequence comes from Tachinus rufipes, assembly GCA_963932245.1. NCBI lineage: Eukaryota > Metazoa > Arthropoda > Insecta > Coleoptera > Staphylinidae > Tachinus > Tachinus rufipes. Next base: position 101,615,855 of record OZ010747.1, on the reverse strand, counting down.
TTATGGTAAAATCCAATTGTGCCGGATTTTTGTTTTTTCTAACAATATTTTTGATATTCCGAAGCTGGATTTTGCTACTTTTTAGGTTTTATGACCGGATTTAGATGCTTCTTGACAATTTCAAAGCCCGATTTTGCTGTTATTGACATTTTATTAACAGAATTTTACAGTTTTTAATTGTTTTTGGCCGGATTTTTGCACTTTCCAAGAGTTTATGGCCGGATTTTTGTTCATTTTAACAATCTTTTTATTATTTTGAAGCTGGAGTTTGTTATTTTTGATATTTTATAAAGGTTTTTACATTTTTAAAGAGTTTATGGCCGGATTTTGATGCATTTTAACAATTATTTGAAATTTTAAAGCCGGATTTTATTATTTTTCACATTTTATGAACAGAATTTTACAGTTTTCTACTGTTTTTAGCCGGATTTTTGCATTTTTTTACAGTTTATGGCCGGATTTTGGTTTTTTAATCAATATTTTTGATATTTCATAAAAATGTTTACACTTTTTAAGAGTTTATGGCCGGATTTTGATGCTTTTAACATTTTAGGAACATAATTTTACAATTTTGAACTGTTTTTGGCCGGATTTTTGCTTTTTTCGACACTGGATTTTTGTTTTTTTTTACAATATTTTTGATATTTTAAAACTGGAGTTTGCTAGTTTTGAGATTTTATATAGTTTTTTAGTTTATTTAAGAGTTTACTCCGGATTTTTATGATTCCTAACAATTGTTTAAAATTTTATGGTAAAATTCAATTGTGCTGGATTTTCGTTCTTTCTAACAAAAGTTTTAATATTCCGAAGCTGGATTTGGCTACTTTTTAGGTTTTATGACCGGATTTTGATGCTTCTTGACAATTTCAAAGCCTGATTTTGCTGTTATTGACATTTTATTAACAGAATTTTACAGTTTTTAATTGTTTTTGGCCGGATTTTTGCACTTTCCGAGAGTTTATGGCTAGATTTTTGTTCATTTTAACAATCTTTTTATTATTTTGAAGCTGGAGTTTGTTATTTTTGATATTTCATAAAGGTTTTTACACTTTTAAATTTATTATTAAACTTAAATTATTTAATGTTTTATTAAAGCCGGATTTGATTATTTTTGACATTTTATGAACAGAGTATTACAGTTTTCAATCGTTTTTCGCCGGATTTTTGCATTTTTTGACAGTTTATGGCCGTATTTTAGTTTTTTCTTATAATATTTTTGATATTTTGAAGCTGGAATTAGCTTTTTCAGATTTTATGAAGAAATTCAAGAGTTTATGGTCGGATTTTAATGCTTTTTGACAATTGTTTAAAATTTCATGGTTGAGATTTTGGCTTTTTTAACCGTTTGTGTCGAGTTTTGTTTCTTTCTAACAATGTTTTTGATATTTTAATGCTGGATTTTGCTACTTTTGACATGTCAAGAAGAGAATTTTGCTATTTTTGTCAGTTTAAGGCTAGATTTACGTACTTTTTAAGAATATTTTTTATATTTCATAGCTGGATTTAGCTATTTTTGAGATTTCAAAAAGATTTTTACATTTTTAAAGAGTTTATGGGCGGGTTTTGATACTTTTTAACAATTTTTTAAAATTTTAAAGCCGGATTATATTATTTTTGACATTTTATTAACAGTTTAACAATTTTCAACTTTTTTGGTCGGTTTTTGGCCGGATTTTTATTTTTCTAACAATATTTTAAGCTGGATTTTGCTATTTTTAAGGTTTTGTGAAGATTTTTACACTTTTCAAAAGTTTGTGGCTGGATTTTGATGCTTTCTAACAATTATTGAAAACTTTAAAGTAGGATTTGTTTATTTTTGGAAATTTTATTAACAGAATTTTACAATTTTTAACCGTTTTGGCCGAATTTTTGCACTTTTTGACAGTTTATGACCGGATTTTGGTTTTTCTAACAATATTTTTGATGTTTCAAAGCTGGATTTTGCTATTTTTAATATTTCATAAAGATTTTGCTAGTTTTGACAATTTATAAATAGAATTTTACAATTTTTGACAGTTTATGGGCAGATTTTGGTTTTTCTGACTTGATTTTGATATTTCTAAAAATTATTTGAAATTGTAAAGCCAGATTTTATTATTTTTAACATTTTATGAACAGAATTTTATAATTTTCAACTATTTTTGGCCGGATTTTTGCATTTTTTGACAGTTTATAACCGGATTTTTGTTTTTTCTAACAATAATTTGATATTTCAAAACTGGATTTTGCTGTTTTTGAGGTTTTATAAAGATTTTTACACTTTTAAAGAGTTTAGGCCGGATTTTGATGCTTTTTAACAATTATTTGAAATTTTGAAGCCGGATTTTATTAGTTTTGACATTTTATGAACAGATTTTTACGGTTTTCAACTGTTTTTGGTCGGGTTTTTTCATTTCTTGACAGTTTATAACCGAATTTTTGTTTTTTCTAACAATATGTTTGATATTTCAAAACTAGATTTTGCTGTTTTTGAGATTGTATAACGATTTTTATTCTTTAAAAGAGTTTATGGCCGGATAGATTTTGCTGATTTTGAGATTTCATAAAAATTGTTACACTTTTAAAGAGTTTAGGCCGGATTTTGATGCTTTTTAACAATTATTTGAAATTTTAAAGACGGATTTTATTAGTTTTGACATTTTATGATCAGAATTTTACAGATTTCCACCGCTTTTGGCCAGATTTTTGCACTTTTTGACAGTTTATGGCCGGATTTTTATGCTTCCTGACCATTATTTCAAATTTTTAGGCCGGATTTTGCTGTTTTTGACACTTTATGAAGAGAATTTTGCTATTTTTGTCATTTTAAGGCCGAATTTAGGTACTTTTTAAGAATATTTTTATTATTTTTTAGATTTTATAAAAAAATAAAATATTTTCAACAGTCTATGGTCAGATTTTGGTGCTTTCCGGACAGTATTTTAATGTTTTAAGGCCGGATTTTGCTAGTTTTGATAATTTATGAATGAAATTTTACAATTTTTGACAGTTTATGGCCGGATTTTGGTTATTTTTAACAATATTTTTGATGTCTCACAGCTGGATTTTGCTGTTTTTGAGATTTTATAAGGATTTTTACACTTTTAAAGAGTTTGCTGGCCGGCTTTTGATGTTTTGTAGCAATTATTTGAAATTTTAAAGCAGGATTTATTATTTTTGACATTTTATTTACAGTTTTTAACCGTTTTTGGCCGGATTTTTGCATTTTTTTATTATTAATAGCCTGATTTTGGTTAATATTAACAATATTTTTGATCTTTTAAATCTGGAGTTTGCTATTTTTGAGACTTCATACGGATTTTTACTTTATTTAAGAGTTTATGGCCGGATTTTAATGCTTCTTGATAATTTCAAAGCTTGATTTTGTTATTTATTGACATTTTATGAACAAAATTTTAGTTTTCAATCATTTTTGGCCGGATTTTTGCACTTTGCGGCAGTTTACGCCTAGATTTTGGTTCATTTTAACATAATTTTTAATATTTCAAAGTTGGATTTGGCTGTTTTTCAGATTTCATAAAGATTGTTACACTTTTAAAGTGTTAAAGAGTTTAGGCCGGATTTTGATGCTTTCTTTTAATTATTTAAAATTTTAAAGCCGGATTTTATTATTTTTGACATTTTATGAACAGAATTTTACAATTTTCAACTGTTTTTGGCCGGTTTTTTGCATTTTTTGACAGTTTATAGCCGGATTTTCATTTTTTCTAACAATATTTTTGATATTTCAAAACTGGATTTGGCTGTTTTTGAGATTTCATAAAAATTGTTACATTTTTAAAGGGTTTAGGCCGGATTTTGATGCTTTCTATCAATTATTTAAAATTTTAAAGCCGGATTTTATTTTTGAAATTTTATGAACAGAGTTTAACAGTTTTTAGGCGGATTTTTGCATTTTTTAACAGTTTATGGCCGGATTTTGGTTCTTTCTAACAATATTTTTGATATTTTATAGCTAGATTTTGCAATTTTTAAGATTTTATTAAAAAAATTATATTTTTTAACAGTCTATGGCCAGATTTTGGTGCTTCCTGACAATATTTTAATGTTTCCAGGTCGGATTTTGCCAATTTTGACATCTCATGGACAGAATTTTGCAGTTTTTATTGGTTTACGGCCGGATTTCATAACTGAATTCTGCAATTTTTGAAATTTTATGTAAAAAAATATATGTCTAAGGCCAATTTTGGCCGGATTTTCATGCTTTCTGATCATTGTTTTAAATTTTAAGGCCGGATTTTGTCGTTTTTGACAATACTCAAATAGATTTTTTCAACAGTTTATGCCGAATTTTGGTTTTTTCTATGTTTTTGATATTGCATTGAAATTTTGCTACTTTGAGATTTTATGAAGATTTTTACAAGTTTATGGCTTGATTTTGATGCTTTCTGATTATGTTTTGAATTTTATGAAGAGACTTTTGCTATTTTTGTTAGTTTCAGGCCGGATTTAGGTATTTTAAGATTTTTTTTCTTTTAATTTTATAGCTGGATTTAGCTTTTTTTTGAGATTTTATGAAAAAAATTATAGTTTTTAACATTTTATGGCCAGATTTTGGTGCTTTCGGACAGTATTTTATGGTTTCAAGGCCGAATTTTGTTATTTTTGACATTGCATGAATAGAATTTTGCACTTTTCCACTGTTCATGGCCGGATTTTGATTCTTTTTAACAATATTTTTGATATTTTTAAGCTTTTTTTTTGAGATTTTATGAAAATAATTACATTTTTCAACCGTTTTTATCCAATATTTTCATAGTTCATGGCCGGATTTTGCTGTTTTTGACATATTAAGAAGAGAATTTTGCTATTTTTATCAGTTTATGGCCGGATTTAGGTACTTTATATGAATATTTTTTATATTTTATAGCTGGATTTACCTATTTTTGAGATTATATGGAATCTATGACCAGATTTTGGTGCTTCCGGACAGTATTTTAATGTTTCAAGGCCGGATTTGCTTAGCTTTAACAATTGAATATAATAGAATTTTACACTTTTTGACAGTTTATGGCCGGGTTTTAAATTTTCTAACAATATTTTTGATATTTGAAAGCTGGATTTTGCTGTTGCAACTTTTGTCTAGTTTTTAACCGTTTTTGGCCGAATTTTTGCTATTTTAGAGAGTTTATGGCCGGATTTTTGGTTTATTTTAACAGTATTTTTGATATTTTGCTACTTTTGTTATTTATAAAGATTTTTACACTTTTTAATAGTTTATGGCCGGATTTTTATGTTTTCTGATTTTTGACATTTTATGAATATAGTGTTGCACTTTTTGACAGTTTATGGCCGGATGTTGGTGCTTTGTAACAATATTTTAATAATTTATAAACGAATTTTGAAGCTTTTAATTTTTTGTTTTATTTTTTGTTATAAACTGTAAATGAAGACCACTGAAACTGTCATGAGATGCTAAGTTACATTAAGTCTTGAACAATGATATAATAGCTGTCAGAATAATATTGATTCTAATTTACTTTGCATGAAAATAATAAGATTTTAAAAAGGAGTTAAAATAACCGCGCCCTTAACATGAAAATTGCAACGGTATAGTGTTAGGATTAATTTTTGATAGTTAATAAATGATTTGATAGTTCTAAATTAGTTTAGCTTTTATGTATAATGTTATCGATCACTGTTTAGTAAATCTCATCAATGATATTTTTTAATTAAATTTAATAATATTTAATTCTTAATTGATTACCATTTATCGGCGATAATGGAATCGAAAAAAATGAATTGTACACGTGTAATGATATGTAGGGGATCCCGAGCGGGACCGTTTAATTAAAATGGAGATAAAAGGGGCCCATTAAAGAGTTGCCTGAAAAAAAAAAAACGTAATAAAAGGGGGCTGAATGTATAGTTTTATACCTGTTATAGAGGCGCCAACCTGCGCGCGTCCTAAACGGGTACAACGGGGCAAGGAGGGCCAAACTGGTATCGTACCGGACATTAATGTACCCTGTACTTCACACCTCGCATAAATATAATAATCATATTTCATAAAATCATTACAAATCCTGTCTGCATGGTGTGATTGGTGTGTTACGTACCAATTTGTATTTGTAATGAAATTAATTTAACTTTTATAAATTTTCTGCAAAATTCTCAAGCTCAGAATGAGAAAAATCTTATTAAAAATTCGTTCTGCAGTGGCTGCCCACGGATTCGTTCTCCCCAGCAATATAATTTTTCTCATCTCACACCAAATTGAACCTTGACACCATCTCGCTCACACACAATTTGTACTTCTTTGTTACACTCGTAGGAGAAGAAAGCCATCGTATGTACGAAGAGATTTAAATTTGATGCACTGCGGGACCCCCGAAAACGCATTTGTAAACGTATCGCTCTTCCACTGGCAGGGACGGTCGTAAAGAATATTGGAGAACTAATTTATTGTTCAAAGCCCGCAGCGCGACCACAATAAAAGAAAGAATAATGAAAATGCATTGGAATCGTAAAAATATATAGTTTTGTTGATGTAAAGTCAAATGTTATTAAATTCATAAAGTTTTGTATTTTTATTGTTTCGTATTGTGTTGCTTAATAACCCTAAACGTATAAAAATATGAATACAAAATTTTTAGATAGATTTTTAGCATATCAGCCTATTAAACAGAGCTTTTAAAAAGCTTTCAAAATGTTCTCAAAACTTCTGATATTTTTATAAAGATACATTTGCATCCAAAGCTTTGTAAATAAATGTTGAAGAATGTTACCAAAGCTTTTAGAATGTTTCTAAAGCATTTAAAGTGTTTTTTAAAGCTTTCAGAATGTTTCTAAAGCTTTTAGAATGCTACCAAAGTTTATAATATTATAAAATAAAAAATTCAAAGATTTGAAAATATTCACAAATTTTTTTGAAGCTTTCAGAACATTTTTGAGCTTTTGGAAATTAAATAAAGCTTTGTAAATGTTTTCAAAACTGTTCATTTTTTTTAATTTTTATAGAGTTTTGAAAACATTCATAAAGCTATGATCATATGCCCCCAAAGCTTTCAGAATGATTTTGGAGCTTTTGGAATTTCAATAATGCCAACTTTGAAGTATAAGAAATAAAACTTTAAGATAGATCATGTTCCCAATGCTTTAAAAATGTTTCCAAAGCTCTAAATGTTCTATAAGTAGAATGAAACAAAAATTCCAAAGATTTGCAAATATTTACTAAACTTTGAATTCATTCGTAGAGCTTTAGAAACATTCTTAGGGCTTGATACATGTACTCATAGCTTTCAGAATATTCTCAGGCATTTTTGAATTTCAATAAAGCTTTGAAGATGTAAAATTTTTGTAAATGCTCAAAGAGCTTTATGAATGTTAAAATTATGAGGTCACACATATAAATAGGTTTAATTTAATGTTCAATATCATTGCCCCTTCTCCCCATTACAATAAATTAAAAAGAATGATTGACGTTTAATCACAATTAAATCAATCAATCAAATTTTCTGCAAATTTTTAGAAGTATATAGCTTCCCAGAAGATTATAAAATCTTCCACAAAATTGTTTGAAATATTTAGAGCTTTTTAGAAGACTCATAGACTTTGTAGAAAGTTTAAAAATTTTTGCTAATTTTTAGATATATTTAGAGCTTTTTAGAAGATTATAAAAATGTTTAGAAACTTTTAGAATTAAAAAAATAATAATGTACAGATTCTAAAATGTTTATGTAACTTTTAGAATTTGTAAAAACTTTTCAAAAATTTTACGCAAGCTTTCCAGAAGTATTTAGAGCTTTTCAGAAGAATTTTCAGAATTTGTAGAAAGTTTTCAAAAGCTTTTTGCTAGTTTTTAGAAGTATCTAGATCTTCTCAGAAGATTGTAAAAGATGTAGAAAACTTTCAGTGTTTCTATACAAAATCAAATTTTTTTGCAAGATTATTAGAAGTATTTTCAGCTTCTCAGAAGATTCTAAAATACATAGAAACTTTTAGAATTTGTAAAAAAAATCTCAACATTTTGTTGCAAGATTTTTAGAAGTATCTAGAGCTTTTTGGAAGATTTTAAACATGTGTAGAAACTTTTTGATTGAAATCTATTTTCCGAAAGATTTAAAGTATTTAGAGCTTTTCAGACGATTCTAAAATGTGTAGAAAATTTTCAGAATTTGTGGAAAGTTCAAAAACATTTCAAAAGTTTCTAGAGCTTCTCAGAATAGAAATTTTTAGAATTTGTAACAAAATCTTTTAAAACAAATTTGTTAAAAAAAATTAATAGTTTTTCAGATGCTTATAAAACATGAAGAAAATTCTTAGAGTTTGTACAAAATTTAAAAAACAAGATTTTTAGAGGTACTAGAGCTTCTTACAAGATTTTAAAATATTTAGAAAAGTTTTAGAATCTGTAGAAAGTTTAAAAGCTTTTAAACAAATTTTTGAAAGACTTTTAGAGCTTCTCAGAAGATTCTAAAATCTGTAGGAAAACTTTTAGAATTTGTAAAAAATTTAAAAACGTTTCAGTTTTTTCCATAAGATTTTTAGAAATATTTTGAGCTTTCCAGAAGATTCTAAAATGTATAGAAACTTTTAACATTTATAAAGGAGCTTCTCAGGAAAATATAAAATGTGTAGAAACTTAGGGTTAAAAAAAATCAAAAGTAATAATCTTATGCAAGATTACTTAAGAGTTTCTCAGAAGATTCTTCTAAAATGCATCGAAAATTTTTAGAAATTTGTAGAAAGTTTAAGAGCTTTTCAAAATTTTGTCGAAAGATTTTTAGAAGTTTTTAGAGTTTCTCAGAAGATTCTAAAATGTGTAGGAAAACTTTTAGAATTTGTAAAAAGTTTAAAAACGTTTCAAATTTTTTCCGCAAGATTTTATAAGTTTCTAGAGCTTCTTAGGAAATTCTAAAATGTGTAGAATTTTTTTAGAATTTGTGAAAAAATGTACTCAAATTTTTTAGTAATTAGAGCTTTTCAGAAGATTCTAAAATGAGTAGAAAACTTTTTTAAAGTTTCTGAAAGATTTTTAGATTTCTAAAATATGTAGAAGTCATTTAGAATTTGTTGGAAGAATAAAAACATTTCAAAAGTCATGGTACATGATTTTGAGAAGTTTTTAGAGCTTCTAAGGGGATTCTAAAATGTGTAAAAAAAATTTGAAACTGAAAAAAATCCCAAAAAAGATTTATAGAAGTATAAAATATATAAAGTCATTAAGTCAGTTAGTATAAATAGTCAATACACTTTTTAAAATATTCACTTTGAATTGTGGTGGTGAACAATGTTAACGAAGTAAGTTAAAAATCAATTAGTTTAAATAAATAAAGCCATACTGATGAGAGGTAAACCTCGAAACGCGTCTATGGATGTTTTTTAGTTTAGAATAATTTTTCATAAATTTAATTTTTTAATTTATAGAAGTATTCAGAAAATTTTAAAATGTTTAGAAATTTTTAGAATTTGTAAAAAAAGCTTCTAAAATGTGCAGAATACTTTTGGAGATTCTAAAAAGTTTAAAAACTTTTTAAAATTTGTCAGGAAAATTTTTGGAAGTGTGTAAGTTTTTTAATAGATTCTAAAATGTGTAAAATTTTTTTAGAATTTGTATAAAAACAGTTTTCTGCATGATTTTGAAAAGTTTCTAGAGCTTCTCAGAAGATTTTAAAATAAATAAAAAAATAGATTTTGTAAAATAATCTTCTACAAGATTTTTAGAAGTATTTTGATCTTTGCAGAAAATCAAAATTTGTAGAAAACTTTTAGAATTTGTAATATAAATATTACGAAAACTTTTTAGAAGTGTTTTAGAAGCTTTTTACAAGATTCTAAAATGTGTAGAATTTTTTTGAATTTAAAAAGAAAAATCATAAATCTTTCGCAAGATTTTTAGAAGTATCTAGAGCTTTTAGGAAAATTTAAAATTTTAGAATATTTTAGAGCTTCTCAGAAGTTCTAAATTGTGTAGAAAATTTGTAGAAAGTTTAAATTTTTTTAAAGTCTTCTGCTATTTTTTAGAATTATCTAGAGCTTTCAGAAGATTATAAAACATGAAGAAAACTCTTAGAATTTGTTGAAAGTTTAAAAACATTTAAAAACTATTTTGCATGATTTTGAGAGGCTTTAAAAAGCTTTTCCGAAAATTCTAAAATGTGTAAAAATTGTGTAGAAGATTTTTAGAATTTGTAGAAACTTAAAAACTTTTTAAAAGTTAATTGCTAGTTTGTAGAAGTATCTAGACTTTTTCAGAAGATTATGAAATGTATAGAAATCTCTTAGAATTTGTATAAACTTTTCAAACGTTTTACGCAATTTTAGAGCTTCTAAAATGTGTAGAAGACTATTAGATTTTTCAGAAAAATTTTGCAGGATTTTTAATAGTATTTTAGAGTTTCTCAGAAGATTCTAAAATAAACTTTTGGAATTTGTAACATTTTTTCTACAAAATTTTTAGAAGATTCTAAAATGTGTACAAAAATTTAGAATTTGTAGAAAGTTTTAAAACATATTAAAAGTTTTCTGCATAATTTTGAACATTTTGAAGTATTTAGATTTTCTTAGGAGATTATAAAATTTCTAGAAAACTTTAGAGTTTTGTATTTTTTTTTTAACATTTTACGCAAGTAAATATAGCTTTCAGAAGATTCTAAAAGGTGTAGAAATCTGAAATTTGTAAAAAAATCCCAAAAATAATTTGGAAGATTTTCAGAAGTATTTAGAAGCTTCAGGAGAATTTAAAAACGTTTAGAGTTATTCTAAAATGTGTATAATTTTTTTAGAATTTGAAATAAAAATTTACTCAAGCTTTTTAGAAATATTTAGAGCTTTTCAAAAGATGTGTAGAAAACTTTTAGAACTTCTAAAAGGTTTACTGCAATGTTTTTAGAAACATTTAATTTAAAGCTTCTTAGAAGATTCTAAATATGTAGATTTTTTTAGAATTTATAGAAAATTTAAAAACATTTCAAAGGTGTTCTGCATGATCTTGAGAGGTTTTTAAAGCTTTTAAAATGTTTAGAAAACTATTATTAAAAGTCAAAATGTTTTCAAAAATCTTTTGCAAGTTTTTTATAAGTGTTTAGAGCTTTTCAGAAAATTCTAAAATGTAGAAACTTTTCAAAACTTTTTCGCAAAATTTTTAGAAGTACTTTTAGTTTCTCAGAAGATTCTAAAATGTTTAGAAAACCTTTAGAATTTGTAAAAATATAAAAAATGTTTATAAATCTTCTGCAAGATTTTTAGAAGTATCTAAGGCTTCTGAGAAAATTCTCAAATGTTAAAAAATTGTAAGAAAAAGTCCAGGAAGATTCTAAAATGTTTAGAAAACTTTAAGAAATTGTAAAAAAATCCCAGAAATGTACGCAAGCTTTTCAGAAGTATTTATAACTTCTTAGAAGATTCTAAAATGTGTAGAATTCTTTTAGAGTTTGTAGAAAGTTTAAAAACTTTTTAAAAGTTTTCTATGTGGTTTTGAGAAGTTTTTAGAGCTTTTCAGAAAATTCTAAAATACATAGAAATTTTTAGAATTTGTAAAACTATCTCAAAAATTTTGTGCAAGATTATAAAATGTGTAAAAAATTATTAGAATTTGTAGTAAGTTTAAAAACGTTTTAAAAGTTTTTGCTAATTTGTAAACAAATTTAGAAACTGTGAAAAAAACCAAAAATTTTGTGCAGTATTTTTAGAAGTATTTAGAGTATCTCGGAAGATTTTAAAATGTTTTGAAAACTTTTAGAATTCGTAAATAAATAAAAAATCTTCTGCAACATTTTTAGAAGTGTCTAGAGCTTCTCAGAAGATTCTAAAAGTTATAGAAACTTTTAGAATTTGTAAACAAAATTCAAAAATATTTTGCAAGATTTTAAAAAGTATCTGGAACTTCTCAAAAGATTCTAAAATGTTTAGAAAACTTTTAGAAATTTGTAGAAAGGTAAAAAAGTTTTTTACATCATTTTGAGAAGCTTTAGGTCTTCTAAAATTCTTAAAAAAGTTAAGTTTGTAAAACTAAAATTTTGCAATGTTTTTTTGAAATTTCTAGAGCTTTTTAGAAAAGTTTAAAATGTATAATTTTGAAAAGTTTCTACAGCTAAAATGTGTAAAAACTTTTAGAATTTGAAAAATTAAAAATTATTTAGAGCTTCTCCGTAGATTCTTCTAAAATGTGTAGAAGATTCTTAAAAATTTGTTGAGCTTTAGAAGGTTCTTAAATTTGTAAAAATGTTAAGATTTTGTAATTTGTAAGATTTTTAGAAGTATCTATAGCTTCTTAGAAGAATCTAAAATGTGTAGATACTTTTAGAATTTAAAATTAAAAAAATCATAAATCTTCTGCAAGATTTTTAGAATTATCTAGAGCTTTTCAGAGGAATTTAAAATGAATAGAATCTTTTAGAATAAAAAAATGTTTATAAGATTTTTAGAAGTATTAGAGCTTCTCAAAAGTTCTAAAATGTGTAGAAAGTTTAATATGTTACAAAAGTTTTTTGCTAATTTTTAGAATTGTCAAGAGCTTTCAGAAAATTATAAAACATAAAGAAAATTTGTAGAATTTTTTTGCAAGATTTTTAAAAGTATCTATAGTTTCTCAAAAGAATTTAAAAATTTGTAAAAAAGATTCAAAAATCTCACGCAAGCTATTTAAAAGTGTTTAGAACTTCTCAGAAGTTTTAGAATGTCAAAAGTTGCTTGCATAATTTTGAGAAGTTTCTAGAGCTTATCAGAAGGTTATAAAATGTGTAACAAATTTTAGAAATTGTAAAAAAAAAATTCTCAGAAGATTTTAAAATCTGTAGAAAACTTTTAGAAAAGTTTGCAGAAAGTTTAAAAAAAACTTAAAAGTATTCTGCAATACTTTTAGAAGTATTTAGAGCTTCTCAGAAGATTCTAAATTGTGTCAAAAAATTTCTCAATTTCTAAAAAGTTTTTTGCATGGTTTTGAGAAGTTTCTAGAGTTTCTGAGAAGATTCTAAAATGTGTAAAAAAATTTAAAATCTTCTGCAAGACTTTTAGAAGTATTTAGAGTTTTTCAGAAAATTCTAAAATGTTAGAATTTGTAAAAAAATCTCATAAATCTTTTCCAAGATTTTATAAGGGCTTCTCAAAAGATTCTAAAATGTGTAGAAAACTAAGATTCTAAAATGTGTAGAAAACTTTTAGTAATTTGTAGAAAGTTTTGAAATATTTCAAAAAATTTCTGCATAATTTTGAGAAGTTTTTAAGTCTTCTAAAATTTCTAAAAATGTTAAATTTGTAAAAAAACTATTTGCAAGATTTTTAGAAATATTTAGAGCTTAAAATGTATAGATCTTTTTAGAATTTAAAAAGGAAAATCATAAATCTTTCCCAAGTTTTCTAAAAGATTTATAAAAATATTTAGAATTTGCTTTTCGGAAGTTCTAAAATGTGTAGAAAATTGTAGAAAAAAACATTTTAAAAGTTTTCTGCGTGATTTTGAAAAGTTTCTAGAACTTCTCAGAAGATTCTAAAATTTAAAAAAAAAATAGAATTTGTAAAATAATCTACAAGATTTTTAGAAGTATTTAGAATTTCTCAGAAGACTAAAATGTGTAGAATTTGTAAAAACTTTTCAAAAATCTTACGCACATTTTTAGAAGTATTTAAAGACTCTAAAATGTAAAAAGCTTTTCAGAAAACTCTAAAATGTATAGAAAATGTTTAGAACGTTTAAAAAGTTTTTTAGAAGCTTCTTTAGAAGGTTTTGAAATATACAGAATTTAAAAAAATCCCAAAAATTTTCTGCAAGGTTTTTAGAAGTATTTAGAGTTTCTAAGAAAATTCTAAAGTATATAGAATTTGTAGAAAGTTTAAAAACTTTTCAAACGTCTTCTGCTAATTTTTAGAAGTATTTAGAGCTTTCAGAAGATTAAAAAACATGTAGAAAACTCTTACGAGTTTATAGAAAATTTCAAAAAAATTTAAAAGTGTTTCTAAAACTTCTCAGGAGATTCTAAAATGTATACAAAAATTTAGAAATTGTGAAAACTTTTTAAATGTTTTACTCAAGCTTTTTAGATGTGTTTAGAGCTTCTCAGAAGATTCTAAAATGTTTAGAAAACTTTTAGAGTTTGTAAAAAATTAAAATATTTTGCAAGATTTTTTAGAATTTGTAAAAAAAGAAATTTAAATTTTTTGCAGGGTTTTTAGAAGTATTTAGAGCTCAGAAGGTTCTAAAATGTGTATAAGAATTTTAGAATTTGTAATTAAAAGTACGCAAGCTTAGAAGCATTTAGAGCTTTTCAGAAGATTCTAAAATTTTTAGAATTTTTTTATTGTTTCTAAAAAGTTTAAAACCTTTTCAAAGTTTGTCTGCAATATTTTTAGAAATGCTTCTTAGCAGGTTCTAAAATGTGTAAATTTTTTTCGAAATTTATAGAAAATTTTAAAACATTTCAATATGTTCTGCATGGTCTTGAAAGGTTTCTAAAGCTTCTTAAAAGATCAAAAAATGTGTACAAAAAAATTAAGAATTGTTAAAAATTTTCAAAAGTTTTACGCAAGCTTTTTAGAAGTTTTTAGAACTTCTCTTTGGAGCTTCTCAAAGAAAATGTTTGCAAGATTTTTAGAAATATTTAAAACTTCTCAGAAGAATTTAAAATGTCTAGAAAACTTTTAGAATTTATTAAAAGTTTAGAAACATTTTTAGTAAGATTTTAAAAAATATTTAAAGTTTTTTAAAAGAAGTTTTGTGGATGATTTTGAAAAGTTTCTAGAGCTTTCTTAGAAGATTCTAAAAAAAATTGAAATTTTTAGAAATTCTAAAAAAATCTTCTACAAGGTTTTTGGAAGTATTTAGATCTTTTCAAAAGACTGCAAATTGTGTAAAGAACTTTTAGAATTTGTAGTAGTATCTCGAGGTTTTCAGAATACTATAAAATGTGTTTTTTCAAAAATCTTAGGCTTCTTAGAAGATTCTAAAATACGTAGGGAAAAAACTTTTGGGATTTGGAAAAAGTTAAAAAAATTCTGCAACATTTTTAAATGTATTCAGAGCTTTTTAGAAGATTCTAAAATGAGTAGAAACTTTTAGAATTTGTAGAAAGTTTGACAATTTGAAAAAATAAATCAAAAATCTTCTGCGAGATTTTCAGAACCTATCTAGAGCTTTTCAGAAGATTCTAAAACTTTTAGAGTTTGTAAAAAATTTAAAAACATTTCAAAAGTTTTTTGCTCATTTTTAGAAGTATGTAGAGCTTCTCAGAAGATTCTAATATGTATAGGAAAACTTTTAGACTTTTTCATAAATCTTTTGCAAGTTTTTAAGGCTTCTCAGAAAATTCTAAAAATTTAGGAATTGTAAAAACTTTTCAAAAGTTTTGCGCAAGCTTTTTTTAAGTGTTTAGAGCTTTTCAGAAGATTCTAAAATGTTTAGAAAACTTTTAGAATTTAAAAAAATTCAAAATCTTTTCAAAAATCTTTTGCTAGATTTTTCTAGAGCTTCTAAGGAGATTCTAAAATAAATAAACATTTTTAGAATTTGCAAAGAGAATCTCTGCAAGATTTTTAGAAATATCTAGAGCTTCTTAGATGATTCTAAAATAAATAGAAATTTTTAGAATTTGTAAAAAAGCTTCTAAAAGATTTTAAGAAGTATTTAGAGCTTTTTCAGAAGGTAATATGTGTAGAAAACAAAATGTTTTCTGCAATATTTTTAAAGCTAAAATTTTTAGAAGATTCTAAAATATGTAGAATTTTTTTTTTAAGTTTCAAAACTTTTAAAAAGTTTTTTGCGTAGTTTTGAGAAGTTTTTAGAGCTTTTCAGAGGGTTCTAAAATGTGAAACAAATTTTATAAATTCTAAAAAAAATGAAAAAAAAATTTTTGTAGTATCTAGAACTTCTCAGAAGAACCTTTATTGTGTAGAAACTTTTACAATTGAAAAAAAATCAAAAATCTTTCGCAAGATTTAAAGTATTTAAAGATTCTCGGAAGATTCTTAATTGTGTAGAAACTTTTAAGGTTTATAAAAAGTTTAAATAAATTTCAAAAATCTTCTGCATAATTTTGAGAAGTGTTTAAGAGCTTCTCGGAAGATTTTAAAATTTTAAAGTTTAAAAAAAAAATAAGTTTTTCAAAAAACTTGTGTTTAGAGCTTCTCAGAAGATTCTAAAATGTGTACAAAACTTTTAGAATTCCTAAAATGTTTAAAAAAAATTCTGCAAGATTTTTAGAAATTTTTTAAAATGTGTAGCAATTTTTTAGAAAGCTTACAAACATTTCAAAAATCTTCTGCATGATTTAGAGAAGTTTCTAGAGCTTCTCAGAAGATTCCAAAATCTGTAAAAAACTTAAGAAATTGTAAAAATAAATCAAAAATTGTTTACATTTGAATTTGCAATTTTAAGCTGGAAATTAGTGTAAAAGCTTTGATAACTAAGTCGAGTCTGAATACATTTTAGTGAAAATTATCTTATTAAAATCGTACATTTAATGAGAATCAAACCATTCTTTCTAAATTTGTATAAATCGAATTAAAATTTTTGAATATATATATATTATTTTGCTCGATTTAACTTGAAATTTCTGTAAAGGCATTTTCATCTTTACAATATATATTTTGCCAAGCGTACCACTTTAACCTTTCGCCCCTTAATCATTTTCAAGTATCTTTGATTTATTTCCTTGGCTCGCCTCGACTGTCCAACTCCAACAAGTGGTCTGAGGGCCTGGAAATCCTCCTCTTTTTCGTACGCTCCGCAGACTCCGGAGACGATTTTTTTTTGCTTTACCAAAACGAAGAGTAGTAATATTTATTTCTACCATCGGAATGCCTTTGTAATAATATCGAGGAGCACGATCAGAATTCATATTCGGTGAGCACAAAAGACGAACCGAATTATACGCAAAAAAATAAATTTGTAATAGTCGAACATTCCACTTAACGATTCACATATAAGTTAGTAATTAATTTATAAAAAATTACAATTTTGTATTTCGATGAAATTTGAACAATTTAGTGAAGGTGTTCGGTTTTAATCCCAAGTCAGGTCTCCCGTCTCCTCCCATTAATCCCCGAAAAATTCCATCAGATCGCCTTCGTTTAAAATTTTTTTTTTCTCTCTCCTCATTTCTTATACACATCCTCTCCATCGGCTCCGTGGTGTATGTGTAGGTATTTCTGTGCGCCTTTAAAGTGTCGTGTTACTTCTTTATGTGTATATGCATGCTATATCCCCGTCTCTTTCTCCAGCGGTGGTATCTCCGGCCTATCTCCAGCATCTGTTCTGTTCGAATTCGAGAGGCTTCAGTGTTATAAAGTCTCTTTGGCCGTCTCGTATACCTGGCGCCGACGAAGACCTCGATAGCAGTCCCTCTGACCAGTTAGTCCCTTGGCCTGTATTATTTTCTTAGCTTAAAAACCTGCTTCATCAGTACGAGTCGGGCTGCCCTCAACAATGCACACTGTATTCAAGCTCTGTGCATTGTTTGTGTGTGTGTAGAATTTAATAATAATAATAATAATAATAATAAAACTCTGTGTATTGTGCGTTTATTGGATTTGTGTGGGCCGTGCTTTGACATGTTTTTCTGGACGGGTGATGAGCAGATAGGTAATAACAAATTTATTTCTTTAGCTAGGTTAGGCAATGGAATGCACTGAAAATAGTCCACTTGTTGCTTTAGTAATATTTGAAGGATAAATATTTAGATAAGAATCAACATCTTCCTGTTGCAAATTTGCACATTCCTATATGCGCAGCATTTATTGAATAAACAATAAATAAATTAAGTGGCTGCATTAAGACTGTTATCAGGGTGATTATGTCGTTATTTAAGGGCACAATGGCGCCTTGCAATGTCATCATAAATCCACTCAATGTTTATTTGAACCATTTTGATTGCATTTCAATTCCAAATGGAGATTTAATTATGTGTTGGCAACATTTATTTATTTGCACTAACTAAATTTAGGATGCGAAAAACATAAATATTCATTAGTGTTTGAATTCATTCATAGATAATTACTAAATTAAAAGTTAAATATCATTATCGCATCAGTATTCTTATTGTAATTGTTTATTGATGGTGTTATTAAGTCATTTATATGTCAATCATAATTGCAGTAAATAATAATAATACTAAGAAATTATAATAACCTGTTTAAAGAAACAATAATTAAATAATTTAGTGAAAATCAATAAATATTAAATATTATTTGATTTGTTTTGAGGCTCGACTAAAACTGGTTTGAAACTTTGCTTATAATAATAATAATGGTCTTTATTTATACTTTACATTTTGTTGCTCAGAAAATTAATTTAAATTATTTCCAAAATTCACTTAAATTTTTTATTTTTTTCGAAAAATTTAGAAATTAAAAAAAAACTCAAAAAACTTGCTCATTTTGCAAAAAAATTAAAAAACTTTCAAGTAATTTGATAAAAAATTTGGTTGTCCATAAATTTTATTTGAAACAATTTTCAAAATTTTTAATTTGTTCTGAAAAAAACTATGAAATTTTGAAAAAAACTCAAATAACTTTTTTAATTACAAAATTTTGATAAATACTTTTTTACTAATTTGATAAAATTATTGTCGCCCACACGTTTTATTTGAAATTATTTTCAAAATTCACGACCGTTTTTTATTTATTTTGAAAAAATCGAGAAATTTTAAGAAAAACTCTAATAACTCGGCCATTTTACATTATATTACTAAATACTATCGGAGTCATTTCAAAGACAATTTTGTTGTCCGCAAGTTGTACCAAAAGCTATTTTCAAAATTCAAAGCCGTTTTATTTTGAAAAAACTGAGAAATTTTGAGAAAAACTCAAATAACTTTTTTATTTGCAAAATTTTGATGAATACTTTCCCACTAATTTGATAGAAATTTTTGTCGCCTACACGTCTTATTTGAAACTATTTTCAAAATTCACGACCGTTTTTGAATTAATTTTGAAAAAATCGAGAAATTTTAAGAAAAACTCCAATAACTCAGCCATTTTACAAAATATTACTAAATACTATCCGAGTCATTTCATAGACAATTTTGTTGTCCACAAGCTGTACCAAAAACTATTTTCAAAATTCAAAGACGGTTCTGATTTATTTTGAAAAAATCGAGAAAATTTGAGAAAAACTCAAATAACTTTTTTAATTACAAAATTTTTATAAATACTTTTTTACTAATTTGATAGAAATTTTTGTCGCCCACATGTTTTATTTGAAACTATTTTCAAAATTCACGATCGTTTTTGATTTATTTTGAAAAAATCAAGAAATTTTAAGAAAAACTCAAATAACTCGGCCATTTTACAAATTACTAAATACTATCTGAGTCATTTTATAGACAATTTTGTTGTCCACAAGCTGTACCAAAAGCTATTTTCAAAATTCAAAGCCGTTTTTGATTTATTTTGAAAAAACTGAGAAATTTTGAGAAAAACTAAAATAACTTTTTTATTTGCAAAATTTTGATGAATACTTTTCTACTTATTTGATAAAAAAAAAATTGTCCACACATTTTATTAGAGACTATTTTCAAAATTTGTTGTCATTTTCGATTAATTTTGAAAAAATCGAGAAATTTTGAGAAAAACTCAAATTACTTGATTATTTTACAAAATTTTGATAAATATTTTTAGAGTAATTTGATAGAAAATCTTGTTGACCACAAATTTTATTTAAAACTATTTTTGAAATTTACTCTAGTTTTTGATTTATTTTCAAAAATCTAGAAATTTTAAGAAAAAATCGAAAAAATGCAAAAAAAATCAAATAACTTAGTTATTTTATAAAATTTTGATGAATACTTTGTAGATAGAGATAGAAAATTTTGTCGGCCACAAATTTTATTTAAAACTATTTTCAAAATTCACTGCCGTCTTTAATTTATTTTGAAAAAAACGATAGTTTTGAGAAAAACCCAAATTACTTGGTCAATTTACAAAATTTTAATAAAAATTATTCAAGTAATTTGATAGAAAATTTGTTTGTCCAGACATTTTATTTGAAACTATTTTCAAAATTCATGATCGTTTTTGATTTATTTTAAGAAAAATCGAGAAATTTTGAGAAAAACTCAAATTACTTTGTTTTTTACAAAGTTTTGATAAATACTTTTCCACTAATTTGTAGAAAATTTTGTTGCCCATAAATTCTATTTAAAACTATTTTCAAAATTTACTGTCATTTTGATTTATTTTGAAAAAATCGAGAAATTTTAAGAAAAACTCAAACAACTTGGCTATTTTACAAAATTTTGGTTTTAGTAATTTTATTGCCCACAAATTTTATTTGAAATAATTTTCAAAAATCACGGCTGTTTTTGATTTACTTTGAAAATTTAATACTCTATTGATCTTGATTTTAGAAAATATGAGATACGATACAAGTCATCTTCCCTAAACAGGCCAAAGAGTACATTTTAGTATCAATTGTGCAAAGCTCAGTGTGTGTAAAAGAAATAATGCAGTTTACGGCGTCTTAGTCATATGAACTGTCAATTTAACATTGCTAACTGGCTCACAAATCTGTCATATAAGTTTGACATTTGATTGCACTATTTGATCACTTTTAGTTAACATTTTTAAACATTTGCTTAATTTTTTTAAACAATTGTTATCAAAATTTATTTTTTATATAACTTACGCAACGAACGCTCACCCATTCATCCACCACACCGTGCGTTTATTAATTAATTAGTTACTAATTCATTGTTTTGTTACCAAATTGCCTGCTCTTGTCCCATTGCGCTGCGCTTGAGTTAGTCCGGTCTATTTTGTCTTCTTGCATCAATCGATTTTAGTTAATACAAGACACAAACTTACTGTATCGCCACATACAGAAACAATAATGTAAGTATTATGACTTTTGCAGCTAAAAAACCTAACAGAATGACTTACAGAAGTCATTAAGGTACAAGACGGTGGTGACGTAAACAATTTCTTGATAACAAACACTTGGGCGGGTGGGCGGGAACACAGTTTAGAAGAATTGGACCGGTGGTTGAAAACTGTGTTCCCGCCCACCCGCCCGAGTGTTTTCCATAAAGAAATTTGAAGTTACCACCATCTGCTGTGTTCCTGCAGCTAAAAACCTAACAGAATGACTGATAGAAGTCATTAAGGTACAAGAGGGTGATAACGTAAACAATTTTTTGATAACAAACAATTGGGCGGGCGGGCGGGAACACAGTTCAGAAGAATTGCACCGGTGGTTGAAAACTGTACTCGCCTACCTGCCTGAGTGTTTGTCATAAAGAAATTTGAAGTTACCACCACCTGCCGTGTTGTTTTAGTAATTTTACAGAAAATTTCAAATTTTATTTGAAATAATTTTCAAAAATCACAGCCGTTTTTGATTTATTTTGAAAAATCTAAAAATTTTAGGTAATTTTAAATTACTTGACTCATTTTACAGAATTCTGATAAGAACTTTCAAGTCATTTGGTAGAAAATTGTGTTGCTCACACATTTTATTTGAAGTTATTTTCAAAATTTGTGGTCGATTTTGATTTATTTTGAAAAAAATTGAGAAATTAAGAAAAATTCAAAAATAACTTCATTTTACAACATTTTGATAAGTTAAGGATTTTCGTGGAAAATATTGCAATTTTTTTTTTTATTATTTTAAAATTTTCGGTTTATTTAGAAAAAATCGAAAATTTTTAAGAAAAACTCAAATTACTTGGCTAATTTACAAAATTTTGATAAACACTGTCTTGAGTAATTTTATGGAAAATTTTATTGCGCACATATTTTATTTGAAACTATTTTCAAAATTCGCCGCCGATTTTGATTTATTTTGAAAAAATCGAGAAATTTTAGGAAAAACTCGAAAAACTTGGTTACTTTACAATATTTTTATAAATACTTTATAGTCATTTGATAGAAAATTTTGCTGACAACAAATTTTATTAAAAATTATTTTTAAAATTTGTTGCAGTTTTTGATTTATTTTGAAAAAAACTGAGAAATTTTGAAAACTGAAATAACTTGGCCATTTTACAAAATTTTGATAAATACTTTGGAATCATCTCATAGAAAATTTTATTGACCACAAATTTTCTTTAAATCTATTTTCAAAATTTTGGACCATTTTTGATTTATTTTGAAAAATCTAGAAATTTTTAGAAAAACTCGAATTACTTGGTCAATTAACAAAATTTTGATAAATATTATCTGGGTAATTTCATAGATAATTTTGTTGTTCACAAAACTGTACTTAAAACTATTTTCAAAATTCGCCGCCGATTTTGATTTATTTTGAAAAATCAAGAAATTTTTAGAAAAACTCATTGTTTGAGCAATTTACAAAATTTTGCTGAAAATTATCTAAGTAATTTTATAGAAAAATTTAATGCGCACAAATTTTATTTGAAACTATTTTCAAAATTCATGACCTTTTTTGATTTATTTTGAAAAAATCGAGAAATTTTGAGAAAAACTCAAATAACTTGGTCGTTTTACAAAATTTTGATACGAACTATTTGAGTAATTTTATAGAAAATATTGTTGTCCACAAATTCTATTTGCAACTATTTTCAAAATTCATTGCAGTTTTGATTCATTTTGAAAAAAACTGAAAAAAATGGGGAAAAACTTAAATAACTTTCTCGTTTTACAAAATTTCGATGCATTTTTGAGTAATTACATAGAAAATTTTGTTGTCTACAAATTCTATTTAAAACTATTTTCAAAATTTACTACCGTTTTTAGTATATTTTGAAAAAATCGAAATTTTTTAAGAAAAACTCAAATAACTTGATTATTTTACAAAATTTTGATAAATATTTTGTCATTTGTCGGCCACAAATTTTATTAAAAATTATTTTTAAAATTTACTCCAGCTTTTGATTTATTTTCAAAAAATTGAGAAATTTTAAGAAAAACTCAAATTACTTAGTCAATTAAGAACATTTTGAGAAATACTATCTGGGTAATTTTATAGATAATTTTATTGTCCACAAACTGTACTTGAAACTATTTTTAAAATTCGCCGCCGATTTTGATTTATTTTGAAAAAATCGAGTTTTTTGAAAAATTCAATTAAGTTTACCATTTTACAAAATTTTGATAAATGCTATCTAAGTAATTTTATAGAAAATTTTGTAGTTCACAAAACTGCACTTCAAATTATTTTCAAAATTTGGGACCGTTTTTGATTTATTTCGAAAAATTCGAGAAATTTTGAGAAAAACTCAAATAACTTGGCCATTTTACAAAATTTTGATAAATACTATTTAAGTATTTTCATAGATAATTTTGTTATCTACAAGGTGTACTTGAAACTATTTTCAAAATTTATTGCCGTTTTGGGTTTATTTTGAAAAAATCGATTTTTTTTTAAGAAAATCTCAAATAACTTGGTCAATTTACAAAATGTTGATAAAAATTATCAAAGTAATTTCATGGGAAATTTTATTGCGCACAAATTTTATTTGCAACTATTTTTAAAATTCAGTGCCGAATTAAATTTATTTAAAAAAAACTATAAAATTTTGAGAAAAACTCAAATAACTTGATCATAATAAAAAATTTCGATACATACTATCTGAGTAATTTCATATATAATTTTGTTGTCCACAAATTCTTTTTGAAACTATTTTCAAAATTTACGGCCGCTTTTGATTTATTTTGAAAAAACTGAGAAATTTTAAGAAAAACTCAAATAACTTGGTTAATTCACAAAATTTTGCTAATAATTAGCTAAGGAATTTCATAGAAAATGTGAAGGTCCACCAATTTTATTTGAAACTATTTTCAAAATTTGCAGCCATTTTTGAGTTATTTTGAAAAAAATCCAAAAATTGTAAAAAAACTCAATATATTAGTTATTTTTAGACATTTTGAAAATAACCATACAAAAAATGTTGATTTTTTTTAAATATTTTTTGAACTAGTAATTACTAACGCCAATTTTGTAGCATAAACATCAATTACACATTTATCTAAACAAACTTTTGGTCAGAAAATAAAAACGCATTTGACCCTTCGGGGTCGTCCGCCATTGTGGCACCTTTCTCAGAACAAGCAATTAGTGAGGCTCCACACGGATTATATTTTATTGAGGAAACAATAGAGATTCCTGTTCTAATGAACCTGGATTAAGCAACCTTTAAGCCTCTTATATTCCTTCTAGTTCTAGTATAAACTAATATTTTTAGTTTGATTGTAAATACGAATGAAACCAAAAATGTATAAGTGGAATGTTAGAAAGTGTATTTATTTTCTACTAAATGCATGTTAGCTGTTTTTGCAATATATTGCAAATTGGCCATCACAAAAAGCATTCCTTTGGTGAGGTTATTGATAACGATAATAGACTATAATGCTCGCAGTTGGTATTTTTTTTTTAAGTTAGGTACGATTCATTAATGTTCAAACAAACAATAATTATAATAGTAATGAATGTATTGTTCAATGAACATAATTTGTGTTGCTAAGTAAATATTTAGTAAAGAAAAAAATTTATTTGAATTTGCTGATAACAATTTATACTTGAAATAGTTTAATTTTTCATCATGAATTTGTAGAAATCATCTGACTCAATACTTTTATCTTATCTAAGCAAATAAGACTTATCCTGATTTTATTGTAGTATAAGTGAAGGTGTGTTGTATTGTCATGTGAAATATATTTCCATTGTTAGAGTAGTAAATAAATTTTATGTATTCACAGACAAAGTTAAATAAAGAAACCAAAATAACTGAGTCATTACAGTTTTTGGATTTTTATTCAATATTTTCAAAATAACTCAAAAAAATTAATCAAATTTAGTGGTAATATACTTCATTGGTATTAGTATTGTGTGAGTAAGTTTGATTAATATCCATGCGACCAATTTGGCGCAACCTCAATCAAAGCAATCTCTTTTAAGTACAATTTGGTAGCTATGGTTTTATTAAATAAGCAATAATTTGCAATCCGTTCATTGGAAATTGATCAAATTTGGTACTAATATACTTTACTGACATCAATATAATGTGATGAAGTTTGATTAATATCCATACGACCAATTCGACATAACCTCAATCAAAGTAATCTTTTCTAACTACAATTTGGAAACTATTGTTTTATAAAATAAGCAATAACTTGCAAACCGTTCATTGGAAATTGATAAAATTTGGTACTAATATACTTTACTGGCATCAATATAATGTGATGAAGTTTGATTAATATCCATACGACCAATTTGACATAACCTCAATCAAAGTAATCTTTTCTAACTACAATTTGGAAACTATTGTTTTATAAAATAAGCACTAACTCGGAATCTGTTCATTGGAAATTGATCAAATTTGGTACTAATATACTTAACTGGTATCAATATAATGTGATGAAGTTTGATTAATATCCATACGACCAATTTCACATAACCTCAATCAAAGCAATCTCAACTATAGTTTGGAAACTATGGTTTTATAAAATAAGCAATAATTTGGAATCCGTTTATTGGAAATTAATAAAATTTGGTACTAATATACTTTACTGGCATCAATATAATGTGATGAATTTTGATTATTATACATACGACCAATTCGACATAACCTCAATCAAAGCAATCTCTTCTAACTACAATTTGGAAGCTATGGTTTTATAAAATAAGCAATAACTTGCAAACCGTTCATTGGAAATTGATCAAATTTGGTACTAATATACTTTACTGGTATCAATATAATGTGATGAAGTTTGATTAATATCCATACGACCAATTTCACATAACCTCAATCAAAGCAATCTCAACTATAGTTTGGAAACTATGGTTTTATAAAATAAGCAATAATTTGGAATCCGTTTATTGGAAATTAATAAAATTTGGTACTAATATACTTTACTGGCATCAATATAATGTGATGAATTTTGATTATTATACATACGACCAATTCGACATAACCTCAATCAAAGCAATCTCTTCTAACTACAATTTGGAAACTATGGTTTTATAAAATAAGCAATAATTTGGAAACCGTTCATTGGAAATTGATCAAATTTGGTACTAATATACTTTACCGACTTCAATATAATGTGATGAAGTTTGATTAATATCCATACGACCAATTCGACATAACCTCAATCAAAACAATCTTTTCTAACTACAATTTGGAAGTTATGGTTTTATAAAATAAGCAATAACTTGGAATCCGTTCATTGGAAATTGATAAAATTTGGTACTAATATACTTTACTGGCATCAATATAATGTGATGAAGTTTGATTAATATCCATACGACCAATTTGACATAATCTTATTTAAAGCAATCTCTTCTTACTACAATTTGGAAACTGTGGTTTTATAAAATTAGCAATATCTTGCAATCCGTTCATTGGAAATTGATCAAATTTAGTACTAATATACTTTACTGGTATTAATATAATGTGATGAAGTTTGATTAATATCCATACGACCAATTTGACATGAACTCAATCAAAGTAATCTCTTCTAACTACAGTTTGGAAACTATGGTTTTATAAAATAAGCAATCATTTGCAATCCGTTCGTTGGAAATTGATCAAATTTGGTACTAATATACTTTATTGATATCAATATAATGTGATGAAGTTTGATTAATATTCATTCGACCAATTTGACTTCAATCAAAGCAATCTCTTCTAACTACAATTTGGAAACTATGGTTTTATAAAATAAGCAATAATTTGCAATCCATTCATTGGATATTGATCAAATTTGGTACTAATATACTTTACTGGTAACAATATAATGTGATAAAGTTTGATTAATATCCATGCGACCAATTTGACTTAACCTCAATCTAAGCAATCTCTTCTAACTACAATTTGGAAACTATGGTTTTATAAAATAAGCCTTAACTTGCAATCCGTTTATTGGAAATTGATAAAATTTGGTACTAATATACTTTACTGGCATCAATATAATGTGATGAAGTTTGATTAATATCCATACGACCAATTCGACATAACCTCAATCAAAGCAATCTCTTCTAACTACAATTTCGAAACTATGGTTTTATAAAATAAACATTAATTTGGAAACCGTTTATTGGAAATTGATAAAATTTGGTACTAATATACTTTACTGGCATCAATATAATGTGATGAAGTTTGATTAATATCCATACGACCAATTTGACATAACCTCAATCAAATCAATCTCTTTTAACTACAATTTGGGAGCTATGGTTTTATTAAATAAGCAATAACTTGCAAACCGTTCATTGGAAATTGATCAAATTTGGTACCAATATACTTTACTGGTATCAGTATAATTTCATCAAGTTTGATTAATATCCATACGACCAAATTGACTTAACCTCAATCAAAGCAATCTCTTCTAACTACAATTTGGAATCTATGGTTTTATAAAATAAGCAATAACTTGGAATCCGTTCATTGGAAATTGATCAAATTTGGTACTAATATACTTTACTGGTATCAGTATAATGTCATCAAGTTTGATTAATATCCATACGACCAATTTGACTTAACCTCAATCAAAGCAATCTCTTCTAACTACAATTTGGAAACTATGGTTTTATAAAATAAGCAATAACTTGGAATCCGTTTATTGGAAATTGATAAAATTTGGTACTAATATACTTAATTAGCATTGATATTGTGTGAGGAAGTTTGATTAATATCCATACGACCAATTTGACATAACCTCAATTTTTGTTACATTTGCTTTGAGAGATAAAAACAAATTTTTGCGATTACATTGAAGCAGAGAGATGATTTTGAAATGTATAATAGTATTTGTGAATTTATTTAAATTGTTGTGAAATGCTAGGCACACTGATAAAGGAAGCATACCCAGAAACACAATTTAACATAAAATACATCATTTATTGAATTTAAAAAATGATTGGCATTTTTACAGCTATAATTGACTTTAAATGAAAGAAATTTACATTTAGATCGAACTAAATTTTATCTTTTAATTTCTTTAATTGGGAACACAATATATTAAATCCAGATGCTTTAGTTGATACAATAATACAATACTAAAGGTATTTTACTGAATTTAATTATTTACTTAATGAGCAATGGAATTTATTGTGAAGCAGATGGTACCAAATTAGTAATTAATATGACCATTAGGTATAGTATAATATAACCAAATATTTAAACAGTAAATAGATACGAACGTTTAAAAAACTACTCACAATTCCCACATTGATCATTTTTTAAAAACCTTGCAACATGTGTGAATTGTAAATAAGTTTCTGCAATCTAATGGGGAAACTAAACAGTGATAGCATGTACAATTTTTATATTTAAAAAACTCAAAGCTATGCATTCATTAGAATCAAATGTAGGCTGTTCCTTATCAATAGTAACAAATTAGTTTCTGATAAAGAAGAGTGACCGTTGACATTGAATTTTGCTAGCTGAAGTAAAATAGAATTAGACAAAACAATTTTTGATTAGTATATGCAATTTAATTTAATTTTTATATAACGTTTGCATTTGTTAAATGTAATATGATAATAAATCTATATCACGAATATATTTAAAAAAATCTAACATGTTTCAACCCTTACAAGGTCATCATCGGACGGTGATACATCAAAACAATTGTTTTATTATAAAAAAGTTATAATTTTTGAATATTCTACAAATTTAATAAATAATAATTAAATATTATTTTTGGTCCCCTATCCATTTATCCATTAAAAGGTTAATTGTACTTGAAATGAATGACATTACAGCATTAAATTAAATCACACGCTGACAGGAAGTCGTAATTTAATTTAGTCCTATTAGAACGTAGCCATTTTTATTAGGATTAATGAAATTCGTTTATTCGATTAATATATTTTTTCTAATTTTCTTTTCTTTTGTTACAGGTTAGTTAACAAAATCACACCATCAACATCAGGTTTGGTAAAAGATCCTTTCAAATCAATTCTAGTCGAAAATATATTTTTTATTTGAAGAGGGTTTCAACCTCATTGTGTATTGTAATTTGATTCTGTGCATTGAAATGGATGGACCTCTTTTAAATACAATGGCCACATACCTGCATCTACCTGCGCCTAACAAAAAAAAAAAGGAGAATTTTTGATGAAGGCACACACAGTGGAGCCGGTGTCAGTGCAGGTGCTAAATAAATAAATGATTTCTGTGCATGTGTCAGATTTGGAAATGAGTTTTTTTCTTTTGGAATTAATGTGGTTTATTATGAGGTGTTGCGAATTGGTTGATTATTCTTTTATGGATATGTTTTGGGATAATGTATTGAAATTGAAATAATAGGATATTTATGAATCGTAAATTTATTTTTATGTTTGGATTGGTTCCAGTTAGGATACTTAATTAAATTATAATAAACTGGAGACTAGCGTTAACTTTATTAGCAATTACGTTTACGTATACAATTTCTGCAAAGTTTATTCTCCTAATCTATAGGATCTTGCTCAAGAAAAGATCGAGCAAGGACAATTGAGTATAAAACCGTAATTTTGTTTAAATTGCAAACTTAAAAATTGAAATAAGTATATTTACGAATTGAATTGAATCAAACTAGTACTATAGAACCGATATTGTTTATTAAATCACTGTTTACAAATAATTTTGTAATATTTAACAAAAAGTACTAGGTCGGTAAGTAAAAAATACCATTTATTTATTTTAACTACATGCAAATTTAAAATTAATATGTGCAGTTATTAAAGATTACTGGAGATTCAATTTCAAGATTCAAAAATTGACATTTTTCAACTTAAATTAAATTAAATGTTTTCAAATTTTATTGAATGTAATTTTTATTACATCTTATCTCTGCTGTCTGGTATCTAGAAAAACATCGCAAGATAATAAACTCTAATCAAAGTACGTGATTATAATATATATTAAAAATAGATATTTACGATACAAGCGGGCAGGGCTGGGCTTTGTCTATAAGGGGGTCCTGGGTGCAAAATATTTTTAGTTAGTTTAGATTTTTGGCGTATCAGCCTAATAAGACTATTAACGCCTCAAAATATTTTTGTTGACTCTATTGACAACTATACAAACGTGAAAGTTCTTCTTGCAGCTATTTTACATTGCTTACGACAATTTTGAAGAGGATTGATAGGATTAATGGATTATTATGTGATTTCAGAATCACTCCGGAGGGTTTTCTATTTAAAAGATGCTGATAAACATTATTTAAATTCATTTTTAGATAACAAACGTTGGAGAAATTAACTTAATGTCAATGTCTGGTTTATTAACCTGGTTTGTGGAACAGACTAGGCCTTGTTCCGCCAATTTACTCGTAGCCATGTTTGAAGTTGTGGGCGGTTTGAGTCGTGGGTTCCACAATCTACGGTTTTATACTCATTAATAAGACTCAGCTCAAGCATCTAATATAGTTTTATTAGACCTCGGTAAGCCTCGCCTGCAAAATTTTATTTTTTTTTCAAAAATAATGCCGACTTATCGTATATTTGGGACTGGAAAACACGTTCTGCTCGTACTTTTATGAGCTAAACCGCGCCCTTAACATGTTCTTGTAACTTGCTAGATAGCAAAGTTTACGTTGTTGGTTAGTTATAAGTTCCAACACGCGGTTTGAACGGTTTGTAAACAAAAAAATGTGTATTCGGACCTTATATCAAAAGCTGCTTTCATCTGAGTATCTTTTCTGGCCTCCCAAAGTCATCGAAGATCTTTCAATAGTATCTAAAATCCTTACAAAGTTCCGTAAGAGACTCAAAATTGTCTTGTATGACTACTATAAGCGTTGCAAACACAAATCTGAACTTTATAAAGAAACAATCAAAAATTGCGTTTTTTTAACGTTGACGAACCGCCACTGGTTTAATTGGACAAATAATTATTAAAATGAAAATCAAAGATTTAACTTAAGATGTGTTTAGCATACCAGATGTAAAAAGTTGAGTGCTTTCAATCGCTCAGATTTTTACCTAAAATGAGAATGATGAGGTGATACTTATGGCCGCTACCGTTTTGCAAGTTTGAAAAACCACAGTTTTTGACTTTTGAAAAAAGTTTGGTAACGCCACTGAAATATTTTTGTACTTTCGGAAACTATAATGATCTCTGCTGAATTCTAAACAATTTGGTTTGTCAAGTTAAAAAATACACCTTCAGCAGCAGCCTCGGCTTCAAAGTAATCAGGAAGAATTTCAAAAATGTTTTTGAATTTGGAAATTAATTTTTAGGCATTCCACAGTTTGAAACAATGTTTTGACTATGTTTGACAAAAATTTTGAGATGTAATATTAAAAATTGTAGCCTCAGCTTCAAAATAATCAAAGCAATAATTATGAAAAATATTCAAATTTTTTTAAAAAATATAAAAAATGTTTTTGATTTTTAAAATAAATTTTTGGGTATACCAAAGTCTTAAACAATGTTTTGACTATGTTTGGAAATTTTTTTGAAATTCAATATTAAAAATTGGAGCTTCAACTTTGAAGTAAGTAAAGTAAAAATTTTGAAAAAAAATCAAAAATTTAAAAAAAATTATAAAAAATATTTTTGATTTTGGAAATAAATTTTTGGGCATACTACAGTCTTTAACAATCTTTTGACTATGTTTGACAAAAAAAATGAGATTTAATATTAAAAATTGTAGCCTCAGTACGCAAAGCAAAAGTTTTCAAAAAAAAAAAATATATAAAAAATATTTTTGATTTTTGATATTAATTTTTGAGCATACCCCAGTATTAAACAATGTTTTGACTATGTTTTACAAAAATTTTGAAATTCAGTATTTAAAATTGTACCATCAGCTTTAAAATAATCAAAGCAATAATTTTGAAAAAAATCAAAAAATTATAAAAAATATTTTTGATTTTGAAAATTGATTTTTGGGCATACTATAGCCTTGAACAATGTTTTGACTATGTTTGGAAAAAATTTTGAAATGTAATATTAAAATTTGGAGCCTCAGCTTTAAAGTAAGCAAGTAAAAATTTAGAAAAAAAATCAAAAATTTTGAAAAAAATATAAAAAATATTTTTGATTTTTGTAATAAATTTTTGGGCATACCACAGTCTTAAACAATGTTTTGACTATGTTTTACAAAAATTTTGAGATTTAATATTAAGAATTGTAGCCTCAGTACGCAAAGAAAAGTTTTGAAAAAAATAAAAAATTTGTAAAAAATTATAAAAATATTTTTGATTTTTGAAATTAATTTTTGGGTATACCACAGTCTTAACCAATGTTTTGACTATGTATGGAAAAAAATTTGAAATTCAATATTAAGAATTGTAGCCTCAGCTTCAAGGTAAGTAAAGCAATAATTTTGAAAAAATCCAAAAATTTATAAAAAATATTTTTGATTTTGGAAATTAATTTTTGGGCATACCACAGTCTTAAACAATGTTTTGACTATATTTGACAAAAATTTTGAGATTTAATATTAAGAATTGTAGCCTCAGTACGCAAAGAAAAGTTTTGAAAAAAATCAAAAATTTGTAAAAAATTATAAAAATATTTTTGATTTTGAAAATTAATTTTTGGGCAAACCATAGTCTTAAACAATGTTTTGACTATGTTTGGAAAAAAATTTGAAATTCAATATTAAAAACTGTAGCCTCAGCTTTAAAGTAAGTAAAGCAATAATTTTGAAAAAAATTCAAAAATTTGTAAAAAAATATTTTTGATTTTGGAAATTAATTTTTAAGCATACCACAGTCTTAAACAATGTTTTGACTATGTTTTACAAAAATTTTAAAATTCAATATTAAAAACTGTAGCCTCAGCTTCAAGATAAGCGGAGCAATAATTTAGGAAGAAATTCAAAAATTTGTAAAAAATTATAAAAAATATTTTTGATTTTTGAAATTAATTTTTGGGCATACCACAGTCTTAAACAATGTTTTGACTATGTTTGACAAACATTTTGAGATTTTCTATTAAAAATTGTAGCCTCAGCTTCAAAGTAAGCAAAGTAAAATTTTTGAAAAAAATTCAAAAATTTGTATAAAATATTTTTGATTTTGGAAATTAATTTTTAGGCATACCAAAGTCTTAAACAATGTTTTGACTATATTTGACAAAAATTTTGAGATTCAATATTAAAAACTGTAGCCTCAGCTTTAAAGTAAGTAAAGCAATAATTTTGAAAAAAATCAAAAATTTATAAAAAATATTTTTGATTTTGGAAATTAATTTTTGGGCATACCACAGTCTTAAACATTGTTTTGGCTATGTTTTACAAAAAAAAATGAGATTCAATATTAAAAATTGTAGCCCCAGCTTCAAAGTAAGCAGAACAATAATTTAAAAAAAAATCAAAAATTTATAAAAAAATTATAAAAAATGTTTTTGATTTTTGAAATTAATTTTGAGCTAACCACAGCCTTAAACAATGTTTTGACTATATTTGACAAAAAAATTGAGATTTCATATTAAAAATTGTAGCCTCAGCTTCAAAATAATCAAAGCAATAGTTTTGAAAAATATTCAAAAATTTATAAAAAATTATAAAAAATATTTTTTATTTTGGAAATTAATTTTTGAGCATTCCACAGTCTTAAACATTGTTTTGACTATGTTTTACAAAAAAAATGAGATTCAATATTAAAAATTGTAGCCCCAGCTTCAAAATAATCAAAGCAATAATTTAAAAAAAAATCAAAAATTTATAAAAATTTATAAAAAATGTTTTTGATTTTGGGAATTAATTTTTAGGCATACCACAGTCTTAAATATTGTTTTGGCTATGTTTTACAAAAAAAATTGAGATTCAATATTAAAAATTGTAGCCCCAGCTTCAAAGTAAGCAGAACAATAATTTAAAAAAAAATCAAAAATTTATAAAAAAATTATAAAAAATGTTTTGATTTTTGAAATTAATTTTTAGGCATATCACAGCCTTAAACAATGTTTCAACTATGTTTTACAAAAATTTTGAAATTTAATATTAAAAACTGTAGGCTCAGCTTCAAAATAATTAAAGCAATAATTTTGAAAAATATACAAAAATTTATAAAAAAATATAATAAATGTTTTTGATTTTGGAAATTAATTTTTAGGCATACCAAAGTCTTAAACAATGTTTTGACTATGCTTTACAAAAATTTTGAGATTCAATATTAAAAACTGTAGGCTCAGCTTTAAAGTAAGCTTAGCAATAATTTTGAAAAAATTCAAAAATTTATAAAAAAATATTTTTGATTTTGGAAATTAATTTTTAATCATACCACAGTCTTAAACAATGTTTTGACTATGTTTAGAAATTTTTTTGATATTCAATATTAAAAATTGGAACCTCAGCTTTGAAGTAAGCAAAGAAAAAATTGTGAACAAAATTCAAAAATTTATAAAAAATATTTTTGATTTTGGAAATTAATTTTTAGGCATATCACAGCCTTAAACAATGTTTCAACTATGTTTTACAAAAATTTTGAAATTCAATATTAAAAACTGTAGCCTCAGCTTCAAGATAAATAGAGCAATAATTTAGGAAGAAATTCAAAAATTTGTAAAAAAATATAAAAAATATTTTTGATTTTGAAATTAATTTTTGGGCATACCACAATCTTAAACAATGTTTTAACTATATTTGACAAAAAACTTGAGATTCAGTATTAAAAATTGTAGCATCAGCTTTAAAATAATCAAAGCAATAGTTTTGAAAATAATTAGAAATTTTGAAAAAATATTTTTGATTTTGAAATTAATTTTTGGGCATATCACAGTCTTAAAGAATGTTTAGACAATGTTTGGAAAAAAATTAAATTCAATATTAAAAATAAGAGCCTCAGCTTTGAAGTAAGCAAAGTAAAAATTTTGAAAAAAATTCAAAAATTTTAAAAAATTATAAAAAAATATTTTTGATTTTTGAAATTAATTTTTGAGCATACCAAAGTCTTAAACAATGTTTTGACTATGTTTGACAAAAATATGGAGATTCAATATTAAAAATTGTAGCCTCAGCTTCAAAATAATCAAAGCAATAATTTTGAAAAAAAAAAAAAAAAAAATTATAAAAATTATTTTTGACTTTGGAAAATTTTTTTTGGGCATACCACAGTGTTATACAATGTTTTGACTATGTTTGGAAAAAAATTTGAAATTCAATATTAAGAATTGTAGCCTCAGCTTCAAGGTAAGCAGAGCAATCAATCATTTAGGAAAAAATTCAAAAATTTGTAAAAATTATAAAAAAATATTTTTGATTTTGGAAAGTAATTTTTGGGCATACCAGAGTCTTAAACAATGTTTTAACTATGTTTGACAAAAAAATTGAGATTCAGTATTAAAAATTATAGCATCAGCTTTAAAATAATCAAAGCAATAATTTAGAAAAAAATAAAAAAATTTATAAAAATTATTTTTGAAATTTAATATTAAAAATTGGAGCCTCAGCTTTGAAGTAAGTAAAGTAAAAATTAAAAAAAAAAACAAAAAATTCAAAAAAAAAAAATTTTGATTTTGAAATCAATTTTCGGGCATCCCACAGTTTTAAACAATGTTTTGACTATGTTTGACAACATTTTTGAAATCTAATATTAAAAATTGTAGCCTCAGCATTTTGATTTTGAAATTTTTTTTTAATATAATTATGCAATAAGCTAATAAACGCACAATTTTAGTTGTATCAACGAATCACATTACATCTAAAATATTGAAAACAGATTCAGTATAGTGGGGACGAGCCAAAATTTATAAATTCACACATTTGTATGTGATGTTAATATAAATAATACTTTTTTGCCAATTTTAATGTAACATTATGTATGCATATTTTACAAAAACTAACATCTTTGATACTGTTTGTTTATTAACTATTAATATCAATCTTAAAATATATTATTCTAATTAGATTCCAATGACAATTGCGTTACGTAAAAAAAGACAATACGAATTGTGTGCCAAGAAAATAAAATAGTGCACATTGAAGTTGTCAAAACGTCAACATCAAGGTACGCCAAAGCTATGATTCAGGATGTGTTATGCAAATGACGGTAACACACCTGTGCATGCAGCTGGACTAGATACAGCCGACGACGACCCACGCTAAATACGATCTCTCCTCGCTTTTTCGCTCAAATGCCGATATACACACTTTCTAAGGATACATTCTATGCATGCATGAATGATGCCTTCTTCATTGATAAGTAACTAAGTCCCACTCCCAGCCAATTCAGCCAGACTAATTGAATTAATTAATTTGAAATAATTTCCACGAAGACAATTTATTGGGGCGTTTGATTAGTCGGGTGAGATTAAGGCCTTTTTAATTTATTATTATACCATAGGTGTGTGCACTGTAATTTTGGTGCGTTATTAAACCACTTCTTGTGGCCCACGGGGTACTAACTATACGAGAGTAGGATGCCTCGTCCGACGGGGTACATGTCGAGATGTAATCTGATACGAACCGCACCGTAAATTTTCGACTTTAATAAGTTCCCTGTCAAGTAGAGGCACCACCTTTTAACATTTAAATCGAATAAATCAAACGGGTGGCTTTTGGTATTGGAGGATTGGTCACACTTTGGTATGCGCGTCTAATCGTTATATGGAATCAATTGTATATAAAATTTTACAATTAATCCCGATTCACAGTCGGGATTATCATCATCTTATGTGAATGTCGTTGGGTATGCGCCCGACGGCGTATTTATAGCCTCAGTAAATATCACAGGTGATTATTTCGGTCCGGCAACAAGAAGTGGAGAGGTTCGCGGAGATGGGCGCGTGTCGACGACGTCGACATTAGTCTCGCAGATGTTCGGTTATGTCATATTTTTCGCCGGCAGACTGTTTCAAAATAGACAGGCGGGTCCCCTTCGTTCGCGCAGACATTATTCGCGGCCGTGAAGCCTTTGATTTCTATTGCAAACATTACGCATACGATCCAGCCAGACACAAAAACCCAGAACGCGATTATTTTTATTTTCGGACAAACGGCCGGTATTAATAGAGCGGGTTAAATGGATTGTTTGTTGCTTTTTTTTAGATCGGAGTTTCCGTCTGCGGCTCGCAAAGCAAATGACGCGGGCGTCAATATTTTAAAAATAAGCATTATGGTAGATTTGGAATTTTGGTGTAATAGCATTGAACAGTTGAAGGTGTTAAGAAAAAGAGTAATGTTCATTTCAAGCTTAATAAGACAGCGGTTATTGATCCCAAGGACAGTCGATGAGAAAATTCTTTGTTTCTAAATTTTACAAAGTAATTCAGATTCGGTTACTATATACGTAATATCAAAACTCTGAATCTTTCTAATGTTACTTTTAGAAAAATTTGATCAGTTTTAATCTCTTTGTCTAAATCAAACTGTGTTTGACTTATTATAACCTCACATTTCGGTAGATTACTATAATGTTTATGAATTTTGTGGTATAAATAAGTGCTATTTGAATAAATACTTATTAATGTTCACTAGAAGTTGTAAAATTAAACAATTAACTGCTCACAGGGCATATGCTTACAAGCACGTGACGTCAGTCGTGGGCATGAAACGTTGTTATGTTGGCTTCACTATAAACCACTCGTAAAACTGATGAATCCGTGTTTTTCACACTTTTTTGCGTTTCTCTTTTTGAGTTGTTTTTCTGACAATTTTAGAACATTTTTGACAGTTTAGTAACATTTTTTGACATTTGGTTTCAATTGTTTGATATTTTTGACAGTTTTTGAGAATCTAGGAACATTTTTGACTGTTCTAAAACGTTTTATATTTAGATTTTTATCATATTTTTTATTTTGACAATTAAAAAATTAATTTAAGAACATTTTTGACAGCTCTAGAACATCTTTGACAGTTTAATAGCAATTTTTGACATTTTGACATTTTTGGAAATATATTAAAACATTTTTAACAATTCTAGAAAGTTTTTGACAATTATGTTACAGCTACAGGTTATTAGCTTACTTATTAGGCTACTAATTTTAATATTAAATCTCAAATTTTTTGTCAAACATAGTCCAAACATTGTTTAATACTGTGGCATGCCCAAAAATTAGTTTCCAAAATTAAAACTATTTTTTATAATTTTTTCTAAATTTTTTTCTGCTAACTGCGGATGCTACATATTTTAAAATAGAATCCCAAAGTTTTTGATTTTGGAAAAAAGCGTACGCCACTGCAAGATATGTAAAAGAAAATATTAAAAATATTTAACGTTATATTATTATTATTATTGAAGTAGGACTTATCAGTGCACCTATCAATAATACATTTTTCCTGTCGTTGATTTATAAATTGGCGTATAGATTTATCGCGACCATTCGACTATAACAATTGGAAACAAAGAACCGTTTGGTATCTGTTAATAATAATCTAATGTTGTAAATTTTCCGTGTAACACAAGCCGTCGTGGGCGTACTAGCAATGATTTATCAAATTTTGCAACTGGTTTGGTAGCGGCTGCGATATTTATTACACATGCAGAAACCGTCACTTGTAAATCACGTTCTATCTAATTTCTGTTCGCAAACATGCACAATTACACATTTATTGCACTGATATAATTAATTGTGTTCTGTTCTACTTTATCTTGCATGTGCGATTCGTGCCGGCTTATGGTGTACATTAATATAATTACATTTGATTAATCCACGC